>CM062774.1:12500-612500 GCA_031770325.1 Bolboschoenus planiculmis | reverse complement strand
ATTTTCTTGATCCAAAACGTGATTTTTGTATTCGCGACCCAATTCTTGATTTCGTTGATCCGAAACTAGATTTTTGTATGCGCGACCCAATTCTTGATTTCCTTGATCCCAAACAAGATTTTTGTATTCGCGACCAAATTCTTGATTTTCTTGATCCAAAACGTGATTTTTGTATTCGCGACCAAATTCTTGATTTTCTTGATCCAAAACTAGATTTTTGTATCCGGGACCAAATTCTTGATTTTCTTGATCCAAAACGTGATTTTTGTATTCGCGACCAAATTCTTGATTTTCTTGATCCAAAACTTGATTTTTGTATTCGCCACCAAATTCTTGATTTTCTTGATCCAAAACTAGATTTTTGTATTCGCCACCAAATTCTTGATTTTCTTGATCCAAAACTAGATTTTTGTATTCGCGACCAAATTCTTGATTTTCTTGATCGAAAACTAGATTTTTGTATGCGCGACCAAATTCTTGATTTTCTTGATCCAAACCTAGATTTTTGTATTCGCGACCAAATTCTTGATTTTCTTGATCGAAAACTAGATTTTTGTATTCGCGACCAAATTCTTGATTTTCTTGATCGAAAACTAGATTTTTGTATGCGCGACCAAATTCTTGATTTTCTTGATCCAAACCTAGATTTTTGTATTCGCGACCAAATTCTTGATTTTCTTGATCCCAAACTAGATTTTTGTATACGCGACGAAATTCTTGATTTTCTTGATCCAAAACGTGATTTTTGTATTCGCGACCAAATTCTTGATTTTCTTGATCCAAAACAAGATTTTTGTATGCGCGACCAAATTCTTGATTTTCTTGATCCAAAACTAGATTTTTGTATTCGCGACCAAATTCTTGATTTTCTTGATCCAAAACTAGATTTTTGTATTCGCGACAAAATTCTTGATTTCCTTGATCGAAAACTAGATTTTTGTATTCGCGACCAAATTCTTAATTTTCTTGATCCAAAACTAGATTTTTGTATCCGGGACCAAATTCTTGATTTTCTTGATCCAAAACGTGATTTTTGTATTCGCGACCAAATTCTTGATTTTCTTGATCCAAAACTTGATTTTTGTATTCGCCACCAAATTCTTGATTTTCTTGATCCAAAACTAGATTTTTGTATTCGCGACCAAATTCTTGATTTTCTTGATCCAAAACTAGATTTTTGTATTCGCGACCAAATTCTTGATTTTCTTGATCGAAAACTAGATTTTTGTATGCGCGACCAAATTCTTGATTTTCTTGATCCAAACCTAGATTTTTGTATTCGCGACCAAATTCTTGATTTTCTTGATCCAAAACTAGATTTTTGTATTCCCGACCAAATTCTGGATGTTCTTGATCCAAAACTAGATTTTTGTATTCACGACCAAATTCTGGATCTTCTTGATCCAAAACTAGATTTTTGTATTCGCGACGAAATTCTTGAATTTCTTGATCCAAAACGTGATTTTTGTATTCGCGAACAATTCTTGATTTTCTTGATCCGAATCTAGATTTTTGTATGCGCGACCCAATTCTTGATTTCCTTGATCCCAAACTAGATTTTTGTATTCGCGACCAAATTCTTGATTTTCTTGATCCCAAACTAGATTTTTGTATTCGCGACCAAATTCTTGATTTTCTTGATCCAAAACTTGATTTTTGTATCCGGGACCAAATTCTGGATTTTCTTGATCCTAAACTAGATTTTTGTATTCGTGACCAAATTCTTGATTTTCTTGATCCAAAACTAGATTTTTGTATTCACGACCAAATTCTGGATTTTCTTGATCCAAAACGTGATTTTTGTATTCGCGACCAAATTCTTGATTTTCTTGATCCAAAACTTGATTTTTGTATTCGCGACGAAATTCTTGATGTTCTTGATCCAAACCTAGATTTTTGTATTCGCGACCAAATTCTTGATTTTCTTGATCCAAAACTAGATTTTTGTATTCGCGACCAAATTCTTGATTTTCTTGATCGAAAACTAGATTTTTGTATGCGCGACCAAATTCTTGATTTTCTTGATCCAAAACTTGATTTTTGTATTCGCGACCAAATTCTTGATTTTCTTGATCCAAAACTAGATTTTTGTATTCGCGACCAAATTCTTCATTTTCTTGATCCAAAACTAGATTTTTGTATTCGCGACCAAATTCTTGATTTTCTTGATCCAAAACTTGATTTTTGTATTCGCGACCAAATTCTTGATTTTCTTGATCCAAAGCTTGATTTTTGTATTCGCGACGAAATTCTTGATTTTCTTGATCCAAAACGTGATTTTTGTATTCGCGACCCAATTCTTGATTTCCTTGATCCGAAACTAGATTTTTGTATGCGCGACCCAATTCTTGATTTCCTTGATCCCAAATAAGATTTTTGTATTCGCGACCAAATTCTTGATTTTCTTGATCCAAAACGTGATTTTTGTATTCGCGACCAAATTCTTGATTTCCTTGATCCAAAACTAGATTTTTGTATCCGGGACCAAATTCTTCATTTTCTTGATCCAAAACTAGATTTTTGTATCCGGGACCAAATTCTTGATTTTCTTGATCCAAAACGTGATTTTTGTATTCGCGACCAAATTCTTGATTTTCTTGATCCAAAACTAGATTTTTGTATTCGCGACCAAATTCTTGATTTTCTTGATCCAAAACTAGATTTTTGTATTCGCGACCAAATTCTTGATTTTCTTGATCGAAAACTAGATTTTTGTATGCGCGACCAAATTCTTGATTTTCTTGATCCAAACCTAGATTTTTGTATTCGCGACCAAATTCTTGATTTTCTTGATCCAAAACTAGATTTTTGTATTCACGACCAAATTCTGGATGTTCTTGATCCAAAACTAGATTTTTGTATACACGACCAAATTCTGGATCTTCTTGATCCAAAACTAGATTTTTGTATTCGCGACGAAATTCTTGAATTTCTTGATCCAAAACGTGATTTTTGTATTCGCGACCAAATTCTTGATTTTCTTGATCCGAATCTAGATTTTTGTATGCGCGACCCAATTCTTGATTTCCTTGATCCCAAACTAGATTTTTGTATTCGCGACCAAATTCTTGATTTTCTTGATCCCAAACTAGATTTTTGTATCCGGGACCAAATTCTTGATTTTCTTGATCCAAAACTTGATTTTTGTATCCGGGACCAAATTCTGGATTTTCTTGATCCTAAACTAGATTTTTGTATTCGTGACCAAATTCTTGATTTTCTTGATCCAAAACTAGATTTTTGTATTCACGACCAAATTCTGGATTTTCTTGATCCAAAACGTGATTTTTGTATTCGCGACCAAATTCTTGATTTTCTTGATCCAAAACTTGATTTTTGTATTCGCGACCAAATTTTTGATGTTCTTGATCCAAACCTAGATTTTTGTATTCGCGACCAAATTCTTGATTTTCTTGATCGAAAACTAGATTTTTGTATGCGCGACCAAATTCTTGATTTTCTTGATCGAAAACTAGATTTTTGTATTCGCGACCAAATTCTTGATTTTCTTGATCCAAAACTAGATTTTTGTATTCGCGACCAAATTCTTCATTTTCTTGATCCAAAACTAGATTTTTGTATTCGCGACCAAATTCTTGATTTTCTTGATCCAAAACTTGATTTTTGTATTCGCGACGAAATTCTTGATTTTCTTGATCCAAAGCTTGATTTTTGTATTCGCGACCCAATTCTTGATTTCCTTGATCCGAAACTAGATTTTTGTATGCGCGACCCAATTCTTGATTTCCTTGATCCCAAATAAGATTTTTGTATTCGCGACCAAATTCTTGATTTTCTTGATCCAAAACGTGATTTTTGTATTCGCGACCAAATTCTTGATTTTCTTGATCCAAAACTAGATTTTTGTATTCGCCACCAAATTCTTGATTTTCTTGATCCAAAACTAGATTTTTCTATTCGCCACCAAATTCTTGATTTTCTTGATCCAAAACTAGATTTTTGTATTCGCGACCAAATTCTTGATTTTCTTGATCGAAAACTAGATTTTTGTATGCGCGACCAAATTCTTGATTTTCTTGATCCAAACCTAGATTTTTGTATTCGCGACCAAATTCTTGATTTTCTTGATCGAAAACTAGATTTTTGTATTCGCGACCAAATTCTTGATTTTCTTGATCGAAAACTAGATTTTTGTATGCGCGACCAAATTCTTGATTTTCTTGATCCAAACCTAGATTTTTGTATTCGCGACCAAATTCTTGATTTTCTTGATCGAAAACTAGATTTTTGTATTCGCGACCAAATTCTTGATTTTCTTGATCGAAAACTAGATTTTTGTATGCGCGACCAAATTCTTGATTTTCTTGATCCAAACCTAGATTTTTGTATTCGCGACCAAATTCTTGATTTTCTTGATCCAAAACTTGATTTTTGTATTCGCCACCAAATTCTTGATTTTCTTGATCCAAAACTAGATTTTTGTATTCGCGACCAAATTCTTGATTTTCTTGATCCAAAACTAGATTTTTGTATTCGCGACCAAATTCTTGATTTTCTTGATCGAAAACTAGATTTTTGTATGCGCGACCAAATTCTTGATTTTCTTGATCCAAACCTAGATTTTTGTATTCGCGACCAAATTCTTGATTTTCTTGATCCAAAACTAGATTTTTGTATTCGCGACCAAATTCTTGATTTTCTTGATCCAAAACTTGATTTTTGTATTCGCGACCAAATTCTTGATTTTCTTGATCCAAAGCTTGATTTTTGTATTCGCGACGAAATTCTTGATTTTCTTGATCCAAAACGTGATTTTTGTATTCGCGACCCAATTCTTGATTTCCTTGATCCGAAACTAGATTTTTGTATGCGCGACCCAATTCTTGATTTCCTTGATCCCAAATAAGATTTTTGTATTCGCGACCAAATTCTTGATTTTCTTGATCCAAAACGTGATTTTTGTATTCGCGACCAAATTCTTGATTTTCTTGATCCAAAACTAGATTTTTGTATCCGGGACCAAATTCTTGATTTTCTTGATCCAAAACGTGATTTTTGTATTCGCGACCAAATTCTTGATTTTCTTGATCCAAAACTTGATTTTTGTATTCGCCACCAAATTCTTGATTTTCTTGATCCAAAACTAGATTTTTCTATTCGCCACCAAATTCTTGATTTTCTTGATCCAAAACTAGATTTTTGTATTCGCGACCAAATTCTTGATTTTCTTGATCGAAAACTAGATTTTTGTATGCGCGACCAAATTCTTGATTTTCTTGATCCAAACCTAGATTTTTGTATTCGCGACCAAATTCTTGATTTTCTTGATCGAAAACTAGATTTTTGTATTCGCGACCAAATTCTTGATTTTCTTGATCGAAAACTAGATTTTTGTATGCGCGACCAAATTCTTGATTTTCTTGATCCAAACCTAGATTTTTGTATTCGCGACCAAATTCTTGATTTTCTTGATCCCAAACTAGATTTTTGTATACGCGACGAAATTCTTGATTTTCTTGATCCAAAACGTGATTTTTGTATTCGCGACCAAATTCTTGATTTTCTGGATCCAAAACAAGATTTTTGTATGCGCGACCAAATTCTTGATTTTCTTGATCCAAAACTAGATTTTTGTATTCGCGACCAAATTCTTGATTTTCTTGATCCAAAACTAGATTTTTGTATTCGCGACAAAATTCTTGATTTCCTTGATCCAAAACTTGATTTTTGTATTCGCGACCAAATTCTTGATTTTCATGATTCAAAGCTTGATTTTTGTATTCGCGACGAAATTCTTGATTTTCTTGATCCAAAACGTGATTTTTGTATTCGCGACCCAATTCTTGATTTTCTTGATCCAAAACTTGATTTTTGTATTCGCGACCAAATTCTTGATTTTCTTGATCCAAAGCTTGATTTTTGTATTCGCGACGAAATTCTTGATTTTCTTGATCCAAAACGTGATTTTTGTATTCGCGACCCAATTCTTGATTTCCTTGATCCGAAACTAGATTTTTGTATGCGCGACCCAATTCTTGATTTCCTTGATCCCAAACAAGATTTTTGTATTCGCGACCAAATTCTTGATTTTCTTGATCCAAAACGTGATTTTTGTATTCGCGACCAAATTCTTGATTTTCTTGATCCAAAACTAGATTTTTGTATCCGGGACCAAATTCTTGATTTTCTTGATCCAAAACGTGATTTTTGTATTCGCGACCAAATTCTTGATTTTCTTGATCCAAAACTTGATTTTTGTATTCGCCACCAAATTCTTGATTTTCTTGATCCAAAACTAGATTTTTCTATTCGCCACCAAATTCTTGATTTTCTTGATCCAAAACTAGATTTTTGTATTCGCGACCAAATTCTTGATTTTCTTGATCGAAAACTAGATTTTTGTATGCGCGACCAAATTCTTGATTTTCTTGATCCAAACCTAGATTTTTGTATTCGCGACCAAATTCTTGATTTTCTTGATCGAAAACTAGATTTTTGTATGCGCGACCAAATTCTTGATTTTCTTGATCCAAACCTAGATTTTTGTATTCGCGACCAAATTCTTGATTTTCTTGATCCCAAACTAGATTTTTGTATACGCGACGAAATTCTTGATTTTCTTGATCCAAAACGTGATTTTTGTATTCGCGACCAAATTCTTGATTTTCTTGATCCAAAACTTGATTTTTGTATTCGCCACCAAATTCTTGATTTTCTTGATCCAAAACTAGATTTTTCTATTCGCCACCAAATTCTTGATTTTCTTGATCCAAAACTAGATTTTTGTATTCGCGACCAAATTCTTGATTTTCTTGATCGAAAACTAGATTTTTGTATGCGCGACCAAATTCTTGATTTTCTTGATCCAAACCTAGATTTTTGTATTCGCGACCAAATTCTTGATTTTCTTGATCCCAAACTAGATTTTTGTATACGCGACGAAATTCTTGATTTTCTTGATCCAAAACGTGATTTTTGTATTCGCGACCAAATTCTTGATTTTCTTGATCCAAAACAAGATTTTTGTATGCGCGACCAAATTCTTGATTTTCTTGATCCAAAACTAGATTTTTGTATACGCGACGAAATTCTTGATTTTCTTGATCCAAAACGTGATTTTTGTATTCGCGACCAAATTCTTGATTTTCTTGATCCAAAACAAGATTTTTGTATGCGCGACCAAATTCTTGATTTTCTTGATCCAAAACTAGATTTTTGTATTCGCGACCAAATTCTTGATTTTCTTGATCCAAAACTAGATTTTTGTATTCGCGACAAAATTCTTGATTTCCTTGATCGAAAACTAGATTTTTGTATTCGCGACCAAATTCTTGATTTTCTTGATCCAAAACTAGATTTTTGTATCCGGGACCAAATTCTTGATTTTCTTGATCCAAAACGTGATTTTTGTATTCGCGACCAAATTCTTGATTTTCTTGATCCAAAACTTGATTTTTGTATTCGCCACCAAATTCTTGATTTTCTTGATCCAAAACTAGATTTTTGTATTCGCGACCAAATTCTTGATTTTCTTGATCCAAACCTAGATTTTTGTATTCGCGACCAAATTCTTGATTTTCTTGATCCAAAACTAGATTTTTGTATTCACGACCAAATTCTGGATCTTCTTGATCCAAAACTAGATTTTTGTATTCGCGACGAAATTCTTGAATTTCTTGATCCAAAACGTGATTTTTGTATTCGCGACCAAATTCTTGATTTTCTTGATCCAAAACTTGATTTTTGTATTCGCCACCAAATTCTTGATTTTCTTGATCCAAAACTTGATTTTTGTATTCGCCACCAAATTCTTCATTTTCTTGATCCAAAACTAGATTTTTGTATCCGCGACCAAATTCTTGATTTTCTTGATCCAAAACTTGATTTTTGTATTCGCGACCAAATTCTTGATTTTCTTGATCGAAAACTAGATTTTTGTATGCGCGACCAAATTCTTGATTTTCTTGATCCAAAACTTGATTTTTGTATTCGCCACCAAATTCTTGATTTTCTTGATCCAAAACTAGATTTTTCTATTCGCCACCAAATTCTTGATTTTCTTGATCCAAAACTAGATTTTTGTATTCGCGACCAAATTCTTGATTTTCTTGATCGAAAACTAGATTTTTGTATGCGCGACCAAATTCTTGATTTTCTTGATCCAAACCTAGATTTTTGTATTCGGGACCAAATTCTTGATTTTCTTGATCCAAAACTAGATTTTTGTATTCGCGACCAAATTCTTGATTTTCTTGATCCAAAACTAGATTTTTGTATGCGCGACCAAATTCTTGATTTTCTTGATCCAAAACTTGATTTTTGTATTCGCGACCAAATTCTTGATTTTCTTGATCCAAAACTAGATTTTTGTATTCGCGACCAAATTCTTCATTTTCTTGATCCAAAACTAGATTTTTGTATTCGCGACCAAATTCTTGATTTTCTTGATCCAAAACTTGATTTTTGTATTCGCGACCAAATTCTTGATTTTCTTGATCCAAAGCTTGATTTTTGTATTCGCGACGAAATTCTTGATTTTCTTGATCCAAAACGTGATTTTTGTATTCGCGACCCAATTCTTGATTTCCTTGATCCGAAACTAGATTTTTGTATGCGCGACCCAATTCTTGATTTCCTTGATCCCAAACAAGATTTTTGTATTCGCGACCAAATTCTTGATTTTCTTGATCCAAAACGTGATTTTTGTATTCGCGACCAAATTCTTGATTTTCTTGATCCAAAACTAGATTTTTGTATCCGGGACCAAATTCTTGATTTTCTTGATCCAAAACGTGATTTTTGTATTCGCGACCAAATTCTTGATTTTCTTGATCCAAAACTTGATTTTTGTATTCGCCACCAAATTCTTGATTTTCTTGATCCAAAACTAGATTTTTCTATTCGCCACCAAATTCTTGATTTTCTTGATCCAAAACTAGATTTTTGTATTCGCGACCAAATTCTTGATTTTCTTGATCGAAAACTAGATTTTTGTATGCGCGACCAAATTCTTGATTTTCTTGATCCAAACCTAGATTTTTGTATTCGCGACCAAATTCTTGATTTTCTTGATCGAAAACTAGATTTTTGTATGCGCGACCAAATTCTTGATTTTCTTGATCCAAACCTAGATTTTTGTATTCGCGACCAAATTCTTGATTTTCTTGATCCCAAACTAGATTTTTGTATACGCGACGAAATTCTTGATTTTCTTGATCCAAAACGTGATTTTTGTATTCGCGACCAAATTCTTGATTTTCTTGATCCAAAACTTGATTTTTGTATTCGCCACCAAATTCTTGATTTTCTTGATCCAAAACTAGATTTTTCTATTCGCCACCAAATTCTTGATTTTCTTGATCCAAAACTAGATTTTTGTATTCGCGACCAAATTCTTGATTTTCTTGATCGAAAACTAGATTTTTGTATGCGCGACCAAATTCTTGATTTTCTTGATCCAAACCTAGATTTTTGTATTCGCGACCAAATTCTTGATTTTCTTGATCCCAAACTAGATTTTTGTATACGCGACGAAATTCTTGATTTTCTTGATCCAAAACGTGATTTTTGTATTCGCGACCAAATTCTTGATTTTCTTGATCCAAAACAAGATTTTTGTATGCGCGACCAAATTCTTGATTTTCTTGATCCAAAACTAGATTTTTGTATACGCGACGAAATTCTTGATTTTCTTGATCCAAAACGTGATTTTTGTATTCGCGACCAAATTCTTGATTTTCTTGATCCAAAACAAGATTTTTGTATGCGCGACCAAATTCTTGATTTTCTTGATCCAAAACTAGATTTTTGTATTCGCGACCAAATTCTTGATTTTCTTGATCCAAAACTAGATTTTTGTATTCGCGACAAAATTCTTGATTTCCTTGATCGAAAACTAGATTTTTGTATTCGCGACCAAATTCTTGATTTTCTTGATCCAAAACTAGATTTTTGTATCCGGGACCAAATTCTTGATTTTCTTGATCCAAAACGTGATTTTTGTATTCGCGACCAAATTCTTGATTTTCTTGATCCAAAACTTGATTTTTGTATTCGCCACCAAATTCTTGATTTTCTTGATCCAAAACTAGATTTTTGTATTCGCGACCAAATTCTTGATTTTCTTGATCCAAACCTAGATTTTTGTATTCGCGACCAAATTCTTGATTTTCTTGATCCAAAACTAGATTTTTGTATTCACGACCAAATTCTGGATGTTCTTGATCCAAAACTAGATTTTTGTATTCACGACCAAATTCTGGATCTTCTTGATCCAAAACTAGATTTTTGTATTCGCGACGAAATTCTTGAATTTCTTGATCCAAAACGTGATTTTTGTATTCGCGACCAAATTCTTGATTTTCTTGATCCGAATCTAGATTTTTGTATGCGCGACCCAATTCTTGATTTCCTTGATCCCAAACTAGATTTTTGTATTCGCGACCAAATTCTTGATTTTCTTGATCCCAAACTAGATTTTTGTATTCGCGACCAAATTCTTGATTTTCTTGATCCAAAACTTGATTTTTGTATCCGGGACCAAATTCTGGATTTTCTTGATCCTAAACTAGATTTTTGTATTCGGGACCAAATTCTTGATTTTCTTGATCCAAAACTAGATTTTTGTATTCACGACCAAATTCTGGATTTTCTTGATCCAAAACGTGATTTTTGTATTCGCGACCAAATTCTTGATTTTCTTGATCCAAAACTTGATTTTTGTATTCGCGACGAAATTCTTGATGTTCTTGATCCAAACCTAGATTTTTGTATTCGCGACCAAATTCTTGATTTTCTTGATCCAAAACTAGATTTTTGTATTCGCGACCAAATTCTTGATTTTCTTGATCGAAAACTAGATTTTTGTATGCGCGACCAAATTCTTGATTTTCTTGATCCAAAACTTGATTTTTGTATTCGCGACCAAATTCTTGATTTTCTTGATCCAAAACTAGATTTTTGTATTCGCGACCAAATTCTTCATTTTCTTGATCCAAAACTAGATTTTTGTATTCGCGACCAAATTCTTGATTTTCTTGATCCAAAACTTGATTTTTGTATTCGCGACCAAAATTCTTGATTTTCTTGATCCAAAGCTTGATTTTTGTATTCGCGACGAAATTCTTGATTTTCTTGATCCAAAACGTGATTTTTGTATTCGCGACCCAATTCTTGATTTCCTTGATCCGAAACTAGATTTTTGTATGCGCGACCCAATTCTTGATTTCCTTGATCCCAAACAAGATTTTTGTATTCGCGACCAAATTCTTGATTTTCTTGATCCAAAACGTGATTTTTGTATTCGCGACCAAATTCTTGATTTTCTTGATCCAAAACTAGATTTTTGTATCCGGGACCAAATTCTTGATTTTCTTGATCCAAAACGTGATTTTTGTATTCGCGACCAAATTCTTGATTTTCTTGATCCAAAACTTGATTTTTGTATTCGCCACCAAATTCTTGATTTTCTTGATCCAAAACTAGATTTTTCTATTCGCCACCAAATTCTTGATTTTCTTGATCCAAAACTAGATTTTTGTATTCGCGACCAAATTCTTGATTTTCTTGATCGAAAACTAGATTTTTGTATGCGCGACCAAATTCTTGATTTTCTTGATCCAAACCTAGATTTTTGTATTCGCGACCAAATTCTTGATTTTCTTGATCGAAAACTAGATTTTTGTATTCGCGACCAAATTCTTGATTTTCTTGATCGAAAACTAGATTTTTGTATGCGCGACCAAATTCTTGATTTTCTTGATCCAAACCTAGATTTTTGTATTCGCGACCAAATTCTTGATTTTCTTGATCCCAAACTAGATTTTTGTATACGCGACGAAATTCTTGATTTTCTTGATCCAAAACGTGATTTTTGTATTCGCGACCAAATTCTTGATTTTCTTGATCCAAAACAAGATTTTTGTATGCGCGACCAAATTCTTGATTTTCTTGATCCAAAACTAGATTTTTGTATTCGCGACCAAATTCTTGATTTTCTTGATCCAAAACTAGATTTTTGTATTCGCGACAAAATTCTTGATTTCCTTGATCGAAAACTAGATTTTTGTATTCGCGACCAAATTCTTGATTTTCTTGATCCAAAACTAGATTTTTGTATCCGGGACCAAATTGTTGATTTTCTTGATCCAAAACGTGATTTTTGTATTCGCGACCAAATTCTTGATTTTCTTGATCCAAAACTTGATTTTTGTATTCGCCACCAAATTCTTGATTTTCTTGATCCAAAACTAGATTTTTGTATTCGCGACCAAATTCTTGATTTTCTTGATCCAAAACTAGATTTTTGTATTCGCGACCAAATTCTTGATTTTCTTGATCGAAAACTAGATTTTTGTATGCGCGACCAAATTCTTGATTTTCTTGATCCAAACCTAGATTTTTGTATTCGCGACCAAATTCTTGATTTTCTTGATCCAAAACTAGATTTTTGTATTCACGACCAAATTCTGGATGTTCTTGATCCAAAACTAGATTTTTGTATTCACGACCAAATTCTGGATCTTCTTGATCCAAAACTAGATTTTTGTATTCGCGACGAAATTCTTGAATTTCTTGATCCAAAACGTGATTTTTGTATTCGCGACCAAATTCTTGATTTTCTTGATCCGAAACTAGATTTTTTTATGCGCGACCCAATTCTTGATTTCCTTGATCCCAAACTAGATTTTTGTATTCGCGACCAAATTCTTGATTTTCTTGATCCCAAACTAGATTTTTGTATTCGCGACCAAATTCTTGATTTTCTTGATCCAAAACTTGATTTTTGTATCCGGGACCAAATTCTTGATTTTCTTGATCCCAAACTAGATTTTTGTATTCGCGACGAAATTTTTGATTTTCTTGATCCAAAACGTGATTTTTGTATTCGCGACCAAATTCTTGATTTTCTTGATCCGAAACTAAATTTTTGTATGCGCGACCAAATTCTTGATTTTCTTGATCGTAAACTAGATTTTTGTATCCGGGACAAAATTCTTTATTTTCTTGATCCAAAACTAGATTTTTGTATTCGCGACCAAATTCTTGATTTTCTTGATCCAAAACTTGATTTTTGTATTCGCGACCAAATTCTTGATTTTCTTGATCGAAAACTAGATTTTTGTATGCGCGACCAAATTCTTGATTTTCTTGATCCAAAACTTGATTTTTGTATTCGCGACCAAATTCTTGATTTTCTTGATCCAAAACTAGATTTTTGTATTCGCGACCAAATTCTTCATTTTCTTGATCCAAAACTAGATTTTTGTATTCGCGACCAAATTCTTGATTTTCTTGATCCAAAACTTGATTTTTGTATTCGCGACCAAAATTCTTGATTTTCTTGATCCAAAGCTTGATTTTTGTATTCGCGACGAAATTCTTGATTTTCTTGATCCAAAACGTGATTTTTGTATTCGCGACCCAATTCTTGATTTCCTTGATCCGAAACTAGATTTTTGTATGCGCGACCCAATTCTTGATTTCCTTGATCCCAAACAAGATTTTTGTATTCGCGACCAAATTCTTGATTTTCTTGATCCAAAACGTGATTTTTGTATTCGCGACCAAATTCTTGATTTTCTTGATCCAAAACTAGATTTTTGTATCCGGGACCAAATTCTTGATTTTCTTGATCCAAAACGTGATTTTTGTATTCGCGACCAAATTCTTGATTTTCTTGATCCAAAACTTGATTTTTGTATTCGCCACCAAATTCTTGATTTTCTTGATCCAAAACTAGATTTTTCTATTCGCCACCAAATTCTTGATTTTCTTGATCCAAAACTAGATTTTTGTATTCGCGACCAAATTCTTGATTTTCTTGATCGAAAACTAGATTTTTGTATGCGCGACCAAATTCTTGATTTTCTTGATCCAAACCTAGATTTTTGTATTCGCGACCAAATTCTTGATTTTCTTGATCGAAAACTAGATTTTTGTATTCGCGACCAAATTCTTGATTTTCTTGATCGAAAACTAGATTTTTGTATGCGCGACCAAATTCTTGATTTTCTTGATCCAAACCTAGATTTTTGTATTCGCGACCAAATTCTTGATTTTCTTGATCCCAAACTAGATTTTTGTATACGCGACGAAATTCTTGATTTTCTTGATCCAAAACGTGATTTTTGTATTCGCGACCAAATTCTTGATTTTCTTGATCCAAAACAAGATTTTTGTATGCGCGACCAAATTCTTGATTTTCTTGATCCAAAACTAGATTTTTGTATTCGCGACCAAATTCTTGATTTTCTTGATCCAAAACTAGATTTTTGTATTCGCGACAAAATTCTTGATTTCCTTGATCGAAAACTAGATTTTTGTATTCGCGACCAAATTCTTGATTTTCTTGATCCAAAACTAGATTTTTGTATCCGGGACCAAATTGTTGATTTTCTTGATCCAAAACGTGATTTTTGTATTCGCGACCAAATTCTTGATTTTCTTGATCCAAAACTTGATTTTTGTATTCGCCACCAAATTCTTGATTTTCTTGATCCAAAACTAGATTTTTGTATTCGCGACCAAATTCTTGATTTTCTTGATCCAAAACTAGATTTTTGTATTCGCGACCAAATTCTTGATTTTCTTGATCGAAAACTAGATTTTTGTATGCGCGACCAAATTCTTGATTTTCTTGATCCAAACCTAGATTTTTGTATTCGCGACCAAATTCTTGATTTTCTTGATCCAAAACTAGATTTTTGTATTCACGACCAAATTCTGGATGTTCTTGATCCAAAACTAGATTTTTGTATTCACGACCAAATTCTGGATCTTCTTGATCCAAAACTAGATTTTTGTATTCGCGACGAAATTCTTGAATTTCTTGATCCAAAACGTGATTTTTGTATTCGCGACCAAATTCTTGATTTTCTTGATCCGAAACTAGATTTTTTTATGCGCGACCCAATTCTTGATTTCCTTGATCCCAAACCTAGATTTTTGTATTCGCGACCAAATTCTTGATTTTCTTGATCGAAAACTAGATTTTTGTATTCGCGACCAAATTCTTGATTTTCTTGATCGAAAACTTGATTTTTGTATCCGCGACCAAATTCTTGATTTTCTTGATCCAAACCTAGATTTTTGTATTCGCGACCAAATTCTTGATTTTCTTGATCCCAAACTAGATTTTTGTATACGCGACGAAATTCTTGATTTTCTTGATCCAAAACGTGATTTTTGTATTCGCGACCAAATTCTTGATTTTCTTGATCCAAAACAAGATTTTTGTATGCGCGACCAAATTCTTGATTTTCTTGATCCAAAACTAGATTTTTGTATTCGCGACCAAATTCTTGATTTTCTTGATCCAAAACTAGATTTTTGTATTCGCGACAAAATTCTGGATTTCCTTGATCGAAAACTAGATTTTTGTATTCGCGACCAAATTCTTGATTTTCTTGATCCAAAACTAGATTTTTGTATCCGGGACCAAATTGTTGATTTTCTTGATCCAAAACGTGATTTTTGTATTCGCGACCAAATTCTTGATTTTCTTGATCCAAAACTTGATTTTTGTATTCGCCACCAAATTCTTGATTTTCTTGATCCAAAACTAGATTTTTGTATTCGCGACCAAATTCTTGATTTTCTTGATCCAAAACTAGATTTTTGTATTCGCGACCAAATTCTTGATTTTCTTGATCGAAAACTAGATTTTTGTATGCGCGACCAAATTCTTGATTTTCTTGATCCAAACCTAGATTTTTGTATTCGCGACCAAATTCTTGATTTTCTTGATCCAAAACTAGATTTTTGTATTCACGACCAAATTCTGGATGTTCTTGATCCAAAACTAGATTTTTGTATTCACGACCAAATTCTGGATCTTCTTGATCCAAAACTAGATTTTTGTATTCGCGACGAAATTCTTGAATTTCTTGATCCAAAACGTGATTTTTGTATTCGCGACCAAATTCTTGATTTTCTTGATCCGAAACTAGATTTTTTTATGCGCGACCCAATTCTTGATTTCCTTGATCCCAAACTAGATTTTTGTATTCGCGACCAAATTCTTGATTTTCTTGATCCCAAACTAGATTTTTGTATTCGCGACCAAATTCTTGATTTTCTTGATCCAAAACTTGATTTTTGTATCCGGGACCAAATTCTTGATTTTCTTGATCCCAAACTAGATTTTTGTATTCGCGACGAAATTTTTGATTTTCTTGATCCAAAACGTGATTTTTGTATTCGCGACCAAATTCTTGATTTTCTTGATCCGAAACTAAATTTTTGTATGCGCGACCAAATTCTTGATTTTCTTGATCGTAAACTAGATTTTTGTATCCGGGACAAAATTCTTTATTTTCTTGATCCAAAACTAGATTTTTGTATTCGCGACCAAATTCTTGATTTTCTTGATCCAAAACTTGATTTTTGTATTCGCGACCAAATTCTTGATTTTCTTGATCGAAAACTAGATTTTTGTATGCGCGACCAAATTCTTGATTTTCTTGATCCAAAACTTGATTTTTGTATTCGCGACCAAATTCTTGATTTTCTTGATCCAAAACTAGATTTTTGTATTCGCGACCAAATTCTTCATTTTCTTGATCCAAAACTAGATTTTTGTATTCGCGACCAAATTCTTGATTTTCTTGATCCAAAACTTGATTTTTGTATTCGCGACCAAAATTCTTGATTTTCTTGATCCAAAGCTTGATTTTTGTATTCGCGACGAAATTCTTGATTTTCTTGATCCAAAACGTGATTTTTGTATTCGCGACCCAATTCTTGATTTCCTTGATCCGAAACTAGATTTTTGTATGCGCGACCCAATTCTTGATTTCCTTGATCCCAAACAAGATTTTTGTATTCGCGACCAAATTCTTGATTTTCTTGATCCAAAACGTGATTTTTGTATTCGCGACCAAATTCTTGATTTTCTTGATCCAAAACTAGATTTTTGTATCCGGGACCAAATTCTTGATTTTCTTGATCCAAAACGTGATTTTTGTATTCGCGACCAAATTCTTGATTTTCTTGATCCAAAACTTGATTTTTGTATTCGCCACCAAATTCTTGATTTTCTTGATCCAAAACTAGATTTTTCTATTCGCCACCAAATTCTTGATTTTCTTGATCCAAAACTAGATTTTTGTATTCGCGACCAAATTCTTGATTTTCTTGATCGAAAACTAGATTTTTGTATGCGCGACCAAATTCTTGATTTTCTTGATCCAAACCTAGATTTTTGTATTCGCGACCAAATTCTTGATTTTCTTGATCGAAAACTAGATTTTTGTATTCGCGACCAAATTCTTGATTTTCTTGATCGAAAACTAGATTTTTGTATGCGCGACCAAATTCTTGATTTTCTTGATCCAAACCTAGATTTTTGTATTCGCGACCAAATTCTTGATTTTCTTGATCCCAAACTAGATTTTTGTATACGCGACGAAATTCTTGATTTTCTTGATCCAAAACGTGATTTTTGTATTCGCGACCAAATTCTTGATTTTCTTGATCCAAAACAAGATTTTTGTATGCGCGACCAAATTCTTGATTTTCTTGATCCAAAACTAGATTTTTGTATTCGCGACCAAATTCTTGATTTTCTTGATCGAAAACTAGATTTTTGTATGCGCGACCAAATTCTTGATTTTCTTGATCCAAACCTAGATTTTTGTATTCGCGACCAAATTCTTGATTTTCTTGATCCCAAACTAGATTTTTGTATACGCGACGAAATTCTTGATTTTCTTGATCCAAAACGTGATTTTTGTATTCGCGACCAAATTCTTGATTTTCTTGATCCAAACCTAGATTTTTGTATTCGCGACCAAATTCTTGATTTTCTTGATCCCAAACTAGATTTTTGTATACGCGACGAAATTCTTGATTTTCTTGATCCAAAACGTGATTTTTGTATTCGCGACCAAATTCTTGATTTTCTTGATCCAAAACAAGATTTTTGTATGCGCGACCAAATTCTTGATTTTCTTGATCCAAACCTAGATTTTTGTATTCGCGACCAAATTCTTGATTTTCTTGATCGAAAACTAGATTTTTGTATTCGCGACCAAATTCTTGATTTTCTTGATCGAAAACTAGATTTTTGTATCCGGGACCAAATTGTTGATTTTCTTGATCCAAAACGTGATTTTTGTATTCGCGACCAAATTCTTGATTTTCTTGATCCAAAACTTGATTTTTGTATTCGCCACCAAATTCTTGATTTTCTTGATCCAAAACTAGATTTTTGTATTCGCGACCAAATTCTTGATTTTCTTGATCCAAAACTAGATTTTTGTATTCGCGACCAAATTCTTGATTTTCTTGATCGAAAACTAGATTTTTGTATGCGCGACCAAATTCTTGATTTTCTTGATCCAAACCTAGATTTTTGTATTCGCGACCAAATTCTTGATTTTCTTGATCCAAAACTAGATTTTTGTATTCACGACCAAATTCTGGATGTTCTTGATCCAAAACTAGATTTTTGTATTCACGACCAAATTCTGGATCTTCTTGATCCAAAACTAGATTTTTGTATTCGCGACGAAATTCTTGAATTTCTTGATCCAAAACGTGATTTTTGTATTCGCGACCAAATTCTTGATTTTCTTGATCCGAAACTAGATTTTTTTATGCGCGACCCAATTCTTGATTTCCTTGATCCCAAACTAGATTTTTGTATTCGCGACCAAATTCTTGATTTTCTTGATCCCAAACTAGATTTTTGTATTCGCGACCAAATTCTTGATTTTCTTGATCCAAAACTTGATTTTTGTATCCGGGACCAAATTCTTGATTTTCTTGATCCCAAACTAGATTTTTGTATTCGCGACGAAATTTTTGATTTTCTTGATCCAAAACGTGATTTTTGTATTCGCGACCAAATTCTTGATTTTCTTGATCCGAAACTAAATTTTTGTATGCGCGACCAAATTCTTGATTTTCTTGATCGTAAACTAGATTTTTGTATCCGGGACAAAATTCTTTATTTTCTTGATCCAAAACTAGATTTTTGTATTCGCGACCAAATTCTTGATTTTCTTGATCCAAAACTAGATTTTTGTATCCGGGACCAAATTCTTGATTTTCTTGATCCAAAACGTGATTTTTGTATTCGCGACCAAATTCTTGATTTTCTTGATCCAAAACTTGATTTTTGTATTCGCCACCAAATTCTTGATTTTCTTGATCCAAAACTAGATTTTTCTATTCGCCACCAAATTCTTGATTTTCTTGATCCAAAACTAGATTTTTGTATTCGCGACCAAATTCTTGATTTTCTTGATCGAAAACTAGATTTTTGTATGCGCGACCAAATTCTTGATTTTCTTGATCCAAACCTAGATTTTTGTATTCGCGACCAAATTCTTGATTTTCTTGATCGAAAACTAGATTTTTGTATTCGCGACCAAATTCTTGATTTTCTTGATCGAAAACTAGATTTTTGTATGCGCGACCAAATTCTTGATTTTCTTGATCCAAACCTAGATTTTTGTATTCGCGACCAAATTCTTGATTTTCTTGATCCCAAACTAGATTTTTGTATACGCGACGAAATTCTTGATTTTCTTGATCCAAAACGTGATTTTTGTATTCGCGACCAAATTCTTGATTTTCTTGATCCAAAACAAGATTTTTGTATGCGCGACCAAATTCTTGATTTTCTTGATCCAAAACTAGATTTTTGTATTCGCGACCAAATTCTTGATTTTCTTGATCCAAAACTAGATTTTTGTATTCGCGACAAAATTCTTGATTTCCTTGATCGAAAACTAGATTTTTGTATTCGCGACCAAATTCTTGATTTTCTTGATCCAAAACTAGATTTTTGTATCCGGGACCAAATTGTTGATTTTCTTGATCCAAAACGTGATTTTTGTATTCGCGACCAAATTCTTGATTTTCTTGATCCAAAACTTGATTTTTGTATTCGCCACCAAATTCTTGATTTTCTTGATCCAAAACTAGATTTTTGTATTCGCGACCAAATTCTTGATTTTCTTGATCCAAAACTAGATTTTTGTATTCGCGACCAAATTCTTGATTTTCTTGATCGAAAACTAGATTTTTGTATGCGCGACCAAATTCTTGATTTTCTTGATCCAAACCTAGATTTTTGTATTCGCGACCAAATTCTTGATTTTCTTGATCCAAAACTAGATTTTTGTATTCACGACCAAATTCTGGATGTTCTTGATCCAAAACTAGATTTTTGTATTCACGACCAAATTCTGGATCTTCTTGATCCAAAACTAGATTTTTGTATTCGCGACGAAATTCTTGAATTTCTTGATCCAAAACGTGATTTTTGTATTCGCGACCAAATTCTTGATTTTCTTGATCCGAAACTAGATTTTTTTATGCGCGACCCAATTCTTGATTTCCTTGATCCCAAACTAGATTTTTGTATTCGCGACCAAATTCTTGATTTTCTTGATCCCAAACTAGATTTTTGTATTCGCGACCAAATTCTTGATTTTCTTGATCCAAAACTTGATTTTTGTATCCGGGACCAAATTCTTGATTTTCTTGATCCCAAACTAGATTTTTGTATTCGCGACGAAATTTTTGATTTTCTTGATCCAAAACGTGATTTTTGTATTCGCGACCAAATTCTTGATTTTCTTGATCCGAAACTAAATTTTTGTATGCGCGACCAAATTCTTGATTTTCTTGATCGTAAACTAGATTTTTGTATCCGGGACAAAATTCTTTATTTTCTTGATCCAAAACTAGATTTTTGTATTCGCGACCAAATTCTTGATTTCCTTGATCGAAAACTAGATTTTTGTATTCGCGACCAAATTCTTGATTTTCTTGATCCAAAACTAGATTTTTGTATACGGGACCAAATTCTTGATTTTCTTGATCCAAAACGTGATTTTTGTATTCGCGACCAAATTCTTGATTTTCTTGATCCAAAACTTGATTTTTGTATTCGCGACCAAATTCTTGATTTTCTTGATCCAAAACTTGATTTTTGTATTCGCGACCAAATTCTTGATTTTCTTGATCCAAAACTAGATTTTTGTATTCGCGACCAAATTCTTGATTTTCTTGATCCAAAACTTGATTTTTGTATCCGGGACCAAATTCTTGATTTTCTTGATCCTAATCTAGATTTTTGTATTCGTGACCAAATTCTTGATTTTCTTGATCCAAAACTAGATTTTTGTATTCACGACCAAATTCTGGATTTTCTTGATCCAAAACTAGATTTTTGTATTCGCGACCAAATTCTGGATTTTCTTGATCCAAAATTAGATTTTTGTATTCCCGACCAAATTCTGGATGTTCTTGATCCAAAACTAGATTTTTGTATTCACGACCAAATTCTGGATCTTCTTGATCCAAAACTAGATTTTTGTATTCGCGACGAAATTCTTGAATTTCTTGATCCAAAACGTGATTTTTGTATTCGCGACCAAATTCTTGATTTTCTTGATCCGAAACTAGATTTTTGTATGCGCGACCCAATTCTTGATTTCCTTGATCCCAAACTAGATTTTTGTATTCGCGACCAAATTCTTGATTTTCTTGATCCCAAACTAGATTTTTGTATTCGCGACCAAATTCTTGATTTTCTTGATCCAAAACTTGATTTTTGTATGCGGGACCAAATTCTTGATTTTCTTGATCCCAAACTAGATTTTTGTATTCACGACGAAATTTTTGATTTTCTTGATCCAAAACGTGATTTTTGTATTCGCGACCAAATTCTTGATTTTCTTGTTCCGAAACTAAATTTTTGTATGCGCGACCAAATTCTTGATTTTCTTGATCCTAAACTTGATTTTTTTATCCGGGACAAAATTCTTTATTTTCTTGATCCCAAACTAGATTTTTGTATTCGCGACCAAATTCTTGATTTCCTTGATCGAAAACTAGATTTTTGTATTCGCGACCAAATTCTTGATTTTCTTGATCCAAAACTAGATTTTTGTATACGGGACCAAATTCTTGATTTTCTTGATCCAAAACGTGATTTTTGTATTCGCGACCAAATTCTTGATTTTCTTGATCCAAAACTTGATTTTTGTATTCGCGACGAAATTCTTGATGTTCTTGATCCAAACCTAGATTTTTGTATTCGCGACCAAATTCTTGATCTTCTTGATCCAAAACTAGATTTTTGTATTCGCGACCAAATTCTTGATTTTCTTGATCGAAAACTAGATTTTTGTATGCGCGACCAAATTCTTGATTTTCTTGATCCAAAACTTGATTTTTGTATTCGCGACCAAATTCTTGATTTTCTTGATCCAAAACTAGATTTTTGTATTCGCGACCAAATTCTTGATTTTCTTGATCCAAAACTTGATTTTTGTATTCGCGACCAAATTCTTGAATTTCTTGATCCAAAGCTTGATTTTTGTATTCGCGACGAAATTCTTGATTTTCTTGATCCAAAACGTGATTTTTGTATTCGCGACCCAATTCTTGATTTCCTTGATCCGAAACTAGATTTTTGTATGCGCGACCCAATTCTTGATTTCATTGATCCCAAACAAGATTTTTGTATTCGCGACCAAATTCTTGATTTTCTTGATCCAAAACGTGATTTTTGTATTCGCGACCAAATTCTTGATTTTCTTGATCCAAAACAAGATTTTTGTATGCGCGACCAAATTGTTGACTTTCTTGATCCTAAACTAGATTTTTGTATCCGGGACCAAATTCTTGATTTTCTTGATCGAAAACTAGATTTTTGTATGCGCGACCAAATTCTTGATTTTCTTGATCCAAACCTAGATTTTTGTATTCGGGACCAAATTCTTGATTTTCTTGATCCAAAACTAGATTTTTGTATTCGCGACCAAATTCTTGATTTTCTTGATCGAAAACTAGATTTTTGTATGCACGACCAAATTCTTGATTTTCTTGATCCAAACCTAGATTTTTGTATTCGCGACCAAATTCTTGATTTTCTTGATCCAAAACTAGATTTTTGTATACGCGACCCAATTCTTGATTTCCTTGATCCCAAACTAGATTTTTGTATTCGCGACCAAATTCTTGATTTTCTTGATCCCAAACTAGATTTTTGTATTCGCGACCAAATTCTTGATTTTCTTGATCCAAAACTTGATTTTTGTATCCGGGACCAAATTCTTGATTTTCTTGATCCCAAACTAGATTTTTGTATTCGCGACGAAATTTTTGATTTTCTTGATCCAAAACGTGATTTTTGTATTCGCGACCAAATTCTTGATTTTCTTGATCCGAAACTAAATTTTTGTATGCGCGACCAAATTCTTGATTTTCTTGATCCTAAACTAGATTTTTGTATGCGCGACCAAATTCTTGATTTTCTTGATCCTAAACTAGATTTTTGTATCTGGGACAAAATTCTTTATTTTCTTGATCCAAAACTAGATTTTTGTATTCGCGACCAAATTCTTGATTTTCTTGATCCAAAACTTGATTTTCTTGATCCAAAACTTGATTTTTGTATTCGCGACCAAATTCTTGATTTTCTTGATCCAAAACTAGATTTTTGTATTCGCGACCAAATTCTTGATTTTCTTGATCCAAAACTTGATTTTTGTATCCGGGACCAAATTCTTGATTTTCTTGATCCTAAACTAGATTTTTGTATTCGTGACCAAATTCTTGATTTTCTTGATCCAAAACTAGATTTTTGTATTCACGACCAAATTCTGGATTTTCTTGATCCAAAACTAGATTTTTGTATTCGCGACCAAATTCTGGATTTTCTTGATCCAAAATTAGATTTTTGTATTCCCGACCAAATTCTGGATGTTCTTGATCCAAAACTAGATTTTTGTATTCACGACCAAATTCTGGATCTTCTTGATCCAAAACTAGATTTTTGTATTCGCGACGAAATTCTTGAATTTCTTGATCCAAAACGTGATTTTTGTATTCGCGACCAAATTCTTGATTTTCTTGATCCGAAACTAGATTTTTGTATGCGCGACCCAATTCTTGATTTCCTTGATCCCAAACTAGATTTTTGTATTCGCGACCAAATTCTTGATTTTCTTGATCCCAAACTAGATTTTTGTATTCGCGACCAAATTCTTGATTTACTTGATCCAAAACTTGATTTTTGTATCCGGGACCAAATTCTTGATTTTCTTGATCCCAAACTAGATTTTTGTATTCGCGACGAAATTTTTGATTTTCTTGATCCAAAACGTGATTTTTGTATTCGCGACCAAATTCTTGATTTTCTTGATCCGAAACTAAATTTTTGTATGCGCGACCAAATTCTTGATTTTCTTGATCCTAAACTAGATTTTTTTATCCGGGACAAAATTCTTTATTTTCTTGATCCAAAACCCGATTTTTGTATTCGCGACCAAATTCTTGATTTCCTTGATCGAAAACTAGATTTTTGTATTCGCGACCAAATTCTTGATTTTCTTGATCCAAAACTAGATTTTTGTATACGGGACCAAATTCTTGATTTTCTTGATCCAAAACGTGATTTTTGTATTCGCGACCAAATTCTTGATTTTCTTGATCCAAAACTTGATTTTTGTATTCGCGACGAAATTCTTGATGTTCTTGATCCAAACCTAGATTTTTGTATTCGCGACCAAATTCTTGATCTTCTTGATCCAAAACTAGATTTTTGTATTCGCGACCAAATTCTTGATTTTCTTGATCGAAAACTAGATTTTTGTATGCTCGACCAAATTCTTGATTTTCTTGATCCAAAACTTGATTTTTGTATTCGCGACCAAATTCTTGATTTTCTTGATCCAAAACTAGATTTTTGTATTCGCGACCAAATTCTTGATTTTCTTGATCCAAAACTAGATTTTTGTATTCGCGACCAAATTCTTGATTTTCTTGATCCAAAACTTGATTTTTGTATTCGCGACCAAATTCTTGATTTTCTTGATCCAAAGCTTGATTTTTGTATTCGCGACGAAATTCTTGATTTTCTTGATCCAAAACGTAATTTTTGTATTCGCGACCCAATTCTTGATTTCCTTGATCCGAAACTAGATTTTTGTATGCGCGACCCAATTCTTGATTTCCTTGATCCCAAACAAGATTTTTGTATTCGCGACCAAATTCTTGATTTTCTTGATCCAAAACGTGATTTTTGTATTCGCGACCAAATTCTTGATTTTCTTGATCCAAAACAAGATTTTTGTATGCGCGACCAAATTGTTGATTTTCTTGATACTAAACTAGATTTTTGTATCCGGGACCAAATTCTTGATTTTCTTGATCGAAAACTAGATTTTTGTATGCGCGACCAAATTCTTGATTTTCTTGATCCAAACCTAGATTTTTGTATTCGGGACCAAATTCTTGATTTTCTTGATCCAAAACTAGATTTTTGTATTCGCGACCAAATTCTTGATTTTCTTGATCGAAAACTAGATTTTTGTATGCACGACCAAATTCTTGATTTTCTTGATCCAAACCTAGATTTTTGTATTCGCGACCAAATTCTTGATTTTCTTGATCCAAAACTAGATTTTTGTATGCGCGACCAAATTCTTGATTTTCTTGATCCAAAACTAGATTTTTGTATTCGCGACCAAATTCTTGATTTTCTTGATCCAAAACGTGATTTTTGTATTCGCGACCAAATTCTTGATTTTCTTGATCCAAAACTAGATTTTTGTATGCGCGACCAAATTCTTGATTTTCTTGATCCAAACCTAGATTTTTGTATTCGCGACCAAATTCTTGATCTTCTTGATCCAAAACTAGATTTTTGTATACGGGACAAAATTCTTTATTTTCTTGATCCAAAACTAGATTTTTGTATTCGCGACCAAATTCTTGATTTCCTTGATCGAAAACTAGATTTTTGTATTCGCGACCAAATTCTTGATTTTCTTGATCCAAAACTAGATTTTTGTATTCGCGACCAAATTCTTGATTTTCTTGATCCAAAACTTGATTTTTGTATTCGCGACCAAATTCTTGATTTTCTTGATCCAAAGCTTGATTTTTGTATTCGCGACGAAATTCTTGATTTTCTTGATCCAAAACGTAATTTTTGTATTCGCGACCCAATTCTTGATTTCCTTGATCCGAAACTAGATTTTTGTATGCGCGACCCAATTCTTGATTTCCTTGATCCCAAACAAGATTTTTGTATTCGCGACCAAATTCTTGATTTTCTTGATCCAAAACGTGATTTTTGTATTCGCGACCAAATTCTTGATTTTCTTGATCCAAAACAAGATTTTTGTATGCGCGACCAAATTGTTGATTTTCTTGATACTAAACTAGATTTTTGTATCCGGGACCAAATTCTTGATTTTCTTGATCGAAAACTAGATTTTTGTATGCGCGACCAAATTCTTGATTTTCTTGATCCAAAACGTGATTTTTGTATCTGGGACAAAATTCTTTATTTTCTTGATCCAAAACTAGATTTTTGTATTCGCGACCAAATTCTTGATTTTCTTGATCCAAAACTTGATTTTCTTGATCCAAAACTTGATTTTTGTATTCGCGACCAAATTCTTGATTTTCTTGATCCAAAACTTGATTTTTGTATGCGCGACCCAATTCTTGATTTCATTGATCCCAAACAAGATTTTTGTATTCGCGACCAAATTCTTGATTTTCTTGATCCAAAACGTGATTTTTGTATTCGCGACCAAATTCTTGATTTTCTTGATCCAAAACAAGATTTTTGTATGCGCGACCAAATTGTTGATTTTCTTGATCCTAAACTAGATTTTTGTATCCGGGACCAAATTCTTGATTTTCTTAATCGAAAACTAGATTTTTGTATGCGCGACCAAATTCTTGATTTTCTTGATCCAAACCTAGATTTTTGTATTCGGGACCAAATTCTTGATTTTCTTGATCCAAAACTAGATTTTTGTATTCGCGACCAAATTCTTGATTTTCTTGATCGAAAACTAGATTTTTGTATGCACGACCAAATTGTTGATTTTCTTGATCCAAACCTAGATTTTTGTATTCGCGACCAAATTCTTGATTTTCTTGATCCAAAACTAGATTTTTGTATACGCGACCCAATTCTTGATTTCCTTGATCCCAAACTAGATTTTTGTATTCGCGACCAAATTCTTGATTTTCTTGATCCCAAACTAGATTTTTGTATTCGCGACCAAATTCTTGATTTTCTTGATCCAAAACTTGATTTTTGTATCCGGGACCAAATTCTTGATTTTCTTGATCCCAAACTAGATTTTTGTATTCGCGACGAAATTTTTGATTTTCTTGATCCAAAACGTGATTTTTGTATTCGCGACCAAATTCTTGATTTTCTTGATCTGAAACTAAATTTTTGTATGCGCGACCAAATTCTTGATTTTCTTGATCCTAAACTAGATTTTTGTATGCGCGACCAAATTCTTGATTTTCTTGATCCTAAACTAGATTTTTGTATCTGGGACAAAATTCTTTATTTTCTTGATCCAAAACTAGATTTTTGTATTCGCGACCAAATTCTTGATTTTCTTGATCCAAAACTTGATTTTCTTGATCCAAAACTTCATTTTTGTATTCGCGACCAAATTCTTGATTTTCTTGATCCAAAACTAGATTTTTGTATTCGCGACCAAATTCTTGATTTTCTTGATCCAAAACTTGATTTTTGTATCCGGGACCAAATTCTTGATATTCTTGATCCTAAACTAGATTTTTGTATTCGTGACCAAATTCTTGATTTTCTTGATCCAAAACTAGATTTTTGTATTCACGACCAAATTCTGGATTTTCTTGATCCAAAACTAGATTTTTGTATTCGCGACCAAATTCTGGATTTTCTTGATCCAAAATTAGATTTTTGTATTCCCGACCAAATTCTGGATGTTCTTGATCCAAAACTAGATTTTTGTATTCACGACCAAATTCTGGATCTTCTTGATCCAAAACTAGATTTTTGTATTCGCGACGAAATTCTTGAATTTCTTGATCCAAAACGTGATTTTTGTATTCGCGACCAAATTCTTGATTTTCTTGATCCGAAACTAGATTTTTGTATGCGCGACCCAATTCTTGATTTCCTTGATCCCAAACTAGATTTTTGTATTCGCGACCAAATTCTTGATTTTCTTGATCCCAAACTAGATTTTTGTATTCGCGACCAAATTCTTGATTTACTTGATCCAAAACTTGATTTTTGTATCCGGGACCAAATTCTTGATTTTCTTGATCCCAAACTAGATTTTTGTATTCGCGACGAAATTTTTGATTTTCTTGATCCAAAACGTGATTTTTGTATTCGCGACCAAATTCTTGATTTTCTTGATCCGAAACTAAATTTTTGTATGCGCGACCAAATTCTTGATTTTCTTGATCCTAAACTAGATTTTTTTATCCGGGACAAAATTCTTTATTTTCTTGATCCAAAACTAGATTTTTGTATTCGCGACCAAATTCTTGATTTCCTTGATCGAAAACTAGATTTTTGTATTCGCGACCAAATTCTTGATTTTCTTGATCCAAAACTAGATTTTTGTATACGGGACCAAATTCTTGATTTTCTTGATCCAAAACGTGATTTTTGTATTCGCGACCAAATTCTTGATTTTCTTGATCCAAAACTTGATTTTTGTATTCGCGACGAAATTCTTGATGTTCTTGATCCAAACCTAGATTTTTGTATTCGCGACCAAATTCTTGATCTTCTTGATCCAAAACTAGATTTTTGTATTCGCGACCAAATTCTTGATTTTCTTGATCGAAAACTAGATTTTTGTATGCTCGACCAAATTCTTGATTTTCTTGATCCAAAACTTGATTTTTGTATTCGCGACCAAATTCTTGATTTTCTTGATCCAAAACTAGATTTTTGTATTCGCGACCAAATTCTTGATTTTCTTGATCGAAAACTAGATTTTTGTATGCTCGACCAAATTCTTGATTTTCTTGATCCAAAACTTGATTTTTGTATTCGCGACCAAATTCTTGATTTTCTTGATCGAAAACTAGATTTTTGTATGCTCGACCAAATTCTTGATTTTCTTGATCCAAAACTTGATTTTTGTATTCGCGACCAAATTCTTGATTTTCTTGATCCAAAACTAGATTTTTGTATTCGCGACCAAATTCTTGATTTTCTTGATCCAAAACTAGATTTTTGTATTCGCGACCAAATTCTTGATTTTCTTGATCCAAAACTTGATTTTTGTATTCGCGACCAAATTCTTGATTTTCTTGATCCAAAGCTTGATTTTTGTATTCGCGACGAAATTCTTGATTTTCTTGATCCAAAACGTGATTTTTGTATTCGCGACCCAATTCTTGATTTCCTTGATCCGAAACTAGATTTTTGTATGCGCGACCCAATTCTTGATTTCCTTGATCCCAAACAAGATTTTTGTATTCGCGACCAAATTCTTGATTTTCTTGATCCAAAACGTGATTTTTGTATTCGCGACCAAATTCTTGATTTTCTTGATCCAAAACAAGATTTTTGTATGCGCGACCAAATTGTTGATTTTCTTGATCCTAAACTAGATTTTTGTATCCGGGACCAAATTCTTGATTTTCTTGATCGAAAACTAGATTTTTGTATGCGCGACCAAATTCTTGATTTTCTTGATCCAAACCTAGATTTTTGTATTCGGGACCAAATTCTTGATTTTCTTGATCCAAAAGTAGATTTTTGTATTCGCGACCAAATTCTTGATTTTCTTGATCGAAAACTAGATTTTTGTATGCACGACCAAATTCTTGATTTTCTTGATCCAAACCTAGATTTTTGTATTCGCGACCAAATTCTTGATTTTCTTGATCCAAAACTAGATTTTTGTATGCGCGACCAAATTCTTGATTTTCTTGATCCAAAACTAGATTTTTGTATTCGCGACCAAATTCTTGATTTTCTTGATCCAAAACGTGATTTTTGTATTCGCGACCAAATTCTTGATTTTCTTGATCCAAAACTAGATTTTTGTATGCGCGACCAAATTCTTGATTTTCTTGATCCAAACCTAGATTTTTGTATTCGCGACCAAATTCTTGATTTTCTTGATCCAAAACTAGATTTTTGTATTCACGACCAAATTCTGGATGTTCTTGATCCAAAACTAGATTTTTGTATTCACGACCAAATTCTGGATCTTCTTGATCCAAAACTAGATTTTTGTATTCGCGACCAAATTCTTGATTTTCTTGATCTGAAACTAAATTTTTGTATGCGCGACCAAATTCTTGATTTTCTTGATCCTAAACTAGATTTTTGTATGCGCGACCAAATTCTTGATTTTCTTGATCCTAAACTAGATTTTTGTATCTGGGACAAAATTCTTTATTTTCTTGATCCAAAACTAGATTTTTGTATTCGCGACCAAATTCTTGATTTTCTTGATCCAAAACTTGATTTTCTTGATCCAAAACTTTATTTTTGTATTCGCGACCAAATTCTTGATTTTCTTGATCCAAAACTAGATTTTTGTATTCGCGACCAAATTCTTGATTTTCTTGATCCAAAACTTGATTTTTGTATCCGGGACCAAATTCTTGATATTCTTGATCCTAAACTAGATTTTTGTATTCGTGACCAAATTCTTGATTTTCTTGATCCAAAACTAGATTTTTGTATTCACGACCAAATTCTGGATTTTCTTGATCCAAAACTAGATTTTTGTATTCGCGACCAAATTCTGGATTTTCTTGATCCAAAATTAGATTTTTGTATTCCCGACCAAATTCTGGATGTTCTTGATCCAAAACTAGATTTTTGTATTCACGACCAAATTCTGGATCTTCTTGATCCAAAACTAGATTTTTGTATTCGCGACGAAATTCTTGAATTTCTTGATCCAAAACGTGATTTTTGTATTCGCGACCAAATTCTTGATTTTCTTGATCCGAAACTAGATTTTTGTATGCGCGACCCAATTCTTGATTTCCTTGATCCCAAACTAGATTTTTGTATTCGCGACCAAATTCTTGATTTTCTTGATCCCAAACTAGATTTTTGTATTCGCGACCAAATTCTTGATTTACTTGATCCAAAACTTGATTTTTGTATCCGGGACCAAATTCTTGATTTTCTTGATCCCAAACTAGATTTTTGTATTCGCGACGAAATTTTTGATTTTCTTGATCCAAAACGTGATTTTTGTATTCGCGACCAAATTCTTGATTTTCTTGATCCGAAACTAAATTTTTGTATGCGCGACCAAATTCTTGATTTTCTTGATCCTAAACTAGATTTTTTTATCCGGGACAAAATTCTTTATTTTCTTGATCCAAAACTAGATTTTTGTATTCGCGACCAAATTCTTGATTTCCTTGATCGAAAACTAGATTTTTGTATTCGCGACCAAATTCTTGATTTTCTTGATCCAAAACTAGATTTTTGTATACGGGACCAAATTCTTGATTTTCTTGATCCAAAACGTGATTTTTGTATTCGCGACCAAATTCTTGATTTTCTTGATCCAAAACTTGATTTTTGTATTCGCGACGAAATTCTTGATGTTCTTGATCCAAACCTAGATTTTTGTATTCGCGACCAAATTCTTGATCTTCTTGATCCAAAACTAGATTTTTGTATTCGCGACCAAATTCTTGATTTTCTTGATCGAAAACTAGATTTTTGTATGCTCGACCAAATTCTTGATTTTCTTGATCCAAAACTTGATTTTTGTATTCGCGACCAAATTCTTGATTTTCTTGATCCAAAACTAGATTTTTGTATTCGCGACCAAATTCTTGATTTTCTTGATCCAAAACTAGATTTTTGTATTCGCGACCAAATTCTTGATTTTCTTGATCCAAAACTTGATTTTTGTATTCGCGACCAAATTCTTGATTTTCTTGATCCAAAGCTTGATTTTTGTATTCGCGACGAAATTCTTGATTTTCTTGATCCAAAACGTGATTTTTGTATTCGCGACCCAATTCTTGATTTCCTTGATCCGAAACTAGATTTTTGTATGCGCGACCCAATTCTTGATTTCCTTGATCCCAAACAAGATTTTTGTATTCGCGACCAAATTCTTGATTTTCTTGATCCAAAACGTGATTTTTGTATTCGCGACCAAATTCTTGATTTTCTTGATCCAACACAAGATTTTTGTATGCGCGACCAAATTGTTGATTTTCTTGATCCTAAACTAGATTTTTGTATCCGGGACCAAATTCTTGATTTTCTTGATCGAAAACTAGATTTTTGTATGCGCGACCAAATTCTTGATTTTCTTGATCCAAACCTAGATTTTTGTATTCGGGACCAAATTCTTGATTTTCTTGATCCAAAAGTAGATTTTTGTATTCGCGACCAAATTCTTGATTTTCTTGATCGAAAACTAGATTTTTGTATGCACGACCAAATTCTTGATTTTCTTGATCCAAACCTAGATTTTTGTATTCGCGACCAAATTCTTGATTTTCTTGATCCAAAACTAGATTTTTGTATGCGCGACCAAATTCTTGATTTTCTTGATCCAAAACTAGATTTTTGTATTCGCGACCAAATTCTTGATTTTCTTGATCCAAAACGTGATTTTTGTATTCGCGACCAAATTCTTGATTTTCTTGATCCAAAACAAGATTTTTGTATGCGCGACCAAATTCTTGATTTTCTTGATCCAAACCTAGATTTTTGTATTCGCGACCAAATTCTTGATTTTCTTGATCCAAAACTAGATTTTTGTATTCACGACCAAATTCTGGATGTTCTTGATCCAAAACTAGATTTTTGTATTCACGACCAAATTCTGGATCTTCTTGATCCAAAACTAGATTTTTGTATACGCGATGAAATTCTTGATTTTCTTTATCCAAAACGTGATTTTTGTATTCGCGACCAAATTCTTGATTTTCTTGATCGAAAACTAGATTTTTGTATGCGCGACCAAATTCTTGATTTTCTTGATCCAAACCTAGATTTTTGTATTCGCGACCAAATTCTTGATTTTCTTGATCCAAAACTAGATTTTTGTATTCACGACCAAATTCTGGATGTTCTTGATCCAAAACTAGATTTTTGTATTCACGACCAAATTCTGGATCTTCTTGATCCAAAACTAGATTTTTGTATTCGCGACGAAATTCTTGAATTTCTTGATCCAAAACGTGATTTTTGTATTCGCGACCAAATTCTTGATTTTCTTGATCCGAAACTAGATTTTTGTATGCGCGACCCAATTCTTGATTTCCTTGATCCCAAACTAGATTTTTGTATTCGCGACCAAATTCTTGATTTTCTTGATCCCAAACTAGATTTTTGTATTCGCGACCAAATTCTTGATTTTCTTGATCCAAAACTTGATTTTTGTATCCGGGACCAAATTCTTGATTTTCTTGATCCCAAACTAGATTTTTGTATTCGCGACGAAATTTTTGATTTTCTTGATCCTAAACTAGATTTTTGTATCCGGGACCAAATTCTTGATTTTCTTGATCCAAAACAAGATTTTTGTATGCGCGACCAAATTCTTGATTTTCTTGATCCAAACCTAGATTTTTGTATTCGCGACCAAATTCTTGATTTTCTTGATCCAAAACTAGATTTTTGTATTCCCGACCAAATTCTGGATGTTCTTGATCCAAAACTAGATTTTTGTATTCACGACCAAATTCTGGATCTTCTTGATCCAAAACTAGATTTTTGTATACGCGATGAAATTCTTGATTTTCTTTATCCAAAACGTGATTTTTGTATTCGCGACCAAATTCTTGATTTTCTTGATCGAAAACTAGATTTTTGTATGCGCGACCAAATTCTTGATTTTCTTGATCCAAACCTAGATTTTTGTATTCGCGACCAAATTCTTGATTTTCTTGATCCAAAACTAGATTTTTGTATTCGCGACCAAATTCTTGATTTTCTTGATCCGAAACTAGATTTTTGTATGCGCGACCAAATTGTTGATTTTCTTGATCCTAAACTAGATTTTTGTATCCGGGACCAAATTCTTGATTTTCTTGATCGAAAACTAGATTTTTGTATGCGCGACCAAATTCTTGATTTTCTTGATCCAAACCTAGATTTTTGTATTCGGGACCAAATTCTTGATTTTCTTGATCCAAAACTAGATTTTTGTATTCGCGACCAAATTCTTGATTTTCTTGATCGAAAACTAGATTTTTGTATGCACGACCAAATTCTTGATTTTCTTTATCCAAAACGTGATTTTTGTATTCGCGACCAAATTCTTGATTTTCTTGATCCAAAACTAGATTTTTGTATTCGCGACCAAATTCTTGATTTTCTTGATCCAAAACGTGATTTTTGTATTCGCGACCAAATTCTTGATTTTCTTGATCCAAAACTTGATTTTTGTATCCGGGACCAAATTCTTGATTTTCTTGATCCCAAACTAGATTTTTGTATTCGCGACGAAATTTTTGATTTTCTTGATCCCAAACTAGATTTTTGTATCCGGGACCAAATTCTTGATTTTCTTGATCCAAAACTAGATTTTTGTATGCGCGACCAAATTCTTGATTTTCTTGATCCAAAACTAGATTTTTGTATTCGCGACCAAATTCTTGATTTTCTTGATCCAAAACGTGATTTTTGTATTCGCGACCAAATTCTTGATTTTCTTGATCCAAAACTAGATTTTTGTATTCACGACCAAATTCTGGATGTTCTTGATCCAAAACTAGATTTTTGTATTCACGACCAAATTCTGGATCTTCTTGATCCAAAACTAGATTTTTGTATACGCGATGAAATTCTTGATTTTCTTTATCCAAAACGTGATTTTTGTATTCGCGACCAAATTCTTGATTTTCTTGATCGAAAACTAGATTTTTGTATGCGCGACCAAATTCTTGATTTTCTTGATCCCAACCTAGATTTTTGTATTCGCGACCAAATTCTTGATTTTCTTGATCCAAAACTAGATTTTTGTATTCGCGACCAAATTCTTGATTTTCTTGATCCGAAACTAGATTTTTGTATGCGCGACCAAATTGTTGATTTTCTTGATCCTAAACTAGATTTTTGTATCCGGGACCAAATTCTTGATTTTCTTGATCGAAAACTAGATTTTTGTATGCGCGACCAAATTCTTGATTTTCTTGATCCAAACCTAGATTTTTGTATTCGGGACCAAATTCTTGATTTTCTTGATCCAAAACTAGATTTTTGTATTCGCGACCAAATTCTTGATTTTCTTGATCGAAAACTAGATTTTTGTATGCACGACCAAATTCTTGATTTTCTTTATCCAAAACGTGATTTTTGTATTCGCGACCAAATTCTTGATTTTCTTGATCCAAAACAAGATTTTTGTATGCGCGACCAAATTCTTGATTTTCTTGATCCAAACCTAGATTTTTGTATTCGCGACCAAATTCTTGATTTTCTTGATCCAAAACGTGATTTTTGTATTCGCGACCAAATTCTTGATTTTCTTGATCCAAAACAAGATTTTTGTATGCGCGACCAAATTCTTGATTTTCTTGATCCAAACCTAGATTTTTGTATTCGCGACCAAATTCTTGATTTTCTTGATCCAAAACTAGATTTTTGTATTCACGACCAAATTCTGGATGTTCTTGATCCAAAACTAGATTTTTGTATTCACGACCAAATTCTGGATCTTCTTGATCCAAAACTAGATTTTTGTATGCGCGATGAAATTCTTGATTTTCTTTATCCAAAACGTGATTTTTGTATTCGCGACCAAATTCTTGATTTTCTTGATCGAAAACTAGATTTTTGTATGCGCGACCAAATTCTGGATTTTCTTGATCCAAACCTAGATTTTTGTATTCGCGACCAAATTCTGGATTTTCTTGATCCAAAACTAGATTTTTGTATTCACGACCAAATTCTCGATGTTCTTGATCCAAAACTAGATTTTTGTATTCACGACCAAATTCTGGATCTTCTTGATCCAAAACTAGATTTTTGTATTCGCGACGAAATTCTTGAATTTCTTGATCCAAAACGTGATTTTTGTATTCGCGACCAAATTCTTGATTTTCTTGATCCGAAACTAGATTTTTGTATGCGCGACCCAATTCTTGATTTCCTTGATCCCAAACTAGATTTTTGTATTCGCGACCAAATTCTTGATTTTCTTGATCCCAAACTAGATTTTTGTATTCGCGACCAAATTCTTGATTTTCTTGATCCAAAACTTGATTTTTGTATCCGGGACCAAATTCTTGATTTTCTTGATCCCAAACTAGATTTTTGTATTCGCGACGAAATTTTTGATTTTCTTGATCCAAAACGTGATTTTTGTATTCGCGACCAAATTCTTGATTTTCTTGATCCGAAACTAAATTTTTGTATGCGCGACCAAATTCTTGATTTTCTTGATCCTAAACTAGATTTTTGTATCCGGGACAAAATTCTTTATTTTCTTGATCCCAAACTAGATTTTTGTATTCGCGACCAAATTCTTGATTTTCTTGATCCAAAACTTGATTTTTGTATTCGCGACCAAATTCTTGATTTTCTTGATCCAAAACTTGATTTTTGTATTCGCGACCAAATTCTTGATTTTCTTGATCCAAAACTAGATTTTTGTATTCGCGACCAAATTCTTGATTTTCTTGATCCAAAACTTGATTTTTGTATCCGGGACCAAATTCTTGATTTTCTTGATCCTAAACTAGATTTTTGTATTCGTGACCAAATTCTTGATTTTCTTGATCCAAAACTAGATTTTTGTATTCACGACCAAATTCTGGATTTTCTTGATCCAAAACTAGATTTTTGTATTCGCGACCAAATTCTGGATTTTCTTGATTCAAAATTAGATTTTTGTATTCCCGACCAAATTCTGGATGTTCTTGATCCAAAACTAGATTTTTGTGTTCACGACCAAATTCTGGATCTTCTTGATCCAAAACTAGATTTTTGTATTCGCGACGAAATTCTTGAATTTCTTGATCCAAAACGTGATTTTTGTATTCGCGACCAAATTCTTGATTTTCTTGATCCGAAACTAGATTTTTGTATGCGCGACCCAATTCTTGATTTCCTTGATCCCAAACTAGATTTTTGTATTCGCGACCAAATTCTTGATTTTCTTGATCCGAAACTAAATTTTTGTATGCGCGACCAAATTCTTGATTTTCTTGATCCTAAACTAGATTTTTGTATCCGGGACAAAATTCTTTATTTTCTTGATCCCAAACTAGATTTTTGTATTCGCGACCAAATTCTTGATTTTCTTGATCCAAAACTTGATTTTTGTATTCGCGACCAAATTCTTGATTTTCTTGATCCAAAACTTGATTTTTGTATTCGCGACCAAATTCTTGATTTTCTTGATCCAAAACTAGATTTTTGTATTCGCGACCAAATTCTTGATTTTCTTGATCCAAAACTTGATTTTTGTATCCGGGACCAAATTCTTGATTTTCTTGATCCTAAACTAGATTTTTGTATTCGTGACCAAATTCTTGATTTTCTTGATCCAAAACTAGATTTTTGTATTCACGACCAAATTCTGGATTTTCTTGATCCAAAACTAGATTTTTGTATTCGCGACCAAATTCTGGATTTTCTTGATTCAAAATTAGATTTTTGTATTCCCGACCAAATTCTGGATGTTCTTGATCCAAAACTAGATTTTTGTATTCACGACCAAATTCTGGATCTTCTTGATCCAAAACTAGATTTTTGTATTCGCGACGAAATTCTTGAATTTCTTGATCCAAAACGTGATTTTTGTATTCGCGACCAAATTCTTGATTTTCTTGATCCAAAACTTGATTTTTGTATCCGGGACCAAATTCTTGATTTTCTTGATCCCAAACTAGATTTTTGTATTCGCGACGAAATTTTTGATTTTCTTGATCCAAAACGTGATTTTTGTATTCGCGACCAAATTCTTGATTTTCTTGATCCGAAACTAAATTTTTGTATGCGCGACCAAATTCTTGATTTTCTTGATCCTAAACTAGATTTTTTTATCCGGGACAAAATTCTTTATTTTCTTGATCCAAAACTAGATTTTTGTATTCGCGACCAAATTCTTGATTTCCTTGATCGAAAACTAGATTTTTGTATTCGCGACCAAATTCTTGATTTTCTTGATCCCAAACTAGATTTTTGTATACGGGACCAAATTCTTGATTTTCTTGATCCAAAACGTGATTTTTGTATTCGCGACCAAATTCTTGATTTTCTTGATCCAAAACTTGATTTTTGTATTCGCGACGAAATTCTTGATGTTCTTGATCCAAACCTAGATTTTTGTATTCGCGACCAAATTCTTGATCTTCTTGATCCAAAACTAGATTTTTGTATTCGCGACCAAATTCTTGATTTTCTTGATCGAAAACTAGATTTTTGTATGCGCGACCAAATTCTTGATTTTCTTGATCCAAAACTTGATTTTTGTATTCGCGACCAAATTCTTGATTTTCTTGATCCAAAACTAGATTTTTGTATTCGCGACCAAATTCTTGATTTTCTTGATCCAAAACTAGATTTTTGTATTCGCGACCAAATTCTTGATTTTCTTGATCCAAAACTTGATTTTTGTATTCGCGACCAAATTCTTGATTTTCTTGATCCAAAGCTTGATTTTTGTATTCGCGACGAAATTCTTGATTTTCTTGATCCAAAACGTGATTTTTGTATTCGCGACCCAATTCTTGATTTCCTTGATCCGAAACTAGATTTTTGTATGCGCGACCCAATTCTTGATTTCCTTGATCCCAAACAAGATTTTTGTATTCGCGACCAAATTCTTGATTTTCTTGATCCAAAACGTGATTTTTGTATTCGCGACCAAATTCTTGATTTTCTTGATCCAAAACAAGATTTTTGTATGCGCGACCAAATTGTTGATTTTCTTGATCGAAACCTAGATTTTTGTATTCGGGACCAAATTCTTGATTTTCTTGATCCAAAACTAGATTTTTGTATTCGCGACCAAATTCTTGATTTTCTTGATCGAAAACTAGATTTTTGTATGCACGACCAAATTCTTGATTTTCTTGATCCAAACCTAGATTTTTGTATTCGCGACCAAATTCTTGATTTTCTTGATGCAAAACAAGATTTTTGTATGCGCGACCAAATTCTTGATTTTCTTGATCCAAAACTAGATTTTTGTATTCGCGACCAAATTCTTGATTTTCTTGATCCAAAACTAGATTTTTGTATTCGCGACCAAATTCTTGATTTTCTTGATCCAAAACTTGATTTTTGTATTCGCGACGAAATTCTTGATTTTCTTGATCCAAAACTTGATTTTTGTATTCGCGACCCAATTCTTGATTTCCTTGATCCGAAACTAGATTTTTGTATGCGCGACCCAATTCTTGATTTCCTTGATCCAAAACAAGATTTTTGTATTCGCGACCAAATTCTTGATTTTCTTGATCCAAAACGTGATTTTTGTATTCGCGACCAAATTCTTGATTTTCTTGATCCGAAACTAGATTTTTGTATGCGCGACCCAATTCTTGATTTTCTTGATCGCAAACTAGATTTTTGTATGCGCGACCAAATTCTTGATTTTCTTGATCCAAACCTAGATTTTTGTATTCGCGACCAAATTCTTGATTTTCTTGATCCAAAACTAGATTTTTGTATACGCGACGAAATTCTTGATTTTCTTGATCCAAAACGTGATTTTTGTATTCGCGACCAAATTCTTGATTTTCTTGATCCGAAACTAGATTTTTGTATGCGCGACCCAATTCTTGATTTTCTTGATCGAAAACTAGATTTTTGTATGCGCGACCAAATTCTTGATTTTCTTGATCCAAACCTAGATTTTTGTATTCGCGACCAAATTCTTGATTTTCTTGATCCAAAACTAGATTTTTGTATACGCGACGAAATTCTTGATTTTCTTGATCCAAAACGTGATTTTTGTATTCGCGACCAAATTCTTGATTTTCTTGATCCAAAACAAGATTTTTGTATGCGCGACCAAATTTTTGATTTTCTTGATCCAAAACTAGATTTTTGTATTCGCGACCAAATTCTGGATCTTCTTGATCCAAAACTAGATTTTTGTATTCGCGACGAAATTCTTGAATTTCTTGATCCAAAACGTGATTTTTGTATCCGGGACCAAATTCTTGATTTTCTTGATCCGAAACTAGATTTTTGTATGCGCGACCCAATTCTTGATTTCCTTGATCCCAAACTAGATTTTTGTATTCGCGACCAAATTCTTGATTTTCTTGATCCCAAACTAGATTTTTGTATTCGCGACCAAATTCTTGATTTTCTTGATCCAAAACTTGATTTTTGTATCCGGGACCAAATTCTTGATTTTCTTGATCCCAAACTAGATTTTTGTATTCGCGACGAAAATTTTGATTTTCTTGATCCAAAACGTCATTTTTGTATTCGCGACCAAATTCTTGATTTTCTTGATCGAAAACTAGATTTTTGTATGCGCGACCAAATTCTTGATTTTCTTGATCCAAAACTTGATTTTTGTATTCGCGACCAAATTCTTGATTTTCTTGATCCAAAACTAGATTTTTGTATTCGCGACCAAATTCTTGATTTTCTTGATCCAAAACTAGATTTTTGTATTCGCGACGAAATTCTTGATTTTCTTGATCCAAAACTTGATTTTTGTATTCGCGACCAAATTCTTGATTTTCTTGATCCAAAGCTTGATTTTTGTATTCGCGACGAAATTCTTGATTTTCTTGATCCAAAACGTGATTTTTGTATTCGCGACCCAATTCTTGATTTCCTTGATCCGAAACTAGATTTTTGTATGCGCGACCCAATTCTTGATTTCCTTGATCCCAAACAAGATTTTTGTATTCGCGACCAAATTCTTGATTTTCTTGATCCAAAACGTGATTTTTGTATTCGCGACCAAATTCTTGATTTTCTTGATCCAAAACAAGATTTTTGTATGCGCGACCAAATTGTTGATTTTCTTGATCGAAACCTAGATTTTTGTATTCGGGACCAAATTCTTGATTTTCTTGATCCAAAACTAGATTTTTGTATTCGCGACCAAATTCTTGATTTTCTTGATCGAAAACTAGATTTTTGTATGCACGACCAAATTCTTGATTTTCTTGATCCAAACCTAGATTTTTGTATTCGCGACCAAATTCTTGATTTTCTTGATCCAAAACAAGATTTTTGTATGCGCGACCAAATTCTTGATTTTCTTAATCCAAAACTAGATTTTTGTATTCGCGACCAAATTCTTGATTTTCTTGATCCAAAACTAGATTTTTGTATTCGCGACCAAATTCTTGATTTTCTTGATCCAAAACTTGATTTTTGTATTCGCGACGAAATTCTTGATTTTCTTGATCCAAAACGTGATTTTTGTATTCGCGACCAAATTCTTGATTTTCTTGATCCAAAACTTGATTTTTGTATGCACGACCAAATTCTTGATGTTCTTGATCCAAACCTAGATTTTTGTATTCGCGACCAAATTCTTGATCTTCTTGATCCAAAACTAGATTTTTGTATTCGCGACCAAATTCTTGATTTTCTTGATCGAAAACTAGATTTTTGTATGCGCGACCAAATTCTTGATTTTCTTGATCCAAAACTTGATTTTTGTATTCGCGACCAAATTCTTGATTTTCTTGATCCAAAATTAGATTTTTGTATTCGCGACCAAATTCTTGATTTTCTTGATCCAAAACTAGATTTTTGTATTCGCGACCAAATTCTTGATTTTCTTGATCCAAAACTAGATTTTTGTATTCGCGACCAAATTCTTGATTTTCTTGATCCAAAACTTGATTTTTGTATTCGCGACCAAATTCTTGATTTTTTTGATCCAAAGCTTGATTTTTGTATTCGCGACGAAATTCTTGATTTTCTTGATCCAAAACGTGATTTTTGTATTCGCGGCCCAATTCTTGATTTCCTTGATCCGAAACTAGATTTTTGTATGCGCGACCCAATTCTTGATTTCCTTGATCCCAAACAAGATTTTTGTATTCGCGACCAAATTCTTGATTTTCTTGATCCAAAACGTGATTTTTGTATTCGCAACCAAATTCTTGATTTTCTTGATCCAAAACAAGATTTTTGTATGCGCGACCAAATTGTTGATTTTCTTGATCGAAACCTAGATTTTTGTATTCGGGACCAAATTCTTGATTTTCTTGATCCAAAACTAGATTTTTGTATTCGCGACCAAATTCTTGATTTTCTTGATCGAAAACTAGATTTTTGTATGCACGACCAAATTCTTGATTTTCTTGATCCAAACCTAGATTTTTGTATTCGCGACCAAATTCTTGATTTTCTTGATCCAAAACAAGATTTTTGTATGCGCGACCAAATTCTTGATTTTCTTGATCCAAAACTAGATTTTTGTATTCGCGACCAAATTCTTGATTTTCTTGATCCAAAACTAGATTTTTGTATTCGCGACCAAATTCTTGATTTTCTTGATCCAAAACGTGATTTTTGTATTCGCGACCAAATTCTTGATTTTCTTGATCCAAAACAAGATTTTCTTATGCGCGACCAAATTCTTGATTTTCTTGATCCAAAACTAGATTTTTGTATTCACGACCAAATTCTGGATTTTCTTGATCCTAAACTAGATTTTTGTATTCGTGACCAAATTCTTGATTTTCTTGATCGAAAACTAGATTTTTGTATGCGCGACCAAATTCTTGATTTTCTTGATCCAAACCTAGATTTTTGTATTCGGGACCAAATTCTTGATTTTCTTGATCCAAAACTAGATTTTTGTATTCGCGACCAAATTCTTGATTTTCTTGATCGAAAACTAGATTTTTGTATGCGCGACCAAATTCTTGATTTTCTTGATCCAAACCTAGATTTTTGTATTCGCGACCAAATTCTTGATTTTCTTGATCCCAAACTAGATTTTTGTATGCGCGACCCAATTCTTGATTTCCTTGATCCCAAACTAGATTTTTGTATTCGCGACCAAATTCTTGATTTTCTTGATCCCAAACTAGATTTTTGTATTCGCGACCAAATTCTTGATTTTCTTGATCCAAAACTTGATTTTTGTATCCGGGACCAAATTCTTGATTTTCTTGATCCCAAACTAGATTTTTGTATTCGCGACGAAATTTTTGATTTTCTTGATCCAAAACGTGATTTTTGTATTCGCGACCAAATTCTTGATTTTCTTGATCCGAAACTAAATTTTTGTATGCGCGACCAAATTCTTGATTTTCTTGATCCTAAACTAGATTTTTGTATCCGGGACAAAATTCTTTATTTTCTTGATCCAAAACTAGATTTTTGTATTCGCGACCAAATTCTTGATTTCCTTGATCGAAAACTAGATTTTTGTATTCGCGACCAAATTCTTGATTTTCTTGATCCAAAACTAGATTTTTGTATACGGGACCAAATTCTTGATTTTCTTGATCCAAAACGTGATTTTTGTATTCGCGACCAAATTCTTGATTTTCTTGATCCAAAACTTGATTTTTGTATTCGCGACGAAATTCTTGATGTTCTTGATCCAAACCTAGATTTTTGTATTCGCGACCAAATTCTTGATCTTCTTGATCCAAAACTAGATTTTTGTATTCGCGACCAAATTCTTGATTTTCTTGATCGAAAACTAGATTTTTGTATGCGCGACCAAATTCTTGATTTTCTTGATCCAAAACTTGATTTTTGTATTCGCGACCAAATTTTTGATTTTCTTGATCCGAAACTAGATTTTTGTATGCGCGACCAAATTCTGATTTTCTTGATCCTAAACTAGATTTTTGTATCCGGGACCAAATTCTTGATTTTCTTGATCCAAAACGTGATTTTTGTATTCGCGACCAAATTCTTGATTTTCTTGATCCAAAACAAGATTTTTGTATGCACGACCAAATTTTTGATTTTCTTGATCCAAAACTAGATTTTTGTATTCGCGACCAAATTCTGGATCTTCTTGATCCAAAACTAGATTTTTGTATTCGCGACGAAATTCTTGAATTTCTTGATCCAAAACGTGATTTTTGTATCCGGGACCAAATTCTTGATTTTCTTGATCCGAAACTAGATTTTTGTATGCGCGACCCAATTCTTGATTTCCTTGATCCAAAACAAGATTTTTGTATTCGCGACCAAATTCTTGATTTTCTTGATCCAAAACGTGATTTTTGTATTCGCGACCAAATTCTTGATTTTCTTGATCCGAAACTAGATTTTTGTATGCGCGACCCAATTCTTGATTTTCTTGATCGCAAACTAGATTTTTGTATGCGCGACCAAATTCTTGATTTTCTTGATCCAAACCTAGATTTTTGTATTCGCGACCAAATTCTTGATTTTCTTGATCCAAAACTAGATTTTTGTATACGCGACGAAATTCTTGATTTTCTTGATCCAAAACGTGATTTTTGTATTCGCGACCAAATTCTTGATTTTCTTGATCCGAAACTAGATTTTTGTATGCGCGACCCAATTCTTGATTTTCTTGATCGAAAACTAGATTTTTGTATGCGCGACCAAATTCTTGATTTTCTTGATCCCAACCTAGATTTTTGTATTCGCGACCAAATTCTTGATTTTCTTGATCCAAAACTAGATTTTTGTATACGCGACGAAATTCTTGATTTTCTTGATCCAAAACGTGATTTTTGTATTCGCGACCAAATTCTTGATTTTCTTGATCCAAAACAAGATTTTTGTATGCGCGACCAAATTTTTGATTTTCTTGATCCAAAACTAGATTTTTGTATTCGCGACCAAATTCTGGATCTTCTTGATCCAAAACTAGATTTTTGTATTCGCGACGAAATTCTTGAATTTCTTGATCCAAAACGTGATTTTTGTATCCGGGACCAAATTCTTGATTTTCTTGATCCGAAACTAGATTTTTGTATGCGCGACCCAATTCTTGATTTCCTTGATCCCAAACTAGATTTTTGTATTCGCGACCAAATTCTTGATTTTCTTGATCCCAAACTAGATTTTTGTATTCGCGACCAAATTCTTGATTTTCTTGATCCAAAACTAGATTTTTGTATTCGCGACCAAATTCTTGATTTTCTTGATCGAAAACTAGATTTTTGTATGCGCGACCAAATTCTTGATTTTCTTGATCCAAAACTTGATTTTTGTATTCGCGACCAAATTCTTGATTTTCTTGATCCAAAACTAGATTTTTGTATTCGCGACCAAATTCTTGATTTTCTTGATCCAAAACTAGATTTTTGTATTCGCGACGAAATTCTTGATTTTCTTGATCCAAAACTTGATTTTTGTATTCGCGACCAAATTCTTGATTTTCTTGATCCAAAGCTTGATTTTTGTATTCGCGACGAAATTCTTGATTTTCTTGATCCAAAACGTGATTTTTGTATTCGCGACCCAATTCTTGATTTCCTTGATCCGAAACTAGATTTTTGTATGCGCGACCCAATTCTTGATTTCCTTGATCCCAAACAAGATTTTTGTATTCGCGACCAAATTCTTGATTTTCTTGATCCAAAACGTGATTTTTGTATTCGCGACCAAATTCTTGATTTTCTTGATCCAAAAAAAGATTTTTGTATGCGCGACCAAATTGTTGATTTTCTTGATCGAAACCTAGATTTTTGTATTCGGGACCAAATTCTTGATTTTCTTGATCCAAAACTAGATTTTTGTATTCGCGACCAAATTCTTGATTTTCTTGATCGAAAACTAGATTTTTGTATGCACGACCAAATTCTTGATTTTCTTGATCCAAACCTAGATTTTTGTATTCGCGACCAAATTCTTGATTTTCTTGATCCAAAACAAGATTTTTGTATGCGCGACCAAATTCTTGATTTTCTTAATCCAAAACTAGATTTTTGTATTCGCGACCAAATTCTTGATTTTCTTGATCCAAAACTAGATTTTTGTATTCGCGACCAAATTCTTGATTTTCTTGATCCAAAACTTGATTTTTGTATTCGCGACGAAATTCTTGATTTTCTTGATCCAAAACGTGATTTTTGTATTCGCGACCAAATTCTTGATTTTCTTGATCCAAAACTTGATTTTTGTATGCACGACCAAATTCTTGATGTTCTTGATCCAAACCTAGATTTTTGTATTCGCGACCAAATTCTTGATCTTCTTGATCCAAAACTAGATTTTTGTATTCGCGACCAAATTCTTGATTTTCTTGATCGAAAACTAGATTTTTGTATGCGCGACCAAATTCTTGATTTTCTTGATCCAAAACTTGATTTTTGTATTCGCGACCAAATTCTTGATTTTCTTGATCCAAAATTAGATTTTTGTATTCGCGACCAAATTCTTGATTTTCTTGATTCAAAACTAGATTTTTGTATTCGCGACCAAATTCTTGATTTTCTTGATCCAAAACTAGATTTTTGTATTCGCGACCAAATTCTTGATTTTCTTGATCCAAAACTTGATTTTTGTATTCGCGACCAAATTCTTGATTTTTTTGATCCAAAGCTTGATTTTTGTATTCGCGACGAAATTCTTGATTTTCTTGATCCAAAACGTGATTTTTGTATTCGCGGCCCAATTCTTGATTTCCTTGATCCGAAACTAGATTTTTGTATGCGCGACCCAATTCTTGATTTCCTTGATCCCAAACAAGATTTTTGTATTCGCGACCAAATTCTTGATTTTCTTGATCCAAAACGTGATTTTTGTATTCGCAACCAAATTCTTGATTTTCTTGATCCAAAACAAGATTTTTGTATGCGCGACCAAATTGTTGATTTTCTTGATCGAAACCTAGATTTTTGTATTCGGGACCAAATTCTTGATTTTCTTGATCCAAAACTAGATTTTTGTATTCGCGACCAAATTCTTGATTTTCTTGATCGAAAACTAGATTTTTGTATGCACGACCAAATTCTTGATTTTCTTGATCCAAACCTAGATTTTTGTATTCGCGACCAAATTCTTGATTTTCTTGATCCAAAACAAGATTTTTGTATGCGCGACCAAATTCTTGATTTTCTTGATCCAAAACTAGATTTTTGTATTCGCGACCAAATTCTTGATTTTCTTGATCCAAAACTAGATTTTTGTATTCGCGACCAAATTCTTGATTTTCTTGATCCAAAACGTGATTTTTGTATTCGCGACCAAATTCTTGATTTTCTTGATCCAAAACAAGATTTTCTTATGCGCGACCAAATTCTTGATTTTCTTGATCCAAAACTAGATTTTTGTATTCACGACCAAATTCTGGATTTTCTTGATCCTAAACTAGATTTTTGTATTCGTGACCAAATTCTTGATTTTCTTGATCGAAAACTAGATTTTTGTATGCGCGACCAAATTCTTGATTTTCTTGATCCAAACCTAGATTTTTGTATTCGGGACCAAATTCTTGATTTTCTTGATCCAAAACTAGATTTTTGTATTCGCGACCAAATTCTTGATTTTCTTGATCGAAAACTAGATTTTTGTATGCGCGACCAAATTCTTGATTTTCTTGATCCAAACCTAGATTTTTGTATTCGCGACCAAATTCTTGATTTTCTTGATCCCAAACTAGATTTTTGTATGCGCGACCCAATTCTTGATTTCCTTGATCCCAAACTAGATTTTTGTATTCGCGACCAAATTCTTGATTTTCTTGATCCCAAACTAGATTTTTGTATTCGCGACCAAATTCTTGATTTTCTTGATCCAAAACTTGATTTTTGTATCCGGGACCAAATTCTTGATTTTCTTGATCCCAAACTAGATTTTTGTATTCGCGACGAAATTTTTGATTTTCTTGATCCAAAACGTGATTTTTGTATTCGCGACCAAATTCTTGATTTTCTTGATCCGAAACTAAATTTTTGTATGCGCGACCAAATTCTTGATTTTCTTGATCCTAAACTAGATTTTTGTATCCGGGACAAAATTCTTTATTTTCTTGATCCAAAACTAGATTTTTGTATTCGCGACCAAATTCTTGATTTCCTTGATCGAAAACTAGATTTTTGTATTCGCGACCAAATTCTTGATTTTCTTGATCCAAAACTAGATTTTTGTATACGGGACCAAATTCTTGATTTTCTTGATCCAAAACGTGATTTTTGTATTCGCGACCAAATTCTTGATTTTCTTGATCCAAAACTTGATTTTTGTATTCGCGACGAAATTCTTGATGTTCTTGATCCAAACCTAGATTTTTGTATTCGCGACCAAATTCTTGATCTTCTTGATCCAAAACTAGATTTTTGTATTCGCGACCAAATTCTTGATTTTCTTGATCGAAAACTAGATTTTTGTATGCGCGACCAAATTCTTGATTTTCTTGATCCAAAACTTGATTTTTGTATTCGCGACCAAATTGTTGATTTTCTTGATCCGAAACTAGATTTTTGTATGCGCGACCAAATTCTGATTTTCTTGATCCTAAACTAGATTTTTGTATCCGGGACCAAATTCTTGATTTTCTTGATCCAAAACGTGATTTTTGTATTCGCGACCAAATTCTTGATTTTCTTGATCCAAAACAAGATTTTTGTATGCACGACCAAATTTTTGATTTTCTTGATCCAAAACTAGATTTTTGTATTCGCGACCAAATTCTGGATCTTCTTGATCCAAAACTAGATTTTTGTATTCGCGACGAAATTCTTGAATTTCTTGATCCAAAACGTGATTTTTGTATCCGGGACCAAATTCTTGATTTTCTTGATCCGAAACTAGTTTTTTGTATGCGCGACCCAATTCTTGATTTCCTTGATCCCAAACTAGATTTTTGTATTCGCGACCAAATTCTTGATTTTCTTGATCCAAAACTTGATTTTTGTATCCGGGACCAAATTCTTGATTTTCTTGATCCCAAACTAGATTTTTGTATTCGCGACGAAAATTTTGATTTTCTTGATCCAAAACGTCATTTTTGTATTCGCGACCAAATTCTTGATTTTCTTGATCCGAAACTAAATTTTTGTATGCGCGACCAAATTCTTGATTTTCTTGATCCTAAACTAGATTTTTGTATCCGGGACAAAATTCTTTATTTTCTTGATCCAAAACTAGATTTTTGTATTCGCGACGAAATTCTTGATGTTCTTGATCCAAACCTAGATTTTTGTATTCGCGACCAAATTCTTGATCTTCTTGATCCCAAACTAGATTTTTGTATACGCGACGAAATTCTTGATTTTCTTGATCCAAAACGTGATTTTTGTATTCGCGACCAAATTCTTGATTTTCTTGATCCAAAACAAGATTTTTGTATGCGCGACCAAATTCTTGATTTTCTTGATCCAAAACTAGATTTTTGTATTCGCGACAAAATTCTTGATTTCCTTGATCGAAAACTAGATTTTTGTATTCGCGACCAAATTCTTGATTTTCTTGATCCAAAACTAGATTTTGGTATCCGGGACCAAATTCTTGATTTTCTTGATCCAAAACGTGATTTTTGTATTCGCGACCAAATTCTTGATTTTCTTGATCCAAAACTTGATTTTTGTATGCGCGACCAAATTCTTGATTTTCTTGATCCAAAACTTGATTTTTGTATTCGCGACCAAATTGTTGATTTTCTTGATCCGAAACTAGATTTTTGTATGCGCGACCAAATTCTGATTTTCTTGATCCTAAACTAGATTTTTGTATCCGGGACCAAATTCTTGATTTTCTTGATCCAAAACTAGATTTTTGTATCCGCGACCAAATTCTTGATTTTCTTGATCCAAAACGTGATTTTTGTATTCGCGACCAAATTCTTGATTTTCTTGATCCAAAACAAGATTTTTGTATGCGCGACCAAATTTTTGATTTTCTTGATCCAAAACTAGATTTTTGTATTCGCGACCAAATTCTGGATCTTCTTGATCCAAAACTAGATTTTTGTATTCGCGACGAAATTCTTGAATTTCTTGATCCAAAACGTGATTTTTGTATCCGGGACCAAATTCTTGATTTTCTTGATCCGAAACTAGTTTTTTGTATGCGCGACCCAATTCTTGATTTCCTTGATCCCAAACTAGATTTTTGTATTCGCGACCAAATTCTTGATTTTCTTGATCCAAAACTTGATTTTTGTATCCGGGACCAAATTCTTGATTTTCTTGATCCCAAACTAGATTTTTGTATTCGCGACGAAAATTTTGATTTTCTTGATCCAAAACGTCATTTTTGTATTCGCGACCAAATTCTTGATTTTCTTGATCCGAAACTAAATTTTTGTATGCGCGACCAAATTCTTGATTTTCTTGATCCTAAACTAGATTTTTGTATCCGGGACAAAATTCTTTATTTTCTTGATCCAAAACTAGATTTTTGTATTCGCGACGAAATTCTTGATGTTCTTGATCCAAACCTAGATTTTTGTATTCGCGACCAAATTCTTGATCTTCTTGATCCCTAACTAGATTTTTGTATACGCGACGAAATTCTTGATTTTCTTGATCCAAAACGTGATTTTTGTATTCGCGACCAAATTCTTGATTTTCTTGATCCAAAACAAGATTTTTGTATGCGCGACCAAATTCTTGATTTTCTTGATCCAAAACTAGATTTTTGTATTCGCGACAAAATTCTTGATTTCCTTGATCGAAAACTAGATTTTTGTATTCGCGACCAAATTCTTGATTTTCTTGATCCAAAACTAGATTTTGGTATCCGGGACCAAATTCTTGATTTTCTTGATCCAAAACGTGATTTTTGTATTCGCGACCAAATTCTTGATTTTCTTGATCCAAAACTTGATTTTTGTATTCGCCACCAAATTCTTGATTTTCTTGATCCAAAACTAGATTTTTGTATTCGCGACCAAATTCTTGATTTTCTTGATCCAAAACTAGATTTTTGTATTCGCGACCAAATTCTTGATTTTCTTGATCGAAAACTAGATTTTTGTATGCGCGACCAAATTCTTGATTTTCTTGATCCAAACCTAGATTTTTGTATTCGCGACCAAATTCTTGATTTTCTTGATCGAAAACTAGATTTTTGTATGCGCGACCAAATTCTTGATTTTCTTGATCGAAAACTTGATTTTAGTATTCGCGACCAAATTCTTGATTTTCTTGATCCAAAACTTGATTTTTGTATCCGCGACCCAATTCTTGATTTTCTTGATCCAAAACTAGATTTTTGTATTCGCGACCAAATTCTTGATTTTCTTGATCCAAAACTAGATTTTTGTATCCGGGACAAAATTCTTTATTTTCTTGATCCAAAACTAGATTTTTGTATGCGCGACCAAATTCTTGATTTCCTTGATCGAAAACTAGATTTTTGTATTCGCGACCAAATTCTTGATTTTCTTGATCCAAAACTAGATTTTTGTATACGGGACCAAATTCTTGATTTTCTTGATCCAAAACGTGATTTTTGTATTCGCGACCAAATTCTTGATTTTCTTGATCCAAAACTTGATTTTTGTATTCGCGACCAAATTCTTGATTTTCTTGATCCAAAACTAGATTTTTGTATTCGCAACGAAATTCTTGATTTTCTTGATCCCAAACGTGATTTTTGTATTCGCGACCAAATTCTTGATTTTCTTGATCCGAAACTAGATTTTTGTATGCGCGACCCAATTCTTGATTTTCTTGATCGCAAACTAGATTTTTGTATGCGCGACCAAATTCTTGATTTTCTTGATCCAAACCTAGATTTTTGTATTCGCGACCAAATTCTTGATTTTCTTGATCCAAAACTAGATTTTTGTATACGCGACGAAATTCTTGATTTTCTTGATCCAAAACGTGATTTTTGTATTCGCGACCAAATTCTTGATTTTCTTGATCCAAAACAAGATTTTTGTATGCGCGACCAAATTTTTGATTTTCTTGATCCAAAACTAGATTTTTGTATTCGCGACCAAATTCTGGATCTACTTGATCCAAAACTAGATTTTTGTATTCGCGACGAAATTCTTGAATTTCTTGATCCAAAACGTGATTTTTGTATCCGGGACCAAATTCTTGATTTTCTTGATCCGAAACTAGATTTTTGTATGCGCGACCCAATTCTTGATTTCCTTGATCCCAAACTAGATTTTTGTATTCGCGACCAAATTTTTGATTTTCTTGATCCCAAACTAGATTTTTGTATTCGCGACCAAATTCTTGATTTTCTTGATCCAAAACTTGATTTTTTTATCCGGGACCAAATTCTTGATTTTCTTGATCCCAAACTAGATTTTTGTATTCGCGACGAAATTTTTGATTTTCTTGATCCAAAACGTGATTTTTGTATTCGCGACCAAATTCTTGATTTTCTTGATCCGAAACTAAATTTTTGTATGCGCGACCAAATTCTTGATTTTCTTGATCCTAAACTAGATTTTTGTATCCGGGACAAAATTCTTTATTTTCTTGATCCAAAACTAGATTTTTGTATTCGCGACCAAATTCTTGATTTCCTTGATCGAAAACTAGATTTTTGTATTCGCGACCAAATTCTTGATTTTCTTGATCCAAAACTAGATTTTTGTATACGGGACCAAATTCTTGATTTTCTTGATCCAAAACGTGATTTTTGTATTCGCGACCAAATTCTTGATTTTCTTGATCCAAAACTTGATTTTTGTATTCGCGACGAAATTCTTGATGTTCTTGATCCAAACCTAGATTTTTGTATTCGCGACCAAATTCTTGATCTTCTTGATCCAAAACTAGATTTTTGTATTCGCGACCAAATTCTTGATTTTCTTGATCGAAAACTAGATTTTTGTATGCGCGACCAAATTCTTGATTTTCTTGATCCAAAACTTGATTTTTGTATTCGCGACCAAATTCTTGATTTTCTTGATCCAAAACTAGATTTTTGTATTCGCGACCAAATTCTTGATTTTCTTGATCCAAAACTTGATTTTTGTATTCGCGACCAAATTCTTGATTTTCTTGATCCAAAACTTGATTTTTGTATTCGCGACGAAATTCTTGATTTTCTTGATCCAAAACGTGATTTTTGTATTCGCGACCCAATTCTTGATTTCCTTGATCCGAAACTAGATTTTTGTATGCGCGACCCAATTCTTGATTTCCTTGATCCGAAAACAAGATTTTTGTATTCGCGACCAAATTCTTGATTTTCTTGATCCAAAACGTGATTTTTCTATTCGCGACCAAATTGTTGATTTTCTTGATCCAAAACAAGATTTTTGTATGCGCGACCAAATTGTTGATTTTCTTGATCCTAAACTAGATTTTTGTATCCGGGACCAAATTCTTGATTTTCTTGATCGAAAACTAGATTTTTGTATGCGCGACCAAATTCTTGATTTTCTTGATCCAAACCTAGATTTTTGTATTCGGGACCAAATTCTTGATTTTCTTGATCCAAAACTAGATTTTTGTATTCGCGACCAAATTTTTGATTTTCTTGATCGAAAACGTCATTTTTGTATTCGCGACCAAATTCTTGATTTTCTTGATCCGAAACTAAATTTTTGTATGCGCGACCAAATTCTTGATTTTCTTGATCCCTAACTAGATTTTTGTATACGCGACGAAATTCTTGATTTTCTTGATCCAAAACGTGATTTTTGTATTCGCGACCAAATTCTTGATTTTCTTGATCCAAAACAAGATTTTTGTATGCGCGACCAAATTCTTGATTTTCTTGATCCAAAACTAGATTTTTGTATTCGCGACAAAATTCTTGATTTCCTTGATCGAAAACTAGATTTTTGTATTCGCGACCAAATTCTTGATTTTCTTGATCCAAAACTAGATTTTGGTATCCGGGACCAAATTCTTGATTTTCTTGATCCAAAACGTGATTTTTGTATTCGCGACCAAATTCTTGATTTTCTTGATCCAAAACTTGATTTTTGTATTCGCCACCAAATTCTTGATTTTCTTGATCCAAAACTAGATTTTTGTATTCGCGACCAAATTCTTGATTTTCTTGATCCAAAACTAGATTTTTGTATTCGCGACCAAATTCTTGATTTTCTTGATCGAAAACTAGATTTTTGTATGCGCGACCAAATTCTTGATTTTCTTGATCCAAACCTAGATTTTTGTATTCGCGACCAAATTCTTGATTTTCTTGATCGAAAACTAGATTTTTGTATGCGCGACCAAATTCTTGATTTTCTTGATCGAAAACTTGATTTTAGTATTCGCGACCAAATTCTTGATTTTCTTGATCCAAAACTTGATTTTTGTATTCGCGACGAAATTCTTGATGTTCTTGATCCAAACCTAGATTTTTGTATTCGCGACCAAATTCTTGATCTTCTTGATCCAAAACTAGATTTTTGTATTCGCGACCAAATTCTTGATTTTCTTGATCGAAAACTAGATTTTTGTATGCGCGACCAAATTCTTGATTTTCTTGATCCAAAACTTGATTTTTGTATTCGCGACCAAATTCTTGATTTTCTTGATCCAAAACTAGATTTTTGTATTCGCGACCAAATTCTTGATTTTCTTGATCCAAAACTTGATTTTTGTATTCGCGACCAAATTCTTGATTTTCTTGATCCAAAACTTGATTTTTGTATTCGCGACGAAATTCTTGATTTTCTTGATCCAAAACGTGATTTTTGTATTCGCGACCCAATTCTTGATTTCCTTGATCCGAAACTAGATTTTTGTATGCGCGACCCAATTCTTGATTTCCTTGATCCAAAACAGATTTTTGTATTCGCGACCAAATTCTTGATTTTCTTGATCCAAAACGTGATTTTTGTATTCGCGACCAAATTCTTGATTTTCTTGATCCGAAACTAGATTTTTGTATGCGCGACCCAATTCTTGATTTTCTTGATCGAAAACTAGATTTTTGTATGCGCGACCAAATTCTTGATTTTCTTGATCCAAACCTAGATTTTTGTATTCGCGACCAAATTCTTGATTTTCTTGATCCAAAACTAGATTTTTGTATACGCGACGAAATTCTTGATTTTCTTGATCCAAAACAAGATTTTTGTATGCGCGACCAAATTTTTGATTTTCTTGATCCAAAACTAGATTTTTGTATTCGCGACCAAATTCTGGATCTTCTTGATCCAAAACTAGATTTTTGTATTCGCGACGAAATTCTTGAATTTCTTGATCCAAAACGTGATTTTTGTATCCGGGACCAAATTCTTGATTTTCTTGATCCGAAACTAGATTTTTGTATGCGCGACCCAATTCTTGATTTCCTTGATCCCAAACTAGATTTTTGTATTCGCGACCAAATTCTTGATTTTCTTGATCCCAAACTAGATTTTTGTATTCGCGACCAAATTCTTGATTTTCTTGATCCAAAACTTGATTTTTGTATCCGGGACCAAATTCTTGATTTTCTTGATCCCAAACTAGATTTTGGTATTCGCGACGAAATTTTTGATTTTCTTGATCCAAAACGTCATTTTTGTATTCGCGACCAAATTCTTGATTTTCTTGATCCGAAACTAAATTTTTGTATGCGCGACCAAATTCTTGATTTTCTTGATCCTAAACTAGATTTTTGTATCCGGGACAAAATTCTTTATTTTCTTGATCCAAAACTAGATTTTTGTATTCGCGACCAAATTCTTGATTTCCTTGATCGAAAACTAGATTTTTGTATTCGCGACCAAATTCTTGATTTTCTTGATCCAAAACTAGATTTTTGTATACGGGACCAAATTCTTGATTTTCTTGATCCAAAACGTGATTTTTGTATTCGCGACCAAATTCTTGATTTTCTTGATCCAAAACTTGATTTTTGTATTCGCGACGAAATTCTTGATGTTCTTGATCCAAACCTAGATTTTTGTATTCGCGACCAAATTCTTGATCTTCTTGATCCCAAACTAGATTTTTGTATACGCGACGAAATTCTTGATTTTCTTGATCCAAAACGTGATTTTTGTATTCGCGACCAAATTCTTGATTTTCTTGATCCAAAACAAGATTTTTGTATGCGCGACCAAATTCTTGATTTTCTTGATCCAAAACTAGATTTTTGTATTCGCGACAAAATTCTTGATTTCCTTGATCGAAAACTAGATTTTTGTATTCGCGACCAAATTGTTGATTTTCTTGATCCAAAACTAGATTTTTGTATCCGGGACCAAATTCTTGATTTTCTTGATCCAAAACGTGATTTTTGTATTCGCGACCAAATTCTTGATTTTCTTGATCCAAAACTTGATTTTTGTATTCGCCACCAAATTCTTGATTTTCTTGATCCAAAACTAGATTTTTGTATTCGCGACCAAATTCTTGATTTTCTTGATCCAAAACTAGATTTTTGTATTCGCGACCAAATTCTTGATTTTCTTGATCCAAACCTAGATTTTTGTATTCGCGACCAAATTCTTGATTTTCTTGATCGAAAACTAGATTTTTGTATGCGCGACCAAATTCTTGATTTTCTTGATCGAAAACTTGATTTTTGTATTCGCGACCAAATTCTTGATTTTCTTGATCCAAAACTTGATTTTTGTATCCGCGACCCAATTCTTGATTTTCTTGATCCAAAACTAGATTTTTGTATTCGCGACCAAATTCTTGATTTTCTTGATCCAAAACTAGATTTTTGTATCCGGGACAAAATTCTTTATTTTCTTGATCCAAAACTAGATTTTTGTATGCGCGACCAAATTCTTGATTTCCTTGATCGAAAACTAGATTTTTGTATTCGCGACCAAATTCTTGATTTTCTTGATCCAAAACTAGATTTTTGTATACGGGACCAAATTCTTGATTTTCTTGATCCAAAACGTGATTTTTGTATTCGCGACCAAATTCTTGATTTTCTTGATCCAAAACTTGATTTTTGTATTCGCGACCAAATTCTTGATTTTCTTGATCCAAAACTAGATTTTTGTATTCGCGACGAAATTCTTGATTTTCTTGATCCAAAACGTGATTTTTGTATTCGCGACCAAATTCTTGATTTTCTTGATCCGAAACTAGATTTTTGTATGCGCGACCCAATTCTTGATTTTCTTGATCGAAAACTAGATTTTTGTATGCGCGACCAAATTCTTGATTTTCTTGATCCAAACCTAGATTTTTGTATTCGCGACCAAATTCTTGATTTTCTTGATCCAAAACTAGATTTTTGTATACGCGACGAAATTCTTGATTTTCTTGATCCAAAACGTGATTTTTGTATTCGCGACCAAATTCTTGATTTTCTTGATCCAAAACAAGATTTTTGTATGCGCGACCAAATTTTTGATTTTCTTGATCCAAAACTAGATTTTTGTATTCGCGACCAAATTCTGGATCTTCTTGATCCAAAACTAGATTTTTGTATTCGCGACGAAATTCTTGAATTTCTTGATCCAAAACGTGATTTTTGTATCCGGGACCAAATTCTTGATTTTCTTGATCCGAAACTAGATTTTTGTATGCGCGACCCAATTCTTGATTTCCTTGATCCCAAACTAGATTTTTGTATTCGCGACCAAATTCTTGATTTTCTTGATCCCAAACTAGATTTTTGTATTCGCGACCAAATTCTTGATTTTCTTGATCCAAAACTTGATTTTTGTATCCGGGACCAAATTCTTGATTTTCTTGATCCCAAACTAGATTTTTGTATTCGCGACGAAATTTTTGATTTTCTTGATCCAAAACGTGATTTTTGTATTCGCGACCAAATTCTTGATTTTCTTGATCCGAAACTAAATTTTTGTATGCGTGACCAAATTCTTGATTTTCTTGATCCTAAACTAGATTTTTGTATCCGGGACAAAATTCTTTATTTTCTTGATCCAAAACTAGATTTTTGTATTCGCGACCAAATTCTTGATTTCCTTGATCGAAAACTAGATTTTTGTATTCGCGACCAAATTCTTGATTTTCTTGATCCAAAACTAGATTTTTGTATACGGGACCAAATTCTTGATTTTCTTGATCCAAAACGTGATTTTTGTATTCGCGACCAAATTCTTGATTTTCTTGATCCAAAACTTGATTTTTGTATTCGCGACGAAATTCTTGATGTTCTTGATCCAAACCTAGATTTTTGTATTCGCGACCAAATTCTTGATCTTCTTGATCCAAAACTAGATTTTTGTATTCGCGACCAAATTCTTGATTTTCTTGATCGAAAACTAGATTTTTGTATGCGCGACCAAATTCTTGATTTTCTTGATCCAAAACTTGATTTTTGTATTCGCGACCAAATTCTTGATTTTCTTGATCCAAAACTAGATTTTTGTATTCGCGACCAAATTCTTGATTTTCTTGATCCAAAACTTGATTTTTGTATTCGCGACCAAATTCTTGATTTTCTTGATCCAAAACTTGATTTTTGTATTCGCGACGAAATTCTTGATTTTCTTGATCCAAAACGTGATTTTTGTATTCGCGACCCAATTCTTGATTTCCTTGATCCGAAACTAGATTTTTGTATGCGCGACCCAATTCTTGATTTCCTTGATCCAAAACAAGATTTTTGTATTCGCGACCAAATTCTTGATTTTCTTGATCCAAAACGTGATTTTTGTATTCGCGACCAAATTCTTGATTTTCTTGATCCGAAACTAGATTTTTGTATGCGCGACCAAATTCTTGATTTTCTTGATCCCAAACTAGATTTTTGTATTCGCGACCAAATGCTTGATTTTCTTGATCCCAAACTAGATTTTTGTATCCGGGACCAAATTCTTGATTTTCTTGATCCAAAACGTGATTTTTGTATTCGCGACCAAATTCTTGATTTTCTTGATCCAAAACTTGATTTTTGTATTCGCGACCAAATTCTTGATTTTCTTGATCCAAAACTAGATTTTTGTATTCGCGACGAAATTCTTGATTTTCTTGATCCAAAACGTGATTTTTGTATTCGCGACCAAATTCTTGATTTTCTTGATCCGAAACTTGATTTTTGTATTCGCGACGAAATTCTTGATGTTCTTGATCCAAACCTAGATTTTTGTATTCGCGACCAAATTCTTGATCTTCTTGATCCAAAACTAGATTTTTGTATTCGCGACCAAATTCTTGATTTTCTTGATCGAAAACTAGATTTTTGTATGCGCGACCAAATTGTTGATTTTCTTGATCCGAAACTAGATTTTTGTATGCGCGACCAAATTCTTGATTTTCTTGATCCTAAACTAGATTTTTGTATCCGGGACCAAATTCTTGATTTTCTTGATCCAAAACTTGATTTTTGTATTCGCGACCAAATTCTTGATTTTCTTGATCCAAAACTAGATTTTTGTATTCGCGACCAAATTCTTGATTTTCTTGATCCAAAACTTGATTTTTGTATTCGCGACCAAATTCTTGATTTTCTTGATCCAAAACAAGATTTTTGTATGCGCGACCAAATTTTTGATTTTCTTGATCCAAAACTAGATTTTTGTATTCGCGACCAAATTCTGGATCTTCTTGATCCAAAACTAGATTTTTGTATTCGCGACGAAATTCTTGAATTTCTTGATCCAAAACGTGATTTTTGTATCCGGGACCAAATTCTTGATTTTCTTGATCCGAAACTAGATTTTTGTATGCGCGACCCAATTCTTGATTTCCTTGATCCCAAACTAGATTTTTGTATTCGCGACCAAATTCTTGATTTTCTTGATCCCAAACTAGATTTTTGTATTCGCGACCAAATTCTTGATTTTCTTGATCCAAAACTTGATTTTTGTATCCGGGACCAAATTCTTGATTTTCTTGATCCCAAACTAGATTTTTGTATTCGCGACGAAATTTTTGATTTTCTTGATCCAAAACGTGATTTTTGTATTCGCGACCAAATTCTTGATTTTCTTGATCCGAAACTAAATTTTTGTATGCGCGACCAAATTCTTGATTTTCTTGATCCTAAACTAGATTTTTGTATTTGCCATGCACTTCTTGATTTTCTTGATCCAAAACTACATTTTTGTATTCGCGACCAAATTCTTGATTTTCTTGATCCAAAACTAGATTTTTGTATCCGCGACCAAATTCTTGATTTTCTTGATCCCAACCTAGATTTTTGTATTCGCGACCAAATTCTTGATTTCCTTGATCCAAAACTAGATTTTTGTATTCGCGACCAAATTCTTGATTTTCTTGATCCAAAACTAGATTTTTGTATACGGGACCAAATTCTTGATTTTCTTGATCCAAAACGTGATTTTTGTATTCGCGACCAAATTCTTGATTTTCTTGATCCAAAATTTGATTTTTGTATTCGCGACGAAATTCTTGATGTTCTTGATCCAAACCTAGATTTTTGTATTCGCGACCAAATTCTTGATCTTCTTGATCCAAAACTAGATTTTTGTATTCGCGACCAAATTCTTGATTTTCTTGATCGAAAACTAGATTTTTGTATGCGCGACCAAATTCTTGATTTTCTTGATCCAAAACTTGATTTTTGTATTCGCGACCAAATTCTTGATTTTCTTGATCCAAAACTAGATTTTTGTATTCGCGACCATATTCTTGATTTTCTTGATCCAAAACTAGATTTTTGTATTCGCGACCAAATTCTTGATTTTCTTGATCCAAAACTTGATTTTTGTATTCGCGACCAAATTCTTGATTTTCTTGATCCAAAACTTGATTTTTGTATTCGCGACCAAATTCTTGATTTTCTTGATCCAAAACGTGATTTTTGTATTCGCGACCCAATTCTTGATTTCCTTGATCCGAAACTAGATTTTTGTGTGCGCGACCCAATTCTTGATTTCCTTGATCCCAAACAAGATTTTTGTATTCGCGACCAAATTCTTGATTTTCTTGATCCCAAAAGTGATTTTTGTATTCGCGACCAAATTCTTGATTTTCATGATCCGAAACTAGATTTTTGTATGCGCGACCAAATTCTTGATTTTCTTGATCCCAAACTAGATTTTTGTATTCGCGACCAAATTCTTGATTTTCTTGATCCAAAACTAGATTTTTGTATACGGGACCAAATTCTTGATTTTCTTGATCCAAAACGTGATTTTTGTATTCGCGACCAAATTCTTGATTTTCTTGATCCAAAACTTGATTTTTGTATTCGCGACCAAATTCTTGATTTTCTTGATCCAAAACTAGATTTTTGTATTCGCGACGAAATTCTTGATTTTCTTGATCCAAAACGTGATTTTTGTATTCGCGACCAAATTCTTGATTTTCTTGATCCGAAACTAGATTTTTGTATGCGCGACCCAATTCTTGATTTTCTTGATCGAAAACTAGATTTTTGTATGCGCGACCAAATTCTTGATTTTCTTGATCCAAAACTAGATTTTTGTATTCGCGACCAAATTCTTGATTTTCTTGATCCAAAACTAGATTTTTGTATTCGCGACCAAATTCTTGATTTTCTTGATCCAAAACGTGATTTTTGTATTCGCGACCAAATTCTTGATTTTCTTGATCCGAAACTAAATTTTTGTATGCGCGACCAAATTCTTGATTTTCTTGATCCTAAACTAGATTTTTGTATTTGCCATGCACTTCTTGATTTTCTTGATCCAAAACTACATTTTTGTATTCGCGACCAAATTCTTGATTTTCTTGATCCAAAACTAGATTTTTGTATCCGCGACCAAATTCTTGATTTTCTTGATCCCAACCTAGATTTTTGTATTCGCGACCAAATTCTTGATTTCCTTGATCCAAAACTAGATTTTTGTATTCGCGACCAAATTCTTGATTTTCTTGATCCAAAACTAGATTTTTGTATACGGGACCAAATTCTTGATTTTCTTGATCCAAAACGTGATTTTTGTATTCGCGACCAAATTCTTGATTTTCTTGATCCAAAATTTGATTTTTGTATTCGCGACGAAATTCTTGATGTTCTTGATCCAAACCTAGATTTTTGTATTCGCGACCAAATTCTTGATCTTCTTGATCCAAAACTAGATTTTTGTATTCGCGACCAAATTCTTGATTTTCTTGATCGAAAACTAGATTTTTGTATGCGCGACCAAATTCTTGATTTTCTTGATCCAAAACTTGATTTTTGTATTCGCGACCAAATTCTTGATTTTCCTGATCCAAAACTAGATTTTTGTATTCGCGACCAAATTCTTGATTTTCTTGATCCAAAACTAGATTTTTGTATTCGCGACCAAATTCTTGATTTTCTTGATCCAAAACTTGATTTTTGTATTCGCGACCAAATTCTTGATTTTCTTGATCCAAAACGTGATTTTTGTATTCGCGACCCAATTCTTGATTTCCTTGATCCGAAACTAGATTTTTGTATGCGCGACCCAATTCTTGATTTCCTTGATCCCAAACAAGATTTTTGTATTCGCGACCAAATTCTTGATTTTCTTGATCCCAAAAGTGATTTTTGTATTCGCGACCAAATTCTTGATTTTCATGATCCGAAACTAGATTTTTGTATGCGCGACCAAATTCTTGATTTTCTTGATCCCAAACTAGATTTTTGTATTCGCGACCAAATTCTTGATTTTCTTGATCCAAAACTAGATTTTTGTATACGGGACCAAATTCTTGATTTTCTTGATCCAAAACGTGATTTTTGTATTCGCGACCAAATTCTTGATTTTCTTGATCCAAAACTTGATTTTTGTATTCGCGACCAAATTCTTGATTTTCTTGATCCAAAACTAGATTTTTGTATTCGCGACGAAATTCTTGATTTTCTTGATCCAAAACGTGATTTTTGTATTCGCGACCAAATTCTTGATTTTCTTGATCCGAAACTAGATTTTTGTATGCACGACCCAATTCTTGATTTTCTTGATCGAAAACTAGATTTTTGTATGCGCGACCAAATTCTTGATTTTCTTGATCCAAAACTAGATTTTTGTATTCGCGACCAAATTCTTGATTTTCTTGATCCAAAACTAGATTTTTGTATTCGCGACCAAATTCTTGATTTTCTTGATCCAAAACTAGATTTTTGTATTCGCGACCCAATTCTTGATTTCCTTGATCCGAAACTAGATTTTTGTATGCGCGACCCAATTCTTGATTTCCTTGATCCCAAACAAGATTTTTGTATTCGCGACCAAATTCTTGATTTTCTTGATCCCAAAAGTGATTTTTGTATTCGCGACCAAATTCTTGATTTTCATGATCCGAAACTAGATTTTTGTATGCGCGACCAAATTCTTGATTTTCTTGATCCCAAACTAGATTTTTGTATTCGCGACCAAATTCTTGATTTTCTTGATCCAAAACTAGATTTTTGTATACGGGACCAAATTCTTGATTTTCTTGATCCAAAACGTGATTTTTGTATTCGCGACCAAATTCTTGATTTTCTTGATCCAAAACTTGATTTTTGTATTCGCGACCAAATTCTTGATTTTCTTGATCCAAAACTAGATTTTTGTATTCGCGACGAAATTCTTGATTTTCTTGATCCAAAACGTGATTTTTGTATTCGCGACCAAATTCTTGATTTTCTTGATCCGAAACTAGATTTTTGTATTTGCCATGCACTTCTTGATTTTCTTGATCCAAAACTACATTTTTGTATTCGCGACCAAATTCTTGATTTTCTTGATCCAAAACTAGATTTTTGTATCCGCGACCAAATTCTTGATTTTCTTGATCCCAACCTAGATTTTTGTATCCGCGACCAAATTCTTGATTTTCTTGATCCCAACCTAGATTTTTGTATTCGCGACCAAATTCTTGATTTCCTTGATCCAAAACTAGATTTTTGTATTCGCGACCAAATTCTTGATTTTCTTGATCCAAAATTTGATTTTTGTATTCGCGACGAAATTCTTGATGTTCTTGATCCAAACCTAGATTTTTGTATTCGCGACCAAATTCTTGATCTTCTTGATCCAAAACTAGATTTTTGTATTCGCGACCAAATTCTTGATTTTCTTGATCGAAAACTAGATTTTTGTATGCGCGACCAAATTCTTGATTTTCTTGATCCAAAACTTGATTTTTGTATTCGCGACCAAATTCTTGATTTTCTTGATCCAAAACTAGATTTTTGTATTCGCGACCAAATTCTTGATTTTCTTGATCCAAAACTAGATTTTTGTATTCGCGACCAAATTCTTGATTTTCTTGATCCAAAACTTGATTTTTGTATTCGCGACCAAATTCTTGATTTTCTTGATCCAAAACTTGATTTTTGTATTCGCGACGAAATTCTTGATTTTCTTGATCCAAAACGTGATTTTTGTATTCGCGACCCAATTCTTGATTTCCTTGATCCGAAACTAGATTTTTGTATGCGCGACCCAATTCTTGATTTCCTTGATCCCAAACAAGATTTTTGTATTCGCGACCAAATTCTTGATTTTCTTGATCCCAAAAGTGATTTTTGTATTCGCGACCAAATTCTTGATTTTCATGATCCGAAACTAGATTTTTGTATGCGCGACCAAATTCTTGATTTTCTTGATCCCAAACTAGATTTTTGTATTCGCGACCAAATTCTTGATTTTCTTGATCCAAAACTAGATTTTTGTATACGGGACCAAATTCTTGATTTTCTTGATCCAAAACGTGATTTTTGTATTCGCGACCAAATTCTTGATTTTCTTGATCCAAAACTTGATTTTTGTATTCGCGACCAAATTCTTGATTTTCTTGATCCAAAACTAGATTTTTGTATTCGCGACGAAATTCTTGATTTTCTTGATCCAAAACGTGATTTTTGTATTCGCGACCAAATTCTTGATTTTCTTGATCCGAAACTAGATTTTTGTATGCGCGACCCAATTCTTGATTTTCTTGATCGAAAACTAGATTTTTGTATGCGCGACCAAATTCTTGATTTTCTTGATCCAAAACTAGATTTTTGTATTCGCGACCAAATTCTTGATTTTCTTGATCCAAAACTAGATTTTTGTATTCGCGACCAAATTCTTGATTTTCTTGATCCAAAACTAGATTTTTGTATTCGCGACCCAATTCTTGATTTCCTTGATCCGAAACTAGATTTTTGTATGCGCGACCCAATTCTTGATTTCCTTGATCCCAAACAAGATTTTTGTATTCGCGACCAAATTCTTGATTTTCTTGATCCCAAAAGTGATTTTTGTATTCGCGACCAAATTCTTGATTTTCATGATCCGAAACTAGATTTTTGTATGCGCGACCAAATTCTTGATTTTCTTGATCCCAAACTAGATTTTTGTATTCGCGACCAAATTCTTGATTTTCTTGATCCAAAACTAGATTTTTGTATACGGGACCAAATTCTTGATTTTCTTGATCCAAAACGTGATTTTTGTATTCGCGACCAAATTCTTGATTTTCTTGATCCAAAACTTGATTTTTGTATTCGCGACCAAATTCTTGATTTTCTTGATCCAAAACTAGATTTTTGTATTCGCGACGAAATTCTTGATTTTCTTGATCCAAAACGTGATTTTTGTATTCGCGACCAAATTCTTGATTTTCTTGATCCGAAACTAGATTTTTGTATGCGCGACCCAATTCTTGATTTTCTTGATCGAAAACTAGATTTTTGTATGCGCGACCAAATTCTTGATTTTCTTGATCCAAAACTAGATTTTTGTATTCGCGACCAAATTCTTGATTTTCTTGATCCAAAACTATATTTTTGTATTCGCGACCAAATTCTTGATTTTCTTGATCCAAAACTAGATTTTTGTATTCGCGACCAAATTCTTGATTTTCTTGATCCAAAACTAGATTTTTGTATTCGCGACCAAATTCTTGATTTTCTTGATCCAAAACTCGATTTTTGTATTCGCGACGAAATTCTTGATTTTCTTGATCCAAAACGTGATTTTTGTATTCGCGACCAAATTCTTGATTTTCTTGATCCGAAACTAGATTTTTGTATGCGCGACCCAATTCTTGATTTCCTTGATCCCAAACAAGATTTTTGTATTCGCGACAAAATTCTTGATTTTCTTGATCCCAAACTAGATTTTTGTATTCGCGACCAAATTCTTGATTTTCTTGATCCAAAACTTGATTTTTGTATCCGGGACCAAATTCTTGATTTTCTTGATCCCAAACTAGATTTTTGTATTCGCGACGAAATTCTTGATTTTCTTGATCCAAAACGTGATTTTTGTATTCGCGACCAAATTCTTGATTTTCTTGATCCGAAACTAGATTTTTGAATGCGCGACCAAATTGTTGATTTTCTTGATCCTAAACTAGATTTTTGTATCCGGGACCAAATTCTTGATTTTCTTGATCGAAAACTAGATTTTTGTATGCGCGACCAAATTCTTGATTTTCTTGATCCAAACCTAGATTTTTGTATTCGGGACCAAATTCTTGATTTTCTTGATCCAAAACTAGATTTTTGTATTCGCGACCAAATTCTTGATTTTCTTGATCGAAAACTAGATTTTTGTATGCGCGACCAAATTCTTGATTTTCTTGATCCAAACCTAGATTTTTGTATTCGCGACCAAATTCTTGATTTTCTTGATCCAAAACTAGATTTTTGTATACGCGATGAAATTCTTGATTTTCTTTATCCAAAATGTGATTTTTGTATTCGCGACCAAATTCTTGATTTTCTTGATCCAAAACAAGATTTTTGTATGCGCGACCAAATTCTTGATTTTCTTGATCCAAAACTAGATTTTTGTATTCGCGACCAAATTCTTGATTTTCTTGATCCAAAACTAGATTTTTGTATACGCGAGGAAATTCTTGATTATCTTTATCCAAAACTAGATTTTTGTATTCGCGACCAAATTCTTGATTTTCTTGATCCAAAACTAGATTTTTGTATTCGCGACCAAATTCTTGATTTTCTTGATCCAAAACTAGATTTTTGTATTCGCGACCAAATTCTTGATTTTCTTGATCCAAAACTTGATTTTTGTATTCGCGACCAAATTCTTGATTTTCTTGATCCAAAACTCGATTTTTGTATTCGCGACGAAATTCTTGATTTTCTTGATCCAAAACGTGATTTTTGTATTCGCGACCAAATTCTTGATTTTCTTGATCCGAAACTAGATTTTTGTATGCGCGACCCAATTCTTGATTTCCTTGATCCAAAACAAGATTTTTGTATTCGCGACAAAATTCTTGATTTTCTTGATCCCAAACTAGATTTTTGTATTCGCGACCAAATTCTTGATTTTCTTGATCCAAAACTTGATTTTTGTATCCGGGACCAAATTCTTGATTTTCTTGATCCCAAACTAGATTTTTGTATTCGCGACGAAATTCTTGATTTTCTTGATCCAAAACGTGATTTTTGTATTCGCGACCAAATTCTTGATTTTCTTGATCCGAAACTATATTTTTGAATGCGCGACCAAATTGTTGATTTTCTTGATCCTAAACTAGATTTTTGTATCCGGGACCAAATTCTTGATTTTCTTGATCGAAAACTAGATTTTTGTATGCGCGACCAAATTCTTGATTTTCTTGATCCAAACCTAGATTTTTGTATTCGGGACCAAATTCTTGATTTTCTTGATCCAAAACTAGATTTTTGTATTCGCGACCAAATTCTTGATTTTCTTGATCGAAAACTAGATTTTTGTATGCGCGACCAAATTCTTGATTTTCTTGATCCAAACCTAGATTTTTGTATTCGCGACCAAATTCTTGATTTTCTTGATCCAAAACTAGATTTTTGTATACGCGATGAAATTCTTGATTTTCTTTATCCAAAATGTGATTTTTGTATTCGCGACCAAATTCTTGATTTTCTTGATCCAAAACAAGATTTTTGTATGCGCGACCAAATTCTTGATTTTCTTGATCCAAAACTAGATTTTTGTATTCGCGACCAAATTCTTGATTTTCTTGATCCAAAACGTGATTTTTGTATTCGCGACCAAATTCTTGATTTTCTTGATCCAAAACAAGATTTTTGTATGCGCGACCAAATTCTTGTTTTTCTTGATCCAAAACTAGATTTTTGTATTCACGACCAAATTCTGGATTTTCTTGATCCTAAACTAGATTTTTGTATTCGTGACCAAATTCTTGATTTTCTTGATCGAAAACTAGATTTTTGTATGCGCGACCAAATTCTTGATTTTCTTGATCCAAACCTAGATTTTTGTATTCGGGACCAAATTCTTGATTTTCTTGATCCAAAACTAGATTTTTGTATTCGCGACGAAATTCTTGATTTTCTTGATCGAAAACTAGATTTTTGTATTCGCGACCAAATTCTTGATTTTCTTGATCCAAAACAAGATTTTTGTATGCGCGACCAAATTCTTGATTTTCTTGATCCAAAACTAGATTTTTGTATTCGCGACCAAATTCTTGATTTTCTTGATCCAAAACGTGATTTTTGTATTCGCGACCAAATTCTTGATTTTCTTGATCCAAAACAAGATTTTTGTATGCGCGACCAAATTCTTGATTTTCTTGATCCAAAACTAGATTTTTGTATGCGCGACCAAATTCTTGATTTTCTTGATCCAAAACTTGATTTTTGTATCCGGGACCAAATTCTTGATTTTCTTGATCCCAAACTAGATTTTTGTATTCGCGACGAAATTCTTGATTTTCTTGATCCAAAACGTGATTTTTGTATTCGCGACCAAATTCTTGATTTTCTTGATCCGAAACTAGATTTTTGAATGCGCGACCAAATTCATCATTTTCTTGATCGAAAACTAGATTTTTGTATGCGCGACCCAATTCTTGATTTCCTTGATCCGAAACTAGATTTTTGTATTCGCGACCAAATTCTTGATTTTCTTGATCCCAAACTTGATTTTTGTATTCGCGACCAAATTCTTGATTTTCTTGATCCAAAACTTGATTTTTGTATTCGCGACCAAATTCTTGATTTTCTTGATCCAAAACTTGATTTTTGTATTCGCGACCAAATTCTTGATTTTCTTGATCCAAACCTAGATTTTTGTATTCGCGACGAAATTCTTGATTTTCTTGATCCAAAACGTGATTTTTGTATACGCGACGAAATTCTTGATTTTCTTGATCCAAAACGTGATTTTTGTATTCGCGACCAAATTCTTGATTTTCTTGATCCAAAACTAGATTTTTGTATTCGCGACAAAATTCTTGATTTTCTTGATCGAAAACTAGATTTTTGTATTCGCGACCAAATTCTTGATTTCCTTGATCCAAAACTAGATTTTTGTATTCGGGACCAAATTCTTGATTTTCTTGATCCAAAACGTGATTTTTGTATCCGGGACCCAATTCTTGATTTTCTTGATCCAAAACGTGATTTTTGTATTCGCGACCAAATTCTTGATTTTCTTGATCCAAAACTAGATTTTTGTATTCGCGACCAAATTCTTGATTTTCTTGATCCAAAACTTGATTTTTGTATTCGCGACCAAATTCATCATTTTCTTGATCGCAAACTAGATTTTTGTATGCGCGACCCAATTCTTGATTTCCTTGATCCGAAACTAGATTTTTGTATTCGCGACCAAATTCTTGATTTTCTTGATCCGAAACTAGATTTTTGTATTCGCGACCAAATTCTTGATTTTCTTGATCCAAAACTTGATTTTTGTATTCGCGACCAAATTCTTGATTTTCTTGATCCAAAACTTGATTTTTGTATTCGCGACCAAATTCTTGATTTTCTTGATCCAAAACTAGATTTTTGTATGCGCGACCAAATTCTTGATTTTCTTGATCCAAAACTTGATTTTTGTATCCGGGACCAAATTCTTGATTTTCTTGATCCTAAACTAGATTTTTGTATTCGGGACCAAATTCTTGATTTTCTTGATCCAAAACTAGATTTTTGTATTCACGACCAAATTCTGGATTTTCTTGATCCAAAATTAGATTTTTGTATTCACGACCAAATTCTGGATGTTCTTGATCCAAAACTAGATTTTTGTATTCACGACCAAATTCTGGATCTTCTTGATCCAAAACTAGATTTTTGTATTCGCGACGAAATTCTTGAATTTCTTGATCCAAAACGTGATTTTTGTATTAGCGACCAAATTCTTGATTTTCTTGATCCGAAACTAGATTTTTGTATGCGCGACCCAATTCTTGATTTCCTTGATCCCAAACTAGATTTTTGTATTCGCGACCAAATTCTTGATTTTCTTGATCCGAAACTAAATTTTTGTATGCGCGACCAAATTCTTGATTTTCTTGATCCAAACCTAGATTTTTGTATCCGGGACCAAATTCTTGATTTTCTTGATCCAAAACTAGATTTTTGTATTCGTGACCAAATTCTTGATTTCCTTGATCGAAAACTAGATTTTTGTATGCGCGACCAAATTCTTGATTTTCTTGATCCAAACCTAGATTTTTGTATTCGGGACCAAATTCTTGATTTTCTTGATCCAAAACTAGATTTTTGTATTCGCGACCAAATTCTTGATTTTCTTGATCGAAAACTAGATTTTTGTATGCGCGACCAAATTCTTGATTTTCTTGATCCAAAACTTGATTTTTGTATTCGCGACCAAATGCTTGATTTTCTTGATCCAAAACTAGATTTTTGTATTCGCGACCAAATTCTTGATTTTCTTGATCCAAAACTAGATTTTTGTATTCGCGACCAAATTCTTGATTTTCTTGATCCAAAACTTGATTTTTGTATTCGCGACCAAATTCTTGATTTTCTTGATCCAAAACTTGATTTTTGTATTCGCGACGAAATTCTTGATTTTCTTGATCCAAAACGTGATTTTTGTATTCGCGACCCAATTCTTGATTTCCTTGATCCGAAACTAGATTTTTGTATGCGCGACCCAATTCTTGATTTCCTTGATCCGAAAACAAGATTTTTGTATTCGCGACCAAATTCTTGATTTTCTTGATCCAAAACGTGATTTTTCTATTCGCGACCAAATTGTTGATTTTCTTGATCCAAAACAAGATTTTTGTATGCGCGACCAAATTGTTGATTTTCTTGATCCTAAACTAGATTTTTGTATCCGGGACCAAATTCTTGATTTTCTTGATCGAAAACTAGATTTTTGTATGCGCGACCAAATTCTTGATTTTCTTGATCCAAACCTAGATTTTTGTATTCGGGACCAAATTCTTGATTTTCTTGATCCAAAACTAGATTTTTGTATTCGCGACCAAATTTTTGATTTTCTTGATCGAAAACTAGATTTTTGTATGCGCGACCAAATTCTTGATTTTCTTGATCCAAACCTAGATTTTTGTATTCGCGACCAAATTCTTAATTTTCTTGATCCAAAACTAGATTTTTGTATGCGCGATGAAATTCTTGATTTTCTTTATCCAAAACGTGATTTTTGTATTCGCGACCAAATTCTTGATTTTCTTGATCCAAAACAAGATTTTTGTAATGCGCGACCAATTTCTTGATTTTCTTGATCCAAAACTAGATTTTTGTATTCGCGACCAAATTCTTGATTTCCTTGATCGAAAACTAGATTTTTGTATTCGCGACCAAATTCTTGATTTTCTTGATCCAAAACTAGATTTTTGTATACGGGACCAAATTCTTGATTTTCTTGATCCAAAACGTGATTTTTGTATTCGCGACCAAATTCTTGATTTTCTTGATCCAAAACTTGATTTTTGTATTCGCGACGAAATTCTTGAATTTCTTGATCCAAAACGTGATTTTTGTATTAGCGACCAAATTCTTGATTTTCTTGATCCGAAACTAGATTTTTGTATGCGCGACCCAATTCTTGATTTCCTTGATCCCAAACTAGATTTTTGTATTCGCGACCAAATTCTTGATTTTCTTGATCCGAAACTAAATTTTTGTATGCGCGACCAAATTCTTGATTTTCTTGATCCAAACCTAGATTTTTGTATCCGGGACCAAATTCTTGATTTTCTTGATCCAAAACTAGATTTTTGTATTCGTGACCAAATTCTTGATTTCCTTGATCGAAAACTAGATTTTTGTATGCGCGACCAAATTATTGATTTTCTTGATCCAAACCTAGATTTTTGTATTCGGGACCAAATTCTTGATTTTCTTGATCCAAAACTAGATTTTTGTATTCGCGACCAAATTCTTGATTTTCTTGATCGAAAACTAGATTTTTGTATGCGCGACCAAATTCTTGATTTTCTTGATCCAAAACTTGATTTTTGTATTCGCGACCAAATGCTTGATTTTCTTGATCCAAAACTAGATTTTTGTATTCGCGACCAAATTCTTGATTTTCTTGATCCAAAACTAGATTTTTGTATTCGCGACCAAATTCTTGATTTTCTTGATCCAAAACTTGATTTTTGTATTCGCGACCAAATTCTTGATTTTCTTGATCCAAAACTTGATTTTTGTATTCGCGACGAAATTCTTGATTTTCTTGATCCAAAACGTGATTTTTGTATTCGCGACCCAATTCTTGATTTCCTTGATCCGAAACTAGATTTTTGTATGCGCGACCCAATTCTTGATTTCCTTGATCCGAAAACAAGATTTTTGTATTCGCGACCAAATTCTTGATTTTCTTGATCCAAAACGTGATTTTTCTATTCGCGACCAAATTGTTGATTTTCTTGATCCAAAACAAGATTTTTGTATGCGCGACCAAATTGTTGATTTTCTTGATCCTAAACTAGATTTTTGTATCCGGGACCAAATTCTTGATTTTCTTGATCGAAAACTAGATTTTTGTATGCGCGACCAAATTCTTGATTTTCTTGATCCAAACCTAGATTTTTGTATTCGGGACCAAATTCTTGATTTTCTTGATCCAAAACTAGATTTTTGTATTCGCGACCAAATTTTTGATTTTCTTGATCGAAAACTAGATTTTTGTATGCGCGACCAAATTCTTGATTTTCTTGATCCAAACCTAGATTTTTGTATTCGCGACCAAATTCTTAATTTTCTTGATCCAAAACTAGATTTTTGTATACGCGATGAAATTCTTGATTTTCTTTATCCAAAACGTGATTTTTGTATTCGCGACCAAATTCTTGATTTTCTTGATCCAAAACAAGATTTTTGTATGCGCGACCAATTTCTTGATTTTCTTGATCCAAAACTAGATTTTTGTATTCGCGACCAAATTCTTGATTTCCTTGATCGAAAACTAGATTTTTGTATTCGCGACCAAATTCTTGATTTTCTTGATCCAAAACTAGATTTTTGTATACGGGACCAAATTCTTGATTTTCTTGATCCAAAACGTGATTTTTGTATTCGCGACCAAATTCTTGATTTTCTTGATCCAAAACTTGATTTTTGTATTCGCGACGAAATTCTTGATGTTCTTGATCCAAACCTAGATTTTTGTATTCGCGACCAAATTCTTGATCTTCTTGATCCAAAACTAGATTTTTGTATTCGCGACCAAATTCTTGATTTTCTTGATCGAAAACTAGATTTTTGTATGCGCGACCAAATTCTTGATTTTCTTGATCCAAAACTAGATTTTTGTATTCGCGACCAAATTCTTGATTTCCTTGATCGAAAACTAGATTTTTGTATTCGCGACCAAATTCTTGATTTTCTTGATCCAAAACTAGATTTTTGTATACGGGACCAAATTCTTGATTTTCTTGATCCAAAACGTGATTTTTGTATTCGCGACCAAATTCTTGATTTTCTTGATCCAAAACTTGATTTTTGTATTCGCGACGAAATTCTTGATGTTCTTGATCCAAACCTAGATTTTTGTATTCGCGACCAAATTCTTGATCTTCTTGATCCAAAACTAGATTTTTGTATTCGCGACCAAATTCTTGATTTTCTTGATCGAAAACTAGATTTTTGTATGCGCGACCAAATTCTTGATTTTCTTGATCCAAACCTAGATTTTTGTATTCGGGACCAAATTCTTGATTTTCTTGATCCAAAACTAGATTTTTGTATTCGCGACCAAATTTTTGATTTTCTTGATCGAAAACTAGATTTTTGTATGCGCGACCAAATTCTTGATTTTCTTGATCCAAACCTAGATTTTTGTATTCGCGACCAAATTCTTAATTTTCTTGATCCAAAACTAGATTTTTGTATACGCGATGAAATTCTTGATTTTCTTTATCCAAAACGTGATTTTTGTATTCGCGACCAAATTCTTGATTTTCTTGATCCAAAACAAGATTTTTGTATGCGCGACCAAATTCTTGATTTTCTTGATCCAAAACTAGATTTTTGTATTCGCGATCCAATTCTTGATGTTCTTGATCCAAACCTAGATTTTTGTATTCGCGACCAAATTCTTGATTTTCTTGATCCAAAACTAGATTTTTGTATACGGGACCAAATTCTTGATTTTCTTGATCCAAAACGTGATTTTTGTATTCGCGACCAAATTCTTGATTTTCTTGATCCAAAACTTGATTTTTGTATTGGCGACGAAATTCTTGATGTTCTTGATCCAAACCTAGATTTTTGTATTCGTGACCAAATTCTTGATCTTCTTGATCCAAAACTAGATTTTTGTATTCGCGACCAAATTCTTGATTTTCTTGATCGAAAACTAGATTTTTGTATGCGCGACCAAATTCTTGATTTTCTTGATCCAAACCTAGATTTTTGTATTCGGGACCAAATTCTTGATTTTCTTGATCCAAAACTAGATTTTTGTATTCGCGACCAAATTTTTGATTTTCTTGATCGAAAACTAGATTTTTGTATGCGCGACCAAATTCTTGATTTTCTTGATCCAAACCTAGATTTTTGTATTCGCGACCAAATTCTTAATTTTCTTGATCCAAAACTAGATTTTTGTATACGCGATGAAATTCTTGATTTTCTTTATCCAAAACGTGATTTTTGTATTCGCGACCAAATTCTTGATTTTCTTGATCCAAAACAAGATTTTTGTATGCGCGACCAAATTCTTGATTTTCTTGATCCAAAACTAGATTTTTGTATTCGCGACCAAATTCTTGATTTCCTTGATCGAAAACTAGATTTTTGTATTCGCGACCAAATTCTTGATTTTCTTGATCCAAAACTAGATTTTTGTATACGGGACCAAATTCTTGATTTTCTTGATCCAAAACGTGATTTTTGCATTCGCCACGCAGTTGTTGATTTTCTTGATCCAAAACTAGATTTTTGTATTCGCGACCAAATTCTTGATTTTCTTGATCCAAAACTAGATTTTTGTATTCGCGATCCAATTCTTGATCTTCTTGATCCAAAACTAGATTTTTGTATTCGCGACCAATTTCTTGATTTTCTTGATCCAAAACTAGATTTTTGTATTCGCGACCCAATTCTTGATTTTCTTGATCCAAAACTAGATTTTGTATTCGCGACCCAATTCTTGATTTTCTTGATCCAAAACTAGATTTTTGCATTCGACACGCAGTTGTTGATTTTCTTGATCCAAAACTTGATTTTTGTATTCGCCACGCAGTTCTTGATTTTCTTGATCGAAAACTGGATTTTTGTATTCGCGACCAAATTATTGATTTTTCTGATCCAAAACTAGATTTTTGTATTCGCGACCAAATTCTTGATTTTCTTGATCCAAAACTTGATTTTTGTATTCGCGACCAAATTTTTGATTTTCTTGATCCAAAACTAGATTTTTGTATTCGCGACCCAATTCTTGATTTTCTTGATCCAAAACTAGATTTTTGTATTCGCGACCAAATTCTTGATTTTCGTGATCCAAAACTTGATTTTTGTATTCGCCACGCAGTTCTTGATTTTCTTGATCCAAAACTAGATTTTTGTATTCGCGACCAAATTATTGATTTTCCTGATCCAAAACTAGATTTTGGTATTCGCGACCAAATTCTTGATTTTCTTGATCCAAAACTAGATTTTTGTATTCGCGACCAACTTCTTGATTTTCTTGATCCAAAACTAGATTTTTGTATTCGCGACCCAATTCTTGATTCTCTTGATCCAAAACTAGATTTTTGTATTTGCCATGCAGTTCTTGATTTTCTTGATCCAAAACTAGATTTTTGTATTCGCGACCAAATTCTTGATTTTCTTGATCCAAAACTAGATTTGTGCATTCGCGACCAAATTCTTGATTTTCTTGATCCAAAACTTGATTTTTGTATTCGCGACCAAATTTTTGATTTTCTTGATCCAAAACTAGATTTTGTATTCGCGACCCAATTCTTGATTTTCTTGATCCAAAACTAGATTTTTGCATTCGCCACGCAGTTGTTGATTTTCTTGATCCAAAACTAGATTTTTGTATTCGCGACCAAATTCTTGATTTTCTTGATCCAAAACTAGATTTTGTATTCGCGACCCAATTCTTGATTTTCTTGATCCAAAACTAGATTTTTGCATTCGCCACGCAGTTGTTGATTTTCTTGATCCAAAACTAGATTTTTGTATTCGCGACCAAATTCTTGATTTTCTTGATCCAAAACTAGATTTTTGTATTCGCGACCAAATTTTTGATTTTCTTGATCCAAAACTAGATTTTTGTATTCGCGACCCAATTCTTGATTTTCTTGATCCAAAACTAGATTTTTGTATTCGCGACCAAATTCTTGATTTTCTTGATCCAAAACTAGATTTTGTATTCGCGACCCAATTCTTGATTTTCTTGATCCAAAACTAGATTTTTGCATTCGCCACGCAGTTGTTGATTTTCTTGATCCAAAACTAGATTTTTGTATTCGCGACCAAATTCTTGATTTTCTTGATCCAAAACTTGATTTTTGTATTCGCGACCAAATTTTTGATTTTCTTGATCCAAAACTAGATTTTTGTATTCGCGACCCAATTCTTGATTTTCTTGATCCAAAACTAGATTTTTGTATTCGCGACCAAATTCTTGATTTTCTTGATCCAAAAATAGATTTTGTATTCGCGACCCAATTCTTGATTTTCTTGATCCAAAACTAGATTTTTGCATTCGCCACGCAGTTGTTGATTTTCTTGATCCAAAACTAGATTTTTGTATTCGCGACCAAATTCTTGATGTTCTTGATCCAAAACTAGATTTTTGTATTCGCGATCCAATTCTTGATCTTCTTGATCCAAAACTAGATTTTTGTATTCGCGACCAATTTCTTGATTTTCTTGATCCAAAACTAGATTTTTGTATTCGCGACCCAATTCTTGATTTTCTTGATCCAAAACTAGATTTTGTATTCGCGACCCAATTCTTGATTTTCTTGATCCAAAACTAGATTTTTGCATTCGACACGCAGTTGTTGATTTTCTTGATCCAAAACTTGATTTTTGTATTCGCCACGCAGTTCTTGATTTTCTTGATCCAAAACAAGATTTTTGTATTCGCGACCAAATTATTGATTTTGCTGATCCAAAACTAGATTTTTGTATTCGCGACCAAATTCTTGATTTTCTTGATCCAAAACTTGATTTTTGTATTCGCGACCAAATTTTTGATTTTCTTGATCCAAAACTAGATTTTTGTATTCGCGACCCAATTCTTGATTTTCTTGATCCAAAACTAGATTTCTGTATTCGCGACCAAATTCTTGATTTTCTTGATCCAAAACTAGATTTTGTATTCGCGACCCAATTCTTGATTTTCTTGATCCAAAACTAGATTTTTGCATTCGCCACGCAGTTGTTGATTTTCTTGATCCAAAACTAGATTTTTGTATTCGCGACCAAATTCTTGATTTTCTTGATCCAAAACTAGATTTTTGTATTCGCGACCCAATTCTTGATTTTCTTGATCCAAAACTAGATTTTTGTATTCGCGACCAAATTCTTGATTTTCTTGATCCAAAACTTGATTTTTGTATTCGCGACCCAATTCTTGATTTTCTTGATCCAAAACTTGATTTTTGTATTCGCGACCCAATTCTTGATTTTCTTGATCCAAAACTAGATTTCTGTATTCGCGACCCAATTCTTGATTTTCTTGATCCAAAACTAGATTTCTGTATTCGCGACCAAATTCTTGATTTTCTTGATCCAAAACTAGATTTCTGCATTCGCCACGCAGTTGTTGATTTTCTTGATCCAAAACTAGATTTTTGTATTCGCGACCAAATTCTTGATTTTCTTGATCCAAAACTAGATTTTTGTATTCGCGATCCAATTCTTGATCTTCTTGATCCAAAACTAGATTTTTGTATTCGCGACCAATTTCTTGATTTTCTTGATCCAAAACTAGATTTTGTATTCGCGACCCAATTCTTGATTTTCTTGATCCAAAACTAGATTTTGTATTCGCGACCCAATTCTTGATTTTCTTGATCCAAAACTAGATTTTTGCATTCGACACGCAGTTGTTGATTTTCTTGATCCAAAACTTGATTTTTGTATTCGCCACGCAGTTCTTGATTTTCTTGATCCAAAACTAGATTTTTGTAGTCGCGACCAAATTCTTGATTTTCTTGATCCAAAACTAGATTTGTGCATTCGCGACCAAATTCTTGATTTTCTTGATCCAAAACTTGATTTTTGTATTCGCGACCAAATTTTTGATTTTCTTGATCCAAAACTAGATTTTGTATTCGCGACCCAATTCTTGATTTTCTTGATCCAAAACTAGATTTTTGCATTCGCCACGCAGTTGTTGATTTTCTTGATCCAAAACTAGATTTTTGTATTCGCGACCAAATTCTTGATTTTCTTGATCCAAAACTAGATTTTGTATTCGCGACCCAATTCTTGATTTTCTTGATCCAAAACTAGATTTTTGCATTCGCCACGCAGTTGTTGATATTTTGATCCAAAACTAGATTTTTGTATTCGCGACCAAATTCTTGATTTTCTTGATCCAAAACTTGATTTTTGTATTCGCGACCAAATTTTTGATTTTCTTGATCCAAAACTAGATTTTTGTATTCGCGACCCAATTCTTGATTTTCTTGATCCAAAACTAGATTTTTGTATTCGCGACCAAATTCTTGATTTTCTTGATCCAAAACTAGATTTTGTATTCGCGACCCAATTCTTGATTTTCTTGATCCAAAACTAGATTTTTGCATTCGCCACGCAGTTGTTGATTTTCTTGATCCAAAACTAGATTTTTGTATTCGCGACCAAATTCTTGATTTTCTTGATCCAAAACTTGATTTTTGTATTCGCGACCAAATTTTTGATTTTCTTGATCCAAAACTAGATTTTTGTATTCGCGACCCAATTCTTGATTTTCTTGATCCAAAACTAGATTTTTGTATTCGCGACCAAATTCTTGATTTTCTTGATCCAAAAATAGATTTTGTATTCGCGACCCAATTCTTGATTTTCTTGATCCAAAACTAGATTTTTGCATTCGCCACGCAGTTGTTGATTTTCTTGATCCAAAACTAGATTTTTGTATTCGCGACCAAATTCTTGATGTTCTTGATCCAAAACTAGATTTTTGTATTCGCGATCCAATTCTTGATCTTCTTGATCCAAAACTAGATTTTTGTATTCGCGACCAATTTCTTGATTTTCTTGATCCAAAACTAGATTTTTGTATTCGCGACCCAATTCTTGATTTTCTTGATCCAAAACTAGATTTTTGTATTCGCGACCAAATTCTTGATTTCCTTGATCGAAAACTAGATTTTTGTATTCGCGACCAAATTCTTGATTTTCTTGATCCAAAACTAGATTTTTGTATACGGGACCAAATTCTTGATTTTCTTGATCCAAAACGTGATTTTTGTATTCGCGACCAAATTCTTGATTTTCTTGATCCAAAACTTGATTTTTGTATTCGCGACGAAATTCTTGATGTTCTTGATCCAAACCTAGATTTTTGTATTCGCGACCAAATTCTTGATCTTCTTGATCCAAAACTAGATTTTTGTATTCGCGACCAAATTCTTGATTTTCTTGATCGAAAACTAGATTTTTGTATGCGCGACCAAATTCTTGATTTTCTTGATCCAAAACTAGATTTTTGTATTCGCGACCAAATTCTTGATTTCCTTGATCGAAAACTAGATTTTTGTATTCGCGACCAAATTCTTGATTTTCTTGATCCAAAACTAGATTTTTGTATACGGGACCAAATTCTTGATTTTCTTGATCCAAAACGTGATTTTTGTATTCGCGACCAAATTCTTGATTTTCTTGATCCAAAACTTGATTTTTGTATTCGCGACGAAATTCTTGATGTTCTTGATCCAAACCTAGATTTTTGTATTCGCGACCAAATTCTTGATCTTCTTGATCCAAAACTAGATTTTTGTATTCGCGACCAAATTCTTGATTTTCTTGATCGAAAACTAGATTTTTGTATGCGCGACCAAATTCTTGATTTTCTTGATCCAAACCTAGATTTTTGTATTCGGGACCAAATTCTTGATTTTCTTGATCCAAAACTAGATTTTTGTATTCGCGACCAAATTTTTGATTTTCTTGATCGAAAACTAGATTTTTGTATGCGCGACCAAATTCTTGATTTTCTTGATCCAAACCTAGATTTTTGTATTCGCGACCAAATTCTTAATTTTCTTGATCCAAAACTAGATTTTTGTATTCGCGACCAAATTTTTGATTTTCTTGATCGAAAACTAGATTTTTGTATGCGCGACCAAATTCTTGATTTTCTTGATCCAAACCTAGATTTTTGTATTCGCGACCAAATTCTTAATTTTCTTGATCCAAAACTAGATTTTTGTATACGCGATGAAATTCTTGATTTTCTTTATCCAAAACGTGATTTTTGTATTCGCGACCAAATTCTTGATTTTCTTGATCCAAAACAAGATTTTTGTATGCGCGACCAAATTCTTGATTTTCTTGATCCAAAACTAGATTTTTGTATTCGCGATCCAATTCTTGATTTTCTTGATCCAAACCTAGATTTTTGTATTCGCGACCAAATTCTTGATTTTCTTGATCCAAAACTAGATTTTTGTATACGGGACCAAATTCTTGATTTTCTTGATCCAAAACGTGATTTTTGTATTCGCGACCAAATTCTTGATTTTCTTGATCCAAAACTTGATTTTTGTATTGGCGACGAAATTCTTGATGTTCTTGATCCAAACCTAGATTTTTGTATTCGTGACCAAATTCTTGATCTTCTTGATCCAAAACTAGATTTTTGTATTCGCGACCAAATTCTTGATTTTCTTGATCGAAAACTACATTTTTGTATGCGCGACCAAATTCTTGATTTTCTTGATCCAAACCTAGATTTTTGTATTCGGGACCAAATTCTTGATTTTCTTGATCCAAAACTAGATTTTTGTATTCGCGACCAAATTTTTGATTTTCTTGATCGAAAACTAGATTTTTGTATGCGCGACCAAATTCTTGATTTTCTTGATCCAAACCTAGATTTTTGTATTCGCGACCAAATTCTTAATTTTCTTGATCCAAAACTAGATTTTTGTATACGCGATGAAATTCTTGATTTTCTTTATCCAAAACGTGAATTTTGTATTCGCGACCAAATTCTTGATTTTCTTGATCCAAAACAAGATTTTTGTATGCGCGACCAAATTCTTGATTTTCTTGATCCAAAACTAGATTTTTGTATTCGCGACCAAATTCTTGATTTCCTTGATCGAAAACTAGATTTTTGTATTCGCGACCAAATTCTTGATTTTCTTGATCCAAAACTAGATTTTTGTATACGGGACCAAATTCTTGATTTTCTTGATCCAAAACGTGATTTTTGCATTCGCCACGCAGTTGTTGATTTTCTTGATCCAAAACTAGATTTTTGTATTCGCGACCAAATTCTTGATTTTCTTGATCCAAAACTAGATTTTTGTATTCGCGATCCAATTCTTGATCTTCTTGATCCAAAACTAGATTTTTGTATTCGCGACCAATTTCTTGATTTTCTTGATCCAAAACTAGATTTTTGTATTCGCGACCCAATTCTTGATTTTCTTGATCCAAAACTAGATTTTGTATTCGCGACCCAATTCTTGATTTTCTTGATCCAAAACTAGATTTTTGCATTCGACACGCAGTTGTTGATTTTCTTGATCCAAAACTTGATTTTTGTATTCGCCACGCAGTTCTTGATTTTCTTGATCGAAAACTGGATTTTTGTATTCGCGACCAAATTATTGATTTTTCTGATCCAAAACTAGATTTTTGTATTCGCGACCAAATTCTTGATTTTCTTGATCCAAAACTTGATTTTTGTATTCGCGACCAAATTTTTGATTTTCTTGATCCAAAACTAGATTTTTGTATTCGCGACCCAATTCTTGATTTTCTTGATCCAAAACTAGATTTTTGTATTCGCGACCAAATTCTTGATTTTCGTGATCCAAAACTTGATTTTTGTATTCGCCACGCAGTTCTTGATTTTCTTGATCCAAAACTAGATTTTTGTATTCGCGACCAAATTATTGATTTTCCTGATCCAAAACTAGATTTTGGTATTCGCGACCAAATTCTTGATTTTCTTGATCCAAAACTAGATTTTTGTATTCGCGACCAACTTCTTGATTTTCTTGATCCAAAACTAGATTTTTGTATTCGCGACCCAATTCTTGATTCTCTTGATCCAAAACTAGATTTTTGTATTTGCCATGCAGTTCTTGATTTTCTTGATCCAAAACTAGATTTTTGTATTCGCGACCAAATTCTTGATTTTCTTGATCCAAAACTAGATTTGTGCATTCGCGACCAAATTCTTGATTTTCTTGATCCAAAACTTGATTTTTGTATTCGCGACCAAATTTTTGATTTTCTTGATCCAAAACTAGATTTTGTATTCGCGACCCAATTCTTGATTTTCTTGATCCAAAACTAGATTTTTGCATTCGCCACGCAGTTGTTGATTTTCTTGATCCAAAACTAGATTTTTGTATTCGCGACCAAATTCTTGATTTTCTTGATCCAAAACTAGATTTTGTATTCGCGACCCAATTCTTGATTTTCTTGATCCAAAACTAGATTTTTGCATTCGCCACGCAGTTGTTGATTTTCTTGATCCAAAACTAGATTTTTGTATTCGCGACCAAATTCTTGATTTTCTTGATCCAAAACTTGATTTTTGTATTCGCGACCAAATTTTTGATTTTCTTGATCCAAAACTAGATTTTTGTATTCGCGACCCAATTCTTGATTTTCTTGATCCAAAACTAGATTTTTGTATTCGCGACCAAATTCTTGATTTTCTTGATCCAAAACTAGATTTTGTATTCGCGACCCAATTCTTGATTTTCTTGATCCAAAACTAGATTTTTGCATTCGCCACGCAGTTGTTGATTTTCTTGATCCAAAACTAGATTTTTGTATTCGCGACCAAATTCTTGATTTTCTTGATCCAAAACTTGATTTTTGTATTCGCGACCAAATTTTTGATTTTCTTGATCCAAAACTAGATTTTTGTATTCGCGACCCAATTCTTGATTTTCTTGATCCAAAACTAGATTTTTGTATTCGCGACCAAATTCTTGATTTTCTTGATCCAAAAATAGATTTTGTATTCGCGACCCAATTCTTGATTTTCTTGATCCAAAACTAGATTTTTGCATTCGCCACGCAGTTGTTGATTTTCTTGATCCAAAACTAGATTTTTGTATTCGCGACCAAATTCTTGATGTTCTTGATCCAAAACTAGATTTTTGTATTCGCGACCAAATTCTTGATTTTCTTGATCCAAAACTAGATTTTTGTATTCGCGATCCAATTCTTGATTTTCTTGATCCAAACCTAGATTTTTGTATTCGCGACCAAATTCTTGATTTTCTTGATCCAAAACTAGATTTTTGTATACGGGACCAAATTCTTGATTTTCTTGATCCAAAACGTGATTTTTGTATTCGCGACCAAATTCTTGATTTTCTTGATCCAAAACTTGATTTTTGTATTGGCGACGAAATTCTTGATGTTCTTGATCCAAACCTAGATTTTTGTATTCGTAACCAAATTCTTGATCTTCTTGATCCAAAACTAGATTTTTGTATTCGCGACCAAATTCTTGATTTTCTTGATCCAAAACTAGATTTCTGTATTCGCGACCAAATTTTTGATTTTCTTGATCCAAAACTAGATTTTTGTATTCGCGACCCAATTCTTGATTTTCTTGATCCAAAACTAGATTTCTGTATTCGCGACCAAATTCTTGATTTTCTTGATCCAAAACTAGATTTTGTATTCGCGACCCAATTCTTGATTTTCTTGATCCAAAACTAGATTTTTGCATTCGCCACGCAGTTGTTGATTTTCTTGATCCAAAACTAGATTTTTGTATTCGCGACCAAATTCTTGATTTTCTTGATCCAAAACTAGATTTTTGTATTCGCGACCCAATTCTTGATTTTCTTGATCCAAAACTAGATTTTTGTATTCGCGACCAAATTCTTGATTTTCTTGATCCAAAACTTGATTTTTGTATTCGCGACCCAATTCTTGATTTTCTTGATCCAAAACTAGATTTTTGTATTCGCGACCAAATTCTTGATTTTCTTGATCCAAAACTTGATTTTTGTATTCGCGACCCAATTCTTGATTTTCTTGATCCAAAACTAGATTTCTGTATTCGCGACCCAATTCTTGATTTTCTTGATCCAAAACTAGATTTCTGTATTCGCGACCAAATTCTTGATTTTCTTGATCCAAAACTAGATTTCTGCATTCGCCACGCAGTTGTTGATTTTCTTGATCCAAAACTAGATTTTTGTATTCGCGACCAAATTCTTGATTTTCTTGATCCAAAACTAGATTTTTGTATTCGCGATCCAATTCTTGATCTTCTTGATCCAAAACTAGATTTTTGTATTCGCGACCAATTTCTTGATTTTCTTGATCCAAAACTAGATTTTTGTATTCGCGACCCAATTCTTGATTTTCTTGATCCAAAACTAGATTTTGTATTCGCGACCCAATTCTTGATTTTCTTGATCCAAAACTAGATTTTTGCATTCGACACGCAGTTGTTGATTTTCTTGATCCAAAACTTGATTTTTGTATTCGCCACGCAGTTCTTGATTTTCTTGATCCAAAACTAGATTTTTGTATTCGCGACCAAATTATTGATTTTTCTGATCCAAAACTAGATTTTTGTATTCGCGACCAAATTCTTGATTTTCTTGATCCAAAACTTGATTTTTGTATTCGCGACCAAATTTTTGATTTTCTTGATCCAAAACTAGATTTTTGTATTCGCGACCCAATTCTTGATTTTCTTGATCCAAAACTAGATTTTTGTATTCGCGACCAAATTCTTGATTTTCGTGATCCAAAACTTGATTTTTGTATTCGCCACGCAGTTCTTGATTTTCTTGATCCAAAACTAGATTTTTGCATTCGCCACGCAGTTGTTGATTTTCTTGATCCAAAACTAGATTTTTGTATTCGCGACCAAATTCTTGATTTTCGTGATCCAAAACTTGATTTTTGTATTCGCCACGCAGTTCTTGATTTTCTTGATCCAAAACTAGATTTTTGCATTCGCCACGCAGTTGTTGATTTTCTTGATCCAAAACTAGATTTTTGTATTCGCGACCAAATTATTGATTTTCCTGATCCAAAACTAGATTTTGGTATTCGCGACCAAATTCTTGATTTTCTTGATCCAAAACTAGATTTTTGTATTCGCGACCAACTTCTTGATTTTCTTGATCCAAAACTAGATTTTTGTATTCGCGACCCAATTCTTGATTCTCTTGATCCAAAACTAGATTTTTGTATTTGCCATGCAGTTCTTGATTTTCTTGATCCAAAACTAGATTTTTGTATTCGCGACCAAATTCTTGATTTTCTTGATCCAAAACTAGATTTGTGCATTCGCGACCAAATTCTTGATTTTCTTGATCCAAAACTTGATTTTTGTATTCGCGACCAAATTTTTGATTTTCTTGATCCAAAACTAGATTTTGTATTCGCGACCCAATTCTTGATTTTCTTGATCCAAAACTAGATTTTTGCATTCGCCACGCAGTTGTTGATTTTCTTGATCCAAAACTAGATTTTTGTATTCGCGACCAAATTCTTGATTTTCTTGATCCAAAACTAGATTTTTGTATTCGCGACCCAATTCTTGATTTTCTTGATCCAAAACTAGATTTCTGTATTCGCGACCAAATTCTTGATCTTCTTGATCCAAAACTAGATTTTTGTATTCGCGACCAATTTCTTGATTTTCTTGATCCAAAACTAGATTTTTGTATTCGCCACGCAGTTCTTGATTTTCTTGATCCAAAACTAGATTTTTGCATTCGACACGCAGTTGTTGATTTTCTTGATCCAAAACTTGATTTTTGTATTCGCCACGCAGTTCTTGATTTTCTTGATCCAAAACTAGATTTTTGTATTCGCGACCAAATTATTGATTTTTCTGATCCAAAACTAGATTTTTGTATTCGCGACCAAATTCTTGATTTTTCTGATCCAAAACTAGATTTTTGTATTCGCGACCAAATTCTTGATTTTCTTGATCCAAAACTTGATTTTTGTATTCGCGACCAAATTTTTGATTTTCTTGATCCAAAACTAGATTTTTGTATTCGCGACCCAATTCTTGATTTTCTTGATCCAAAACTAGATTTTTGTATTCGCGACCAAATTATTGATTTTTCTGATCCAAAACTAGATTTTTGTATTCGCGACCAAATTCTTGATTTTCTTGATCCAAAACTTGATTTTTGTATTCGCGACCAAATTTTTGATTTTCTTGATCCAAAACTAGATTTTTGTATTCGCGACCCAATTCTTGATTTTCTTGATCCAAAACTAGATTTTTGTATTCGCGACCAAATTCTTGATTTTCGTGATCCAAAACTTGATTTTTGTATTCGCCACGCAGTTCTTGATTTTCTTGATCCAAAACTAGATTTTTGCATTCGCCACGCAGTTGTTGATTTTCTTGATCCAAAACTAGATTTTTGTATTCGCGACCAAATTCTTGATTTTCGTGATCCAAAACTTGATTTTTGTATTCGCCACGCAGTTCTTGATTTTCTTGATCCAAAACTAGATTTTTGCATTCGCCACGCAGTTGTTGATTTTCTTGATCCAAAACTAGATTTTTGTATTCGCGACCAAATTATTGATTTTCCTGATCCAAAACTAGATTTTGGTATTCGCGACCAAATTCTTGATTTTCTTGATCCAAAACTAGATTTTTGTATTCGCGACCAACTTCTTGATTTTCTTGATCCAAAACTAGATTTTTGTATTCGCGACCCAATTCTTGATTCTCTTGATCCAAAACTAGATTTTTGTATTCGCGACCAAATTCTTGATTTTCTTGATCCAAAACTAGATTTGTGCATTCGCGACCAAATTCTTGATTTTCTTGATCCAAAACTTGATTTTTGCATTCGCGACCAAATTCTTGATTTTCTTGATCCAAAACTTGATTTTTGTATTCGCGACCAAATTTTTGATTTTCTTGATCCAAAACTAGATTTTGTATTCGCGACCCAATTCTTGATTTTCTTGATCCAAAACTAGATTTTTGCATTCGCCACGCAGTTGTTGATTTTCTTGATCCAAAACTAGATTTTTGTATTCGCGACCAAATTCTTGATTTTCTTGATCCAAAACTAGATTTTTGTATTCGCGACCCAATTCTTGATTTTCTTGATCCAAAACTAGATTTCTGTATTCGCGACCAAATTCTTGATTTTCTTGATCCAAAACTAGATTTTGTATTCGCGACCCAATTCTTGATTTTCTTGATCCAAAACTAGATTTTTGCATTCGCCACGCAGTTGTTGATTTTCTTGATCCAAAACTAGATTTTTGTATTCGCGACCAAATTCTTGATTTTCTTAATCCAAAACTTGATTTTTGTATTCGCGACCAAATTTTTGATTTTCTTGATCCAAAACTAGATTTTTGTATTCGCGACCCAATTCTTGATTTTCTTGATCCAAAACTAGATTTTTGTATTCGCGACCAAATTCTTGATTTTCTTGATCCAAAACTAGATTTTGTATTCGCGACCCAATTCTTGATTTTCTTGATCCAAAACTAGATTTTTGCATTCGCCACGCAGTTGTTGATTTTCTTGATCCAAAACTAGATTTTTGTATTCGCGACCAAATTCTTGATTTTCTTGATCCAAAACTTGATTTTTGTATTCGCGACCAAATTTTTGATTTTCTTGATCCAAAACTAGATTTTTGTATTCGCGACCCAATTCTTGATTTTCTTGATCCAAAACTAGATTTTTGTATTCGCGACCAAATTCTTGATTTTCTTGATCCAAAACTAGATTTTGTATTCGCGACCCAATTCTTGATTTTCTTGATCCAAAACTAGATTTTTGCATTCGCCACGCAGTTGTTGATTTTCTTGATCCAAAACTAGATTTTTGTATTCGCGACCAAATTCTTGATTTTCTTGATCCAAAACTAGATTTTTGTATTCGCGATCCAATTCTTGATCTTCTTGATCCAAAACTAGATTTTTGTATTCGCGACCAATTTCTTGATTTTCTTGATCCAAAACTAGATTTTTGTATTCGCGACCCAATTCTTGATTTTCTTGATCCAAAACTAGATTTTGTATTCGCGACCCAATTCTTGATTTTCTTGATCCAAAACTAGATTTTTGCATTCGACACGCAGTTGTTGATTTTCTTGATCCAAAACTTGATTTTTGTATTCGCCACCCAGTTCTTGATTTTCTTGATCCAAAACTAGATTTTTGTATTCGCGACCAAATTATTGATTTTTCTGATCCAAAACAAGATTTTTGCATTCGCCACGCAGTTGTTGATTTTCTTGATCCAAAACTAGATTTTTGTATTCGCGACCAAATTCTTGATTTTCTTGATCCAAAACTAGATTTTTGTATTCGCGACCAAATTCTTGATTTTCTTGATCCAAAACTAGATTTTTGTATTCGCGACCCAATTCTTGATTTTCTTTATCCAAAACTAGATTTCTGTATTCGCGACCAAATTCTTGATTTTCTTGATCCAAAACTAGATTTTTGTATTCGCGACCCAATTCTTGATTTTCTTGATCCAAAACTAGATTTTTGTATTCGCGACCAAATTCTTGATTTTCGTGATCCAAAACTTGATTTTTGTATTCGCCACGCAGTTCTTGATTTTCTTGATCCAAAACTAGATTTTTGCATTCGCCACGCAGTTGTTGATTTTCTTGATCCAAAACTAGATTTTTGTATTCGCGACCAAATTCTTGATTTTCGTGATCCAAAACTTGATTTTTGTATTCGCCACGCAGTTCTTGATTTTCTTGATCCAAAACTAGATTTTTGCATTCGCCACGCAGTTGTTGATTTTCTTGATCCAAAACTAGATTTTTGTATTCGCGACCAAATTATTGATTTTCCTGATCCAAAACTAGATTTTGGTATTCGCGACCAAATTCTTGATTTTCTTGATCCAAAACTAGATTTTTGTATTCGCGACCAACTTCTTGATTTTCTTGATCCAAAACTAGATTTTGTATTCGCGACCCAATTCTTGATTTTCTTGATCCAAAACTAGATTTTGTATTCGCGACCCAATTCTTGATTTTCTTGATCCAAAACTAGATTTTTGCATTCGCCACGCAGTTGTTGATTTTCTTGATCCAAAACTAGATTTTTGTATTCGCGACCAAATTCTTGATGTTCTTGATCCAAAACTAGATTTTTGTATTCGCGACCAAATTCTTGATTTTCTTGATCCAAAACTAGATTTTTGTATTCGCGATCCAATTCTTGATTTTCTTGATCCAAACCTAGATTTTTGTATTCGCGACCAAATTCTTGATTTTCTTGATCCAAAACTAGATTTTTGTATACGGGACCAAATTCTTGATTTTCTTGATCCAAAACGTGATTTTTGTATTCGCGACCAAATTCTTGATTTTCTTGATCCAAAACTTGATTTTTGTATTGGCGACGAAATTCTTGATGTTCTTGATCCAAACCTAGATTTTTGTATTCGTAACCAAATTCTTGATCTTCTTGATCCAAAACTAGATTTTTGTATTCGCGACCAAATTCTTGATTTTCTTGATCCAAAACTAGATTTCTGTATTCGCGACCAAATTTTTGATTTTCTTGATCCAAAACTAGATTTTTGTATTCGCGACCCAATTCTTGATTTTCTTGATCCAAAACTAGATTTCTGTATTCGCGACCAAATTCTTGATTTTCTTGATCCAAAACTAGATTTTGTATTCGCGACCCAATTCTTGATTTTCTTGATCCAAAACTAGATTTTTGCATTCGCCACGCAGTTGTTGATTTTCTTGATCCAAAACTAGATTTTTGTATTCGCGACCAAATTCTTGATTTTCTTGATCCAAAACTAGATTTTTGTATTCGCGACCCAATTCTTGATTTTCTTGATCCAAAACTAGATTTTTGTATTCGCGACCAAATTCTTGATTTTCTTGATCCAAAACTTGATTTTTGTATTCGCGACCCAATTCTTGATTTTCTTGATCCAAAACTAGATTTTTGTATTCGCGACCAAATTCTTGATTTTCTTGATCCAAAACTTGATTTTTGTATTCGCGACCCAATTCTTGATTTTCTTGATCCAAAACTAGATTTCTGTATTCGCGACCCAATTCTTGATTTTCTTGATCCAAAACTAGATTTCTGTATTCGCGACCAAATTCTTGATTTTCTTGATCCAAAACTAGATTTCTGCATTCGCCACGCAGTTGTTGATTTTCTTGATCCAAAACTAGATTTTTGTATTCGCGACCAAATTCTTGATTTTCTTGATCCAAAACTAGATTTTTGTATTCGCGATCCAATTCTTGATCTTCTTGATCCAAAACTAGATTTTTGTATTCGCGACCAATTTCTTGATTTTCTTGATCCAAAACTAGATTTTTGTATTCGCGACCCAATTCTTGATTTTCTTGATCCAAAACTAGATTTTGTATTCGCGACCCAATTCTTGATTTTCTTGATCCAAAACTAGATTTTTGCATTCGACACGCAGTTGTTGATTTTCTTGATCCAAAACTTGATTTTTGTATTCGCCACGCAGTTCTTGATTTTCTTGATCCAAAACTAGATTTTTGTATTCGCGACCAAATTATTGATTTTTCTGATCCAAAACTAGATTTTTGTATTCGCGACCAAATTCTTGATTTTCTTGATCCAAAACTTGATTTTTGTATTCGCGACCAAATTTTTGATTTTCTTGATCCAAAACTAGATTTTTGTATTCGCGACCCAATTCTTGATTTTCTTGATCCAAAACTAGATTTTTGTATTCGCGACCAAATTCTTGATTTTCGTGATCCAAAACTTGATTTTTGTATTCGCCACGCAGTTCTTGATTTTCTTGATCCAAAACTAGATTTTTGCATTCGCCACGCAGTTGTTGATTTTCTTGATCCAAAACTAGATTTTTGTATTCGCGACCAAATTCTTGATTTTCGTGATCCAAAACTTGATTTTTGTATTCGCCACGCAGTTCTTGATTTTCTTGATCCAAAACTAGATTTTTGCATTCGCCACGCAGTTGTTGATTTTCTTGATCCAAAACTAGATTTTTGTATTCGCGACCAAATTATTGATTTTCCTGATCCAAAACTAGATTTTGGTATTCGCGACCAAATTCTTGATTTTCTTGATCCAAAACTAGATTTTTGTATTCGCGACCAACTTCTTGATTTTCTTGATCCAAAACTAGATTTTTGTATTCGCGACCCAATTCTTGATTCTCTTGATCCAAAACTAGATTTTTGTATTTGCCATGCAGTTCTTGATTTTCTTGATCCAAAACTAGATTTTTGTATTCGCGACCAAATTCTTGATTTTCTTGATCCAAAACTAGATTTGTGCATTCGCGACCAAATTCTTGATTTTCTTGATCCAAAACTTGATTTTTGTATTCGCGACCAAATTTTTGATTTTCTTGATCCAAAACTAGATTTTGTATTCGCGACCCAATTCTTGATTTTCTTGATCCAAAACTAGATTTTTGCATTCGCCACGCAGTTGTTGATTTTCTTGATCCAAAACTAGATTTTTGTATTCGCGACCAAATTCTTGATTTTCTTGATCCAAAACTAGATTTTTGTATTCGCGACCCAATTCTTGATTTTCTTGATCCAAAACTAGATTTCTGTATTCGCGACCAAATTCTTGATCTTCTTGATCCAAAACTAGATTTTTGTATTCGCGACCAATTTCTTGATTTTCTTGATCCAAAACTAGATTTTTGTATTCGCCACGCAGTTCTTGATTTTCTTGATCCAAAACTAGATTTTTGCATTCGACACGCAGTTGTTGATTTTCTTGATCCAAAACTTGATTTTTGTATTCGCCACGCAGTTCTTGATTTTCTTGATCCAAAACTAGATTTTTGTATTCGCGACCAAATTATTGATTTTTCTGATCCAAAACTAGATTTTTGTATTCGCGACCAAATTCTTGATTTTTCTGATCCAAAACTAGATTTTTGTATTCGCGACCAAATTCTTGATTTTCTTGATCCAAAACTTGATTTTTGTATTCGCGACCAAATTTTTGATTTTCTTGATCCAAAACTAGATTTTTGTATTCGCGACCCAATTCTTGATTTTCTTGATCCAAAACTAGATTTTTGTATTCGCGACCAAATTATTGATTTTTCTGATCCAAAACTAGATTTTTGTATTCGCGACCAAATTCTTGATTTTCTTGATCCAAAACTTGATTTTTGTATTCGCGACCAAATTTTTGATTTTCTTGATCCAAAACTAGATTTTTGTATTCGCGACCCAATTCTTGATTTTCTTGATCCAAAACTAGATTTTTGTATTCGCGACCAAATTCTTGATTTTCGTGATCCAAAACTTGATTTTTGTATTCGCCACGCAGTTCTTGATTTTCTTGATCCAAAACTAGATTTTTGCATTCGCCACGCAGTTGTTGATTTTCTTGATCCAAAACTAGATTTTTGTATTCGCGACCAAATTCTTGATTTTCGTGATCCAAAACTTGATTTTTGTATTCGCCACGCAGTTCTTGATTTTCTTGATCCAAAACTAGATTTTTGCATTCGCCACGCAGTTGTTGATTTTCTTGATCCAAAACTAGATTTTTGTATTCGCGACCAAATTATTGATTTTCCTGATCCAAAACTAGATTTTGGTATTCGCGACCAAATTCTTGATTTTCTTGATCCAAAACTAGATTTTTGTATTCGCGACCAACTTCTTGATTTTCTTGATCCAAAACTAGATTTTTGTATTCGCGACCCAATTCTTGATTCTCTTGATCCAAAACTAGATTTTTGTATTCGCGACCAAATTCTTGATTTTCTTGATCCAAAACTAGATTTGTGCATTCGCGACCAAATTCTTGATTTTCTTGATCCAAAACTTGATTTTTGCATTCGCGACCAAATTCTTGATTTTCTTGATCCAAAACTTGATTTTTGTATTCGCGACCAAATTTTTGATTTTCTTGATCCAAAACTAGATTTTGTATTCGCGACCCAATTCTTGATTTTCTTGATCCAAAACTAGATTTTTGCATTCGCCACGCAGTTGTTGATTTTCTTGATCCAAAACTAGATTTTTGTATTCGCGACCAAATTCTTGATTTTCTTGATCCAAAACTAGATTTTTGTATTCGCGACCCAATTCTTGATTTTCTTGATCCAAAACTAGATTTCTGTATTCGCGACCAAATTCTTGATTTTCTTGATCCAAAACTAGATTTTGTATTCGCGACCCAATTCTTGATTTTCTTGATCCAAAACTAGATTTTTGCATTCGCCACGCAGTTGTTGATTTTCTTGATCCAAAACTAGATTTTTGTATTCGCGACCAAATTCTTGATTTTCTTAATCCAAAACTTGATTTTTGTATTCGCGACCAAATTTTTGATTTTCTTGATCCAAAACTAGATTTTTGTATTCGCGACCCAATTCTTGATTTTCTTGATCCAAAACTAGATTTTTGTATTCGCGACCAAATTCTTGATTTTCTTGATCCAAAACTAGATTTTGTATTCGCGACCCAATTCTTGATTTTCTTGATCCAAAACTAGATTTTTGCATTCGCCACGCAGTTGTTGATTTTCTTGATCCAAAACTAGATTTTTGTATTCGCGACCAAATTCTTGATTTTCTTGATCCAAAACTTGATTTTTGTATTCGCGACCAAATTTTTGATTTTCTTGATCCAAAACTAGATTTTTGTATTCGCGACCCAATTCTTGATTTTCTTGATCCAAAACTAGATTTTTGTATTCGCGACCAAATTCTTGATTTTCTTGATCCAAAACTAGATTTTGTATTCGCGACCCAATTCTTGATTTTCTTGATCCAAAACTAGATTTTTGCATTCGCCACGCAGTTGTTGATTTTCTTGATCCAAAACTAGATTTTTGTATTCGCGACCAAATTCTTGATTTTCTTGATCCAAAACTAGATTTTTGTATTCGCGATCCAATTCTTGATCTTCTTGATCCAAAACTAGATTTTTGTATTCGCGACCAATTTCTTGATTTTCTTGATCCAAAACTAGATTTTTGTATTCGCGACCCAATTCTTGATTTTCTTGATCCAAAACTAGATTTTGTATTCGCGACCCAATTCTTGATTTTCTTGATCCAAAACTAGATTTTTGCATTCGACACGCAGTTGTTGATTTTCTTGATCCAAAACTTGATTTTTGTATTCGCCACCCAGTTCTTGATTTTCTTGATCCAAAACTAGATTTTTGTATTCGCGACCAAATTATTGATTTTTCTGATCCAAAACAAGATTTTTGCATTCGCCACGCAGTTGTTGATTTTCTTGATCCAAAACTAGATTTTTGTATTCGCGACCAAATTCTTGATTTTCTTGATCCAAAACTAGATTTTTGTATTCGCGACCAAATTCTTGATTTTCTTGATCCAAAACTAGATTTTTGTATTCGCGACCCAATTCTTGATTTTCTTTATCCAAAACTAGATTTCTGTATTCGCGACCAAATTCTTGATTTTCTTGATCCAAAACTAGATTTTTGTATTCGCGACCCAATTCTTGATTTTCTTGATCCAAAACTAGATTTTTGTATTCGCGACCAAATTCTTGATTTTCGTGATCCAAAACTTGATTTTTGTATTCGCCACGCAGTTCTTGATTTTCTTGATCCAAAACTAGATTTTTGCATTCGCCACGCAGTTGTTGATTTTCTTGATCCAAAACTAGATTTTTGTATTCGCGACCAAATTCTTGATTTTCGTGATCCAAAACTTGATTTTTGTATTCGCCACGCAGTTCTTGATTTTCTTGATCCAAAACTAGATTTTTGCATTCGCCACGCAGTTGTTGATTTTCTTGATCCAAAACTAGATTTTTGTATTCGCGACCAAATTATTGATTTTCCTGATCCAAAACTAGATTTTGGTATTCGCGACCAAATTCTTGATTTTCTTGATCCAAAACTAGATTTTTGTATTCGCGACCAACTTCTTGATTTTCTTGATCCAAAACTAGATTTTTGTATTCGCGACCCAATTCTTGATTCTCTTGATCCAAAACTAGATTTTTGTATTTGCCATGCAGTTCTTGATTTTCTTGATCCAAAACTAGATTTTTGTATTCGCGACCAAATTCTTGATTTTCTTGATCCAAAACTAGATTTGTGCATTCGCGACCAAATTCTTGATTTTCTTGATCCAAAACTTGATTTTTGTATTCGCGACCAAATTTTTGATTTTCTTGATCCAAAACTAGATTTTGTATTCGCGACCCAATTCTTGATTTTCTTGATCCAAAACTAGATTTTTGTATTCGCGACCAAATTCTTGATTTTCGTGATCCAAAACTTGATTTTTGTATTCGCCACGCAGTTCTTTATTTTCTTGATCCAAAACTAGATCTTTGCATTCGCCACGCAGTTGTTGATTTTCTTGATCCAAAACTAGATTTTTGTATTCGCGACCAAATTCTTGATTTTCTTGATCCAAAACTAGATTTTTGTATTCGCGACCAAATTCTTGATTTTCTTGATCCAAAACTTGATTTTTGTATTCGCGACCAAATTTTTGATTTTCTTGATCCAAAACTAGATTTTGTATTCGCGACCCAATTCTTGATTTTCTTGATCCAAAACTAGATTTTTGTATTCGCGACCAAATTCTTGATTTTCTTGATCCAAAACTAGATTTTTGTATTCGCGACCAAATTCTTGATTTTCTTGATCCAAAACTAGATTTTTGTATTCGCGACCCAATTCTTGATTTTCTTGATCCAAAACTAGATTTCTGTATTCGCGACCAAATTCTTGATTTTCTTGATCCAAAACTAGATTTTTGTATTCGCGACCCAATTCTTGATTTTCTTGATCCAAAACTAGATTTTTGTATTCGCGACCAAATTCTTGATTTTCGTGATCCAAAACTTGATTTTTGTATTCGCCACGCAGTTCTTGATTTTCTTGATCCAAAACTAGATTTTTGCATTCGCCACGCAGTTGTTGATTTTCTTGATCCAAAACTAGATTTTTGTATTCGCGACCAAATTCTTGATTTTCGTGATCCAAAACTTGATTTTTGTATTCGCCACGCAGTTCTTGATTTTCTTGATCCAAAACTAGATTTTTGCATTCGCCACGCAGTTGTTGATTTTCTTGATCCAAAACTAGATTTTTGTATTCGCGACCAAATTATTGATTTTCCTGATCCAAAACTAGATTTTGGTATTCGCGACCAAATTCTTGATTTTCTTGATCCAAAACTAGATTTTTGTATTCGCGACCAACTTCTTGATTTTCTTGATCCAAAACTAGATTTTTGTATTCGCGACCCAATTCTTGATTCTCTTGATCCAAAACTAGATTTTTGTATTTGCCATGCAGTTCTTGATTTTCTTGATCCAAAACTAGATTTTTGTATTCGCGACCAAATTCTTGATTTTCTTGATCCAAAACTAGATTTGTGCATTCACGACCAAATTCTTGATTTTCTTGATCCAAAACTTGATTTTTGTATTCGCGACCAAATTTTTGATTTTCTTGATCCAAAACTAGATTTTGTATTCGCGACCCAATTCTTGATTTTCTTGATCCAAAACTAGATTTTTGTATTCGCGACCAAATTCTTGATTTTCGTGATCCAAAACTTGATTTTTGTATTCGCCACGCAGTTCTTTATTTTCTTGATCCAAAACTAGATTTTTGCATTCGCCACGCAGTTGTTGATTTTCTTGATCCAAAACTAGATTTTTGTATTCGCGACCAAATTCTTGATTTTCTTGATCCAAAACTTGATTTTTGTATTCGCGACCAAATTTTTGATTTTCTTGATCCAAAACTAGATTTTGTATTCGCGACCCAATTCTTGATTTTCTTGATCCAAAACTAGATTTTTGTATTCGCGACCAAATTCTTGATTTTCGTGATCCAAAACTTGATTTTTGTATTCGCCACGCAGTTCTTGATTTTCTTGATCCAAAACTAGATTTTTGCATTCGCCACGCAGTTGTTGATTTTCTTGATCCAAAACTAGATTTTTGTATTCGTGACCAAATTCTTGATTTTCTTACTCCAAAACTTGATTTTTGTATTCGCGACCAAATTTTTGATTTTCTTGATCCAAAACTAGATTTTTGTATTCGCGACCCAATTCTTGATTTTCTTGATCCAAAACTAGATTTTTGTATTCGCGACCAAATTCTTGATTTTCTTGATCCAAAACTAGATTTTGTATTCGCGACCCAATTCTTGATTTTCTTGATCCAAAACTAGATTTTTGCATTCGCCACGCAGTTGTTGATTTTCTTGATCCAAAACTAGATTTTTGTATTCGCGACCAACTTCTTGATTTTCTTGATCCAAAACTTGATTTTTGTATTCGCGACCAAATTTTTGATTTTCTTGATCCAAAACTAGATTTTTGTATTCGCGACCCAATTCTTGATTTTCTTGATCCAAAACTAGATTTTTGTATTCGCGACCAAATTCTTGATTTTCTTGATCCAAAACTAGATTTTGTATTCGCGACCCAATTCTTGATTTTCTTGATCCAAAACTAGATTTTTGCATTCGCCACGCAGTTGTTGATTTTCTTGATCCAAAACTAGATTTTTGTATTCGCGACCAAATTCTTGATGTTCTTGATCCAAAACTAGATTTTTGTATTCGCGATCCAATTCTTGATCTTCTTGATCCAAAACTAGATTTTTGTATTCGCGACCAATTTCTTGATTTTCTTGATCCAAAACTAGATTTTTGTATTCGCGACCCAATTCTTGATTTTCTTGATCCAAAACTAGATTTTGTATTCGCGACCCAATTCTTGATTTTCTTGATCCAAAACTAGATTTTTGCATTCGACACGCAGTTGTTGATTTTCTTGATCCAAAACTTGATTTTTGTATTCGCCACCCAGTTCTTGATTTTCTTGATCCAAAACTAGATTTTTGTATTCGCGACCAAATTATTGATTTTTCTGATCCAAAACTAGATTTTTGCATTCGCCACGCAGTTGTTGATTTTCTTGATCCAAAACTAGATTTTTGTATTCGCGACCAAATTCTTGATTTTCTTGATCCAAAACTAGATTTTTGTATTCGCGACCAAATTCTTGATTTTCTTGATCCAAAACTAGATTTGTGTATTCGCGACCCAATTCTTGATTTTCTTGATCCAAAACTAGATTTCTGTATTCGCGACCAAATTCTTGATTTTCTTGATCCAAAACTAGATTTTTGTATTCGCGACCCAATTCTTGATTTTCTTGATCCAAAACTAGATTTTTGTATTCGCGACCAAATTCTTGATTTTCGTGATCCAAAACTTGATTTTTGTATTCGCCACGCAGTTCTTGATTTTCTTGATCCAAAACTAGATTTTTGCATTCGCCACGCAGTTGTTGATTTTCTTGATCCAAAACTAGATTTTTGTATTCGCGACCAAATTCTTGATTTTCGTGATCCAAAACTTGATTTTTGTATTCGCCACGCAGTTCTTGATTTTCTTGATCCAAAACTAGATTTTTGCATTCGCCACGCAGTTGTTGATTTTCTTGATCCAAAACTAGATTTTTGTATTCGCGACCAAATTATTGATTTTCCTGATCCAAAACTAGATTTTGGTATTCGCGACCAAATTCTTGATTTTCTTGATCCAAAACTAGATTTTTGTATTCGCGACCAACTTCTTGATTTTCTTGATCCAAAACTAGATTTTTGTATTCGCGACCCAATTCTTGATTCTCTTGATCCAAAACTAGATTTTTGTATTTGCCATGCAGTTCTTGATTTTCTTGATCCAAAACTAGATTTTTGTATTCGCGACCAAATTCTTGATTTTCTTGATCCAAAACTAGATTTGTGCATTCGCGACCAAATTCTTGATTTTCTTGATCCAAAACTTGATTTTTGTATTCGCGACCAAATTTTTGATTTTCTTGATCCAAAACTAGATTTTGTATTCGCGACCCAATTCTTGATTTTCTTGATCCAAAACTAGATTTTTGTATTCGCGACCAAATTCTTGATTTTCGTGATCCAAAACTTGATTTTTGTATTCGCCACGCAGTTCTTGATTTTCTTGATCCAAAACTAGATTTTTGCATTCGCCACGCAGTTGTTGATTTTCTTGATCCAAAACTAGATTTTTGTATTCGCGACCAAATTCTTGATTTTCGTGATCCAAAACTTGATTTTTGTATTCGCCACGCAGTTCTTGATTTTCTTGATCCAAAACTAGATTTTTGCATTCGCCACGCAGTTGTTGATTTTCTTGATCCAAAACTAGATTTTTGTATTCGCGACCAAATTATTGATTTTCCTGATCCAAAACTAGATTTTGGTATTCGCGACCAAATTCTTGATTTTCTTGATCCAAAACTAGATTTTTGTATTCGCGACCAACTTCTTGATTTTCTTGATCCAAAACTAGATTTTTGTATTCGCGACCCAATTCTTGATTCTCTTGATCCAAAACTAGATTTTTGTATTTGCCATGCAGTTCTTGATTTTCTTGATCCAAAACTAGATTTTTGTATTCGCGACCAAATTCTTGATTTTCTTGATCCAAAACTAGATTTGTGCATTCGCGACCAAATTCTTGATTTTCTTGATCCAAAACTTGATTTTTGTATTCGCGACCAAATTTTTGATTTTCTTGATCCAAAACTAGATTTTGTATTCGCGACCCAATTCTTGATTTTCTTGATCCAAAACTAGATTTTTGCATTCGCCACGCAGTTGTTGATTTTCTTGATCCAAAACTAGATTTTTGTATTCGCGACCAAATTCTTGATTTTCTTGATCCAAAACTAGATTTTTGTATTCGCGACCCAATTCTTGATTTTCTTGATCCAAAACTAGATTTCTGTATTCGCGACCAAATTCTTGATTTTCTTGATCCAAAACTAGATTTTGTATTCGCGACCCAATTCTTGATTTTCTTGATCCAAAACTTGATTTTTGTATTCGCCACGCAGTTCTTGATTTTCTTGATCCAAAACTAGATTTTTGCATTCGCCACGCAGTTGTTGATTTTCTTGATCCAAAACTAGATTTTTGTATTCGTGACCAAATTCTTGATTTTCTTAATCCAAAACTTGATTTTTGTATTCGCGACCAAATTTTTGATTTTCTTGATCCAAAACTAGATTTTTGTATTCGCGACCCAATTCTTGATTTTCTTGATCCAAAACTAGATTTTTGTATTCGCGACCAAATTCTTGATTTTCATGATCCAAAACTAGATTTTGTATTCGCGACCCAATTCTTGATTTTCTTGATCCAAAACTAGATTTTTGCATTCGCCACGCAGTTGTTGATTTTCTTGATCCAAAACTAGATTTTTGTATTCGCGACCAACTTCTTGATTTTCTTGATCCAAAACTTGATTTTTGTATTCGCGACCAAATTTTTGATTTTCTTGATCCAAAACTAGATTTTTGTATTCGCGACCCAATTCTTGATTTTCTTGATCCAAAACTAGATTTTTGTATTCGCGACCAAATTCTTGATTTTCTTGATCCAAAACTAGATTTTGTATTCGCGACCCAATTCTTGATTTTCTTGATCCAAAACTAGATTTTTGTATTTGCCATGCAGTTCTTGATTTTCTTGATCCAAAACTAGATTTTTATATTCGCGACCAAATTCTTGATTTTCTTGATCCAAAACTAGATTTGTGCATTCGCGACCAAATTCTTGATTTTCTTGATCCAAAACTTGATTTTTGTATTCGCGACCAAATTTTTGATTTTCTTGATCCAAAACTAGATTTTGTATTCACGACCCAATTCTTGATTTTCTTGATCCAAAACTAGATTTTTGTATTCGCGACCAAATTCTTGATTTTCGTGATCCAAAACTTGATTTTTGTATTCGCCACGCAGTTCTTGATTTTCTTGATCCAAAACTAGATTTTTGCATTCGCCACGCAGTTGTTGATTTTCTTGATCCAAAACTAGATTTTTGTATTCGCGACCAAATTCTTGATTTTCGTGATCCAAAACTTGATTTTTGTATTCGCCACGCAGTTCTTGATTTTCTTGATCCAAAACTAGATTTTTGCATTCGCCACGCAGTTGTTGATTTTCTTGATCCAAAACTAGATTTTTGTATTCGCGACCAAATTATTGATTTTCCTGATCCAAAACTAGATTTTGGTATTCGCGACCAAATTCTTGATTTTCTTGATCCAAAACTAGATTTTTGTATTCGCGACCAACTTCTTGATTTTCTTGATCCAAAACTAGATTTTTGTATTCGCGACCCAATTCTTGATTCTCTTGATCCAAAACTAGATTTTTGTATTTGCCATGCAGTTCTTGATTTTCTTGATCCAAAACTAGATTTTTATATTCGCGACCAAATTCTTGATTTTCTTGATCCAAAACTAGATTTGTGCATTCGCGACCAAATTCTTGATTTTCTTGATCCAAAACTTGATTTTTGTATTCGCGACCAAATTTTTGATTTTCTTGATCCAAAACTAGATTTTGTATTCACGACCCAATTCTTGATTTTCTTGATCCAAAACTAGATTTTTGTATTCGCGACCAAATTCTTGATTTTCGTGATCCAAAACTTGATTTTTGTATTCGCCACGCAGTTCTTGATTTTCTTGATCCAAAACTAGATTTTTGCATTCGCCACGCAGTTGTTGATTTTCTTGATCCAAAACTAGATTTTTGTATTCGCGACCAAATTCTTGATTTTCGTGATCCAAAACTTGATTTTTGTATTCGCCACGCAGTTCTTGATTTTCTTGATCCAAAACTAGATTTTTGCATTCGCCACGCAGTTGTTGATTTTCTTGATCCAAAACTAGATTTTTGTATTCGCGACCAAATTATTGATTTTCCTGATCCAAAACTAGATTTTGGTATTCGCGACCAAATTCTTGATTTTCTTGATCCAAAACTAGATTTTTGTATTCGCGACCAACTTCTTGATTTTCTTGATCCAAAACTAGATTTTTGTATTCGCGACCCAATTCTTGATTCTCTTGATCCAAAACTAGATTTTTGTATTTGCCATGCAGTTCTTGATTTTCTTGATCCAAAACTAGATTTTTGTATTCGCGACCAAATTCTTGATTTTCTTGATCCAAAACTAGATTTGTGCATTCGCGACCAAATTCTTGATTTTCTTGATCCAAAACTTGATTTTTGTATTCGCGACCAAATTTTTGATTTTCTTGATCCAAAACTAGATTTTGTATTCGCGACCCAATTCTTGATTTTCTTGATCCAAAACTAGATTTTTGCATTCGCCACGCAGTTGTTGATTTTCTTGATCCAAAACTAGATTTTTGTATTCGCGACCAAATTCTTGATTTTCTTGATCCAAAACTAGATTTTTGTATTCGCGACCCAATTCTTGATTTTCTTGATCCAAAACTAGATTTCTGTATTCGCGACCAAATTCTTGATTTTCTTGATCCAAAACTAGATTTTGTATTCGCGACCCAATTCTTGATTTTCTTGATCCAAAACTAGATTTTTGCATTCGCCACGCAGTTGTTGATTTTCTTGATCCAAAACTAGATTTTTGTATTCGCGACCAAATTCTTGATTTTCTTAATCCAAAACTTGATTTTTGTATTCGCGACCAAATTTTTGATTTTCTTGATCCAAAACTAGATTTTTGTATTCGCGACCCAATTCTTGATTTTCTTGATCCAAAACTAGATTTTTGTATTCGCGACCAAATTCTTGATTTTCTTGATCCAAAACTAGATTTTGTATTCGCGACCCAATTCTTGATTTTCTTGATCCAAAACTAGATTTTTGCATTCGCCACGCAGTTGTTGATTTTCTTGATCCAAAACTAGATTTTTGTATTCGCGACCAAATTCTTGATTTTCTTGATCCAAAACTTGTTTTTTGTATTCGCGACCAAATTTTTGATTTTCTTGATCCAAAACTAGATTTTTGTATTCGCGACCCAATTCTTGATTTTCTTGATCCAAAACTAGATTTTTGTATTCGCGACCAAATTCTTGATTTTCTTGATCCAAAACTAGATTTTGTATTCGCGACCCAATTCTTGATTTTCTTGATCCAAAACTAGATTTTTGCATTCGCCACGCAGTTGTTGATTTTCTTGATCCAAAACTAGATTTTTGTATTCGCGACCAAATTCTTGATTTTCTTGATCCAAAACTAGATTTTTGTATTCGCGATCCAATTCTTGATCTTCTTGATCCAAAACTAGATTTTTGTATTCGCGACCAATTTCTTGATTTTCTTGATCCAAAACTAGATTTTTGTATTCGCGACCCAATTCTTGATTTTCTTGATCCAAAACTAGATTTTGTATTCGCGACCCAATTCTTGATTTTCTTGATCCAAAACTAGATTTTTGCATTCGACACGCAGTTGTTGATTTTCTTGATCCAAAACTTGATTTTTGTATTCGCCACCCAGTTCTTGATTTTCTTGATCCAAAACTAGATTTTTGTATTCGCGACCAAATTATTGATTTTCTTGATCCAAAACTAGATTTTGTATTCGCGACCCAATTCTTGATTTTCTTGATCCAAAACTAGATTTTTGCATTCGCCACGCAGTTGTTGATTTTCTTGATCCAAAACTAGATTTTTGTATTCGCGACCAAATTTTTGATTTTCTTGATCCAAAACTAGATTTTTGTATTCGCGACCCAATTCTTGATTTTCTTGATCCAAAACTAGATTTTTGCATTCGCCACGCAGTTGTTGATTTTCTTGATCCAAAACTAGATTTTTGTATTCGCGACCAAATTCTTGATTTTCTTGATCCAAAACTAGATTTTTGTATTCGCGACCCAATTCTTGATTTTCTTGATCCAAAACTAGATTTCTGTATTCGCGACCAAATTCTTGATTTTCTTGATCCAAAACTAGATTTTGTATTCGCGACCCAATTCTTGATTTTCTTGATCCAAAACTAGATTTTTGCATTCGCCACGCAGTTGTTGATTTTCTTGATCCAAAACTAGATTTTTGTATTCGCGACCAAATTCTTGATTTTCTTAATCCAAAACTTGATTTTTGTATTCGCGACCAAATTTTTGATTTTCTTGATCCAAAACTAGATTTTTGTATTCGCGACCCAATTCTTGATTTTCTTGATCCAAAACTAGATTTTTGTATTCGCGACCAAATTCTTGATTTTCTTGATCCAAAACTAGATTTTGTATTCGCGACCCAATTCTTGATTTTCTTGATCCAAAACTAGATTTTTGCATTCGCCACGCAGTTGTTGATTTTCTTGATCCAAAACTAGATTTTTGTATTCGCGACCAAATTCTTGATTTTCTTGATCCAAAACTTGATTTTTGTATTCGCGACCAAATTTTTGATTTTCTTGATCCAAAACTAGATTTTTGTATTCGCGACCCAATTCTTGATTTTCTTGATCCAAAACTAGATTTTTGTATTCGCGACCAAATTCTTGATTTTCTTGATCCAAAACTAGATTTTGTATTCGCGACCCAATTCTTGATTTTCTTGATCCAAAACTAGATTTTTGCATTCGCCACGCAGTTGTTGATTTTCTTGATCCAAAACTAGATTTTTGTATTCGCGACCAAATTCTTGATTTTCTTGATCCAAAACTAGATTTTTGTATTCGCGATCCAATTCTTGATCTTCTTGATCCAAAACTAGATTTTTGTATTCGCGACCAATTTCTTGATTTTCTTGATCCAAAACTAGATTTTTGTATTCGCGACCCAATTCTTGATTTTCTTGATCCAAAACTAGATTTTGTATTCGCGACCCAATTCTTGATTTTCTTGATCCAAAACTAGATTTTTGCATTCGACACGCAGTTGTTGATTTTCTTGATCCAAAACTTGATTTTTGTATTCGCCACCCAGTTCTTGATTTTCTTGATCCAAAACTAGATTTTTGTATTCGCGACCAAATTATTGATTTTCTTGATCCAAAACTAGATTTTGTATTCGCGACCCAATTCTTGATTTTCTTGATCCAAAACTAGATTTTTGCATTCGCCACGCAGTTGTTGATTTTCTTGATCCAAAACTAGATTTTTGTATTCGCGACCAAATTTTTGATTTTCTTGATCCAAAACTAGATTTTTGTATTCGCGACCCAATTCTTGATTTTCTTGATCCAAAACTAGATTTTTGTATTCGCGACCAAATTCTTGATTTTCTTGATCCAAAACTAGATTTTGTATTCGCGACCCAATTCTTGATTTTCTTGATCCAAAACTAGATTTTTGCATTCGCCACGCAGTTGTTGATTTTCTTGATCCAAAACTAGATTTTTGTATTCGCGACCAAATTCTTGATTTTCTTGATCCAAAACTAGATTTTTGTATTCGCGATCCAATTCTTGATCTTCTTGATCCAAAACTAGATTTTTGTATTCGCGACCAATTTCTTGATTTTCTTGATCCAAAACTAGATTTTTGTATTCGCGACCCAATTCTTGATTTTCTTGATCCAAAACTAGATTTTGTATTCGCGACCCAATTCTTGATTTTCTTGATCCAAAACTAGATTTTTGCATTCGACACGCAGTTGTTGATTTTCTTGATCCAAAACTTGATTTTTGTATTCGCCACCCAGTTCTTGATTTTCTTGATCCAAAACTAGATTTTTGTATTCGCGACCAAATTATTGATTTTCTTGATCCAAAACTAGATTTTGTATTCGCGACCCAATTCTTGATTTTCTTGATCCAAAACTAGATTTTTGCATTCGCCACGCAGTTGTTGATTTTCTTGATCCAAAACTAGATTTTTGTATTCGCGACCAAATTCTTGATTTTCTTGATCCAAAACTAGATTTTTGTATTCGCGATCCAATTCTTGATCTTCTTGATCCAAAACTAGATTTTTGTATTCGCGACCAATTTCTTGATTTTCTTGATCCAAAACTAGATTTTTGTATTCGCGACCCAATTCTTGATTTTCTTGATCCAAAACTAGATTTTGTATTCGCGACCCAATTCTTGATTTTCTTGATCCAAAACTAGATTTTTGCATTCGACACGCAGTTGTTGATTTTCTTGATCCAAAACTTGATTTTTGTATTCGCCACCCAGTTCTTGATTTTCTTGATCCAAAACTAGATTTTTGTATTCGCGACCAAATTATTGATTTTTCTGATCCAAAACTAGATTTTTGCATTCGCCACGCAGTTGTTGATTTTCTTGATCCAAAACTAGATTTTTGTATTCGCGGCCAAATTCTTGATTTTCTTGATCCAAAACTAGATTTTTGTATTCGCGACCAAATTCTTGATTTTCTTGATCCAAAACTAGATTTTTGTATTCGCGACCCAATTCTTGATTTTCTTGATCCAAAACTAGATTTCTGTATTCGCGACCAAATTCTTGATTTTCTTGATCCAAAACTAGATTTTGTATTCGCGACCCAATTCTTGATTTTCTTGATCCAAAACTAGATTTTTGCATTCGCCACGCAGTTGTTGATTTTCTTGATCCAAAACTAGATTTTTGTATTCGCGACCAAATTCTTGATTTTCTTAATCCAAAACTTGATTTTTGTATTCGCGACCAAATTTTTGATTTTCTTGATCCAAAACTAGATTTTTGTATTCGCGACCCAATTCTTGATTTTCTTGATCCAAAACTAGATTTTTGTATTCGCGACCAAATTCTTGATTTTCTTGATCCAAAACTAGATTTTGTATTCGCGACCCAATTCTTGATTTTCTTGATCCAAAACTAGATTTTTGCATTCGCCACGCAGTTGTTGATTTTCTTGATCCAAAACTAGATTTTTGTATTCGCGACCAAATTCTTGATTTTCTTGATCCAAAACTTGATTTTTGTATTCGCGACCAAATTTTTGATTTTCTTGATCCAAAACTAGATTTTTGTATTCGCGACCCAATTCTTGATTTTCTTGATCCAAAACTAGATTTTTGTATTCGCGACCAAATTCTTGATTTTCTTGATCCAAAACTAGATTTTGTATTCGCGACCCAATTCTTGATTTTCTTGATCCAAAACTAGATTTTTGCATTCGCCACGCAGTTGTTGATTTTCTTGATCCAAAACTAGATTTTTGTATTCGCGACCAAATTCTTGATTTTCTTGATCCAAAACTAGATTTTTGTATTCGCGATCCAATTCTTGATCTTCTTGATCCAAAACTAGATTTTTGTATTCGCGACCAATTTCTTGATTTTCTTGATCCAAAACTAGATTTTTGTATTCGCGACCCAATTCTTGATTTTCTTGATCCAAAACTAGATTTTGTATTCGCGACCCAATTCTTGATTTTCTTGATCCAAAACTAGATTTTTGCATTCGACACGCAGTTGTTGATTTTCTTGATCCAAAACTTGATTTTTGTATTCGCCACCCAGTTCTTGATTTTCTTGATCCAAAACTAGATTTTTGTATTCGCGACCAAATTATTGATTTTTCTGATCCAAAACTAGATTTTTGTATTCGCGACCAAATTCTTGATTTTCTTGATCCAAAACTTGATTTTTGTATTCGCGACCAAATTTTTGATTTTCTTGATCCAAAACTAGATTTTTGTATTCGCGACCCAATTCTTAATTTTCTTGATCCAAAACTAGATTTTTGTATTCGCGACCAAATTCTTGATTTTCGTGATCAAAAACTTGATTTTTGTATTCGCCACGCAGTTCTTGATTTTCTTGATCCAAAACTAGATTTTTGTATTCGCGACCAAATTATTGATTTTCCTGATCCAAAACTAAATTTTGGTATTCGCGACCAAATTCTTGATTTTCTTGATCCAAAACTAGATTTTTGTATTCGCGACCAACTTCTTGATTTTCTTGATCCAAAACTAGATTTTTGTATTCGCGACCCAATTCTTGATTCTCTTGATCCAAAACTAGATTTTTGTATTTGCCATGCAGTTCTTGATTTTCTTGATCCAAAACTAGATTTTTGTATTCGCGACCAAATTCTTGATTTTCTTGATCCAAAACTAGATTTGTTCATTCGCGACCAAATTCTTGATTTTCTTGATCCAAAACTTGATTTTTGTATTCGCGACCAAATTTTTGATTTTCTTGATCCAAAACTAGATTTTTGTATTCGCGACCCAATTCTTGATTTTCTTGATCCAAAACTAGATTTCTGTATTCGCGACCAAATTCTTGATTTTCTTGATCCAAAACTAGATTTTGTATTCGCGACCCAATTCTTGATTTTCTTGATCCAAAACTAGATTTTTGCATTCGCCACGCAGTTGTTGATTTTCTTGATCCAAAACTAGATTTTTGTATTCGCGACCAAATTCTTGATTTTCTTGATCCAAAACTAGATTTTTGTATTCGCGACCCAATTCTTGATCTTCTTGATCCAAAACTAGATTTTTGTATTCGCGACCAATTTCTTGATTTTCTTGATCCAAAACTACATTTTTGTATTCGCCACGCAGTTCTTGATTTTCTTGATCCAAAACTAGATTTTTGTATTCGCGACCAAATTATTGATTTTCCTGATCCAAAACTAGATTTTGGTATTCGCGACCAAATTCTTGATTTTCTTGATCCAAAACTAGATTTTTGTATTCGCGACCAACTTCTTGATTTTCTTGATCCAAAACTAGATTTTTGTATTCGCGACCCAATTCTTGATTTTCTTGATCCAAAACTAGATTTTTGTATTCGCCACGCAGTTCTTGATTTTCTTGATCCAAAACTAGATTTTTGTATTCGCGACCAAATTATTGATTTTCCTGATCCAAAACTAGATTTTTGTATTCGCGACCAAATTCTTGATTTTCTTGATCCAAAACTAGATTTTGTATTCGCGACCCAATTCTTGATTTTCTTGATCCAAAACTAGATTTTTGCATTCGCCACGCAGTTGTTGATTTTCTTGATCCAAAACTAGATTTTTGTATTCGCGACCAAATTCTTGATTTTCTTGATCCAAAACTAGATTTTTGTATTCGCGATCCAATTCTTGATCTTCTTGATCCAAAACTAGATTTTTGTATTCGCGACCAAATTCTTGATTTTCTTGATCCAAAACTAGATTTTTGTATTCGCGACCAAATTTTTGATTTTCTTGATCCAAAACTAGATTTTTGTATTCGCGACCCAATTCTTGATTTTCTTGATCCAAAACTAGATTTTTGTATTCGCGACCAAATTCTTGATTTTCGTGATCCAAAACTTGATTTTTGTATTCGCCACGCAGTTCTTGATTTTCTTGATCCAAAACTAGATTTTTGTATTCGCGACCAAATTATTGATTTTCCTGATCCAAAACTAGATTTTGGTATTCGCGACCAAATTCTTGATTTTCTTGATCCAAAACTAGATTTTTGTATTCGCGACCAACTTCTTGATTTTCTTGATCCAAAACTAGATTTTTGTATTCGCGACCCAATTCTTGATTTTCTTGATCCAAAACTAGATTTTTGTATTCGCCACGCAGTTCTTGATTTTCTTGATCCAAAACTAGATTTTTGTATTCGCGACCAAATTATTGATTTTCCTGATCCAAAACTAGATTTTTGTATTCGCGACCAAATTCTTGATTTTCTTGATCCAAAACTAGATTTTTGTATTCGCGACCAAATTCTTGATTTTCTTGATCCAAAACTTGATTTTTGTATTCGCGACCAAATTTTTGATTTTCTTGATCCAAAACTAGATTTTTGTATTCGCGACCCAATTCTTGATTTTCTTGATCCAAAACTAGATTTTTGTATTCGCGACCAAATTCTTGATTTTCTTGATCCAAAACTAGATTTTGTATTCGCGACCCAATTCTTGATTTTCTTGATCCAAAACTAGATTTTTGCATTCGCCACGCAGTTGTTGATTTTCTTGATCCAAAACTAGATTTTTGTATTCGCGACCAAATTTTTGATTTTCTTGATCCAAAACTAGATTTTTGTATTCGCGACCCAATTCTTGATCTTCTTGATCCAAAACTAGATTTTTGTATTCGCGACCAATTTCTTGATTTTCTTGATCCAAAACTAGATTTTTGTATTCGCGACCCAATTCTTGATTTTCGTGATCCAAAACTAGATTTTGTATTCGCGACCCAATTCTTGATTTTCTTGATCCAAAACTAGATTTTTGCATTCGACACGCAGTTGTTGATTTTCTTGATCCAAAACTTGATTTTTGTATTCGCCACGCAGTTCTTGATTTTCTTGATCCAAAACTAGATTTTTGTATTCGCGACCAAATTATTGATTTTCCTGATCCAAAACTAGATTTTTGTATTCGCGACCAAATTCTTGATTTTCTTGATCCAAAACTTGATTTTTGTATTCGCGACCAAATTTTTGATTTTCTTGATCCAAAACTAGATTTTTGTATTCGCGACCAAATTCTTGATTTTCTTGATCCAAAACTAGATTTGTTCATTCGCGACCAAATTCTTGATTTTCTTGATCCAAAACTTGATTTTTGTATTCGCGACCAAATTTTTGATTTTCTTGATCCAAAACTAGATTTTTGTATTCGCGACCCAATTATTGATTTTCCTGATCCAAAACTAGATTTCTGTATTCGCGACCAAATTCTTGATTTTCTTGATCCAAAACTAGATTTTGTATTCGCGACCCAATTCTTGATTTTCTTGATGCAAAACTTGATTTTTGTATTCGCCACGCAGTTCTTGATTTTCTTGATCCAAAACTAGATTTTTGTATTCGCGACCAAATTATTGATTTTCCTGATCCAAAACTAGATTTTGGTATTCGCGACCAAATTCTTGATTTTCTTGATCCAAAACTAGATTTTTGTATTCGCGACCAACTTCTTGATTTTTTTGATCCAAAACTAGATTTTTGTATTCGCGACCCAATTCTTGATTTTCTTGATCCAAAACTAGATTTTTGTATTCGCCACGCAGTTCTTGATTTTCTTGATCCAAAACTAGATTTTTGTATTCGCGACCAAATTATTGATTTTCCTGATCCAAAACTAGATTTTTGTATTCGCGACCAAATTCTTGATTTTCTTGATCCAAAACTAGATTTTGTATTCGCGACCCAATTCTTGATTTTCTTGATCCAAAACTAGATTTTTGCATTCGCCACGCAGTTGTTGATTTTCATAATCCAAAACTAGATTTTTGTATTCGCGACCAAATTCTTGATTTTCTTGATCCAAAACTAGATTTTTGTATTCGCGATCCAATTCTTGATCTTCTTGATTCAAAACTAGATTTTTGTATTCGCGACCCAATTCTTGATTTTCTTGATCCAAAACTAGATTTTTGTATTCGCGACCAAATTTTTGATTTTCTTGATCCAAAACTAGATTTTTGTATTCGCGACCCAATTCTTGATTTTCTTGATCCAAAACTAGATTTTTGTATTCGCGACCAAATTCTTGATTTTCGTGATCCAAAACTTGATTTTTGTATTCGCCACGCAGTTCTTGATTTTCTTGATCCAAAACTAGATTTTTGTATTCGCGACCAAATTATTGATTTTCCTGATCCAAAACTAGATTTTGGTATTCGCGACCAAATTCTTGATTTTCTTGATCCAAAACTAGATTTTTGTATTCGCGACCAACTTCTTGATTTTCTTGATCCAAAACTAGATTTTTGTATTCGCGACCCAATTCTTGATTTTCTTGATCCAAAACTAGATTTTTGTATTCGCGACCAAATTATTGATTTTCCTGATCCAAAACTAGATTTTTGTATTCGCGACCAAATTCTTGATTTTCTTGATCCAAAACTAGATTTTTGTATTCGCGACCAAATTCTTGATTTTCTTGATCCAAAACTTGATTTTTGTATTCGCGACCAAATTGTTGATTTTCTTGATCCAAAACTAGATTTTTGTATTCGCGACCCAATTCTTGATTTTCTTGATACAAAACTAGATTTTTGTATTCGCGACCAAATTCTTGATTTTCTTGATCCAAAACTAGATTTTGTATTCGCGACCCAATTCTTGATTTTCTTGATCCAAAACTAGATTTTTGCATTCGCCACGCAGTTGTTGATTTTCTTGATCCAAAACTAGATTTTTGTATTCGCGACCAAATTTTTGATTTTCTTGATCCAAAACTAGATTTTTGTATTCGCGACCCAATTCTTGATCTTCTTGATCCAAAACTAGATTTTTGTATTCGCGACCAATTTCTTGATTTTCTTGATCCAAAACTAGATTTTTGTATTCGCGACCCAATTCTTGATTTTCGTGATCCAAAACTAGATTTTGTATTCGCGACCCAATTCTTGATTTTCTTGATCCAAAACTAGATTTTTGCATTCGCCACGCAGTTGTTGATTTTCTTGATCCAAAACTAGATTTTTGTATTCGCGACCAAATTCTTGATTTTCTTGATCCAAAACTAGATTTTGTATTCGCGACCCAATTCTTGATCTTCTTGATGCAAAACTTGATTTTTGTATTCGCGACCAATTTCTTGATTTTCTTGATCCAAAACTAGATTTTTCTATTCGCGACCCAATTCTTGATTTTCTTGATCCAAAACTAGATTTTGTATTCGCGACCCAATTCTTGATTTTCTTGATCCAAAACTAGATTTTTGCATTCAACACGCAGTTGTTGATTTTCTTGATCCAAAACTTGATTTTTGTATTCGCCACGCAGTTGTTGATTTTCTTGATCCAAAACTAGATTTTTGTATTCGCGACCAAATTATTGATTTTCCTGATCCAAAACTAGATTTTGTATTCGCGACCCAATTCTTGATTTTCTTGATCCAAAACTAGATTTTTGCATTCGCCACGCTGTTGTTGATTTTCATAATCCAAAACTAGATTTTTGTATTCGCGACCAAATTCTTGATTTTCTTGATCCAAAACTAGATTTTTGTATTCGCGATCCAATTCTTGATCTTCTTGATCCAAAACTAGATTTTTGTATTCGCGACCCAATTCTTGATTTTCTTGATCCAAAACTAGATTTTTGTATTCGCGACCAAATTTTTGATTTTCTTGATCCAAAACTAGATTTTTGTATTCGCGACCCAATTCTTGATTTTCTTGATCCAAAACTAGATTTTTGTATTCGCGACCAAATTCTTGATTTTCGTGATCCAAAACTTGATTTTTGTATTCGCCACGCAGTTCTTGATTTTCTTGATCCAAAACTAGATTTTTGTATTCGCGACCAAATTATTGATTTTCCTGATCCAAAACTAGATTTTGGTATTCGCGACCAAATTCTTGATTTTCTTGATCCAAAACTAGATTTTTGTATTCGCGACCAACTTCTTGATTTTCTTGATCCAAAACTAGATTTTTGTATTCGCGACCCAATTCTTGATTTTCTTGATCCAAAACTAGATTTTTGTATTCGCCACGCAGTTCTTGATTTTCTTGATCCAAAACTAGATTTTTGTATTCGCGACCAAATTATTGATTTTCCTGATCCAAAACTAGATTTTTGTATTCGCGACCAAATTCTTGATTTTCTTGATCCAAAACTAGATTTTTGTATTCGCGACCAAATTCTTGATTTTCTTGATCCAAAACTTGATTTTTGTATTCGCGACCAAATTGTTGATTTTCTTGATCCAAAACTAGATTTTTGTATTCGCGACCCAATTCTTGATTTTCTTGATACAAAACTAGATTTTTGTATTCGCGACCAAATTCTTGATTTTCTTGATCCAAAACTAGATTTTGTATTCGCGACCCAATTCTTGATTTTCTTGATCCAAAACTAGATTTTTGCATTCGCCACGCAGTTGTTGATTTTCTTGATCCAAAACTAGATTTTTGTATTCGCGACCAAATTTTTGATTTTCTTGATCCAAAACTAGATTTTTGTATTCGCGACCCAATTCTTGATCTTCTTGATCCAAAACTAGATTTTTGTATTCGCGACCAATTTCTTGATTTTCTTGATCCAAAACTAGATTTTTGTATTCGCGACCCAATTCTTGATTTTCGTGATCCAAAACTAGATTTTGTATTCGCGACCCAATTCTTGATTTTCTTGATCCAAAACTAGATTTTTGCATTCGCCACGCAGTTGTTGATTTTCTTGATCCAAAACTAGATTTTTGTATTCGCGACCAAATTCTTGATTTTCTTGATCCAAAACTAGATTTTGTATTCGCGACCCAATTCTTGATCTTCTTGATGCAAAACTTGATTTTTGTATTCGCGACCAATTTCTTGATTTTCTTGATCCAAAACTAGATTTTTCTATTCGCGACCCAATTCTTGATTTTCTTGATCCAAAACTAGATTTTGTATTCGCGACCCAATTCTTGATTTTCTTGATCCAAAACTAGATTTTTGCATTCAACACGCAGTTGTTGATTTTCTTGATCCAAAACTTGATTTTTGTATTCGCCACGCAGTTCTTGATTTTCTTGATCCAAAACTAGATTTTTGTATTCGCGACCAAATTATTGATTTTCCTGATCCAAAACTAGATTTTGGTATTCGCGACCAAATTCTTGATTTTCTTGATCCAAAACTAGATTTTTGTATTCGCGACCAACTTCTTGATTTTTTTGATCCAAAACTAGATTTTTGTATTCGCGACCCAATTCTTGATTTTCTTGATCCAAAACTAGATTTTTGTATTCGCCACGCAGTTCTTGATTTTCTTGATCCAAAACTAGATTTTTGTATTCGCGACCAAATTATTGATTTTCCTGATCCAAAACTAGATTTTTGTATTCGCGACCAAATTCTTGATTTTCTTGATCCAAAACTAGATTTTGTATTCGCGACCCAATTCTTGATTTTCTTGATCCAAAACTAGATTTTTGCATTCGCCACGCAGTTGTTGATTTTCATAATCCAAAACTAGATTTTTGTATTCGCGACCAAATTCTTGATTTTCTTGATCCAAAACTAGATTTTTGTATTCGCGATCCAATTCTTGATCTTCTTGATCCAAAACTAGATTTTTGTATTCGCGACCCAATTCTTGATTTTCTTGATCCAAAACTAGATTTTTGTATTCGCGACCAAATTTTTGATTTTCTTGATCCAAAACTAGATTTTTGTATTCGCGACCCAATTCTTGATTTTCTTGATCCAAAACTAGATTTTTGTATTCGCGACCAAATTCTTGATTTTCGTGATCCAAAACTTGATTTTTGTATTCGCCACGCAGTTCTTGATTTTCTTGATCCAAAACTAGATTTTTGTATTCGCGACCAAATTATTGATTTTCCTGATCCAAAACTAGATTTTGGTATTCGCGACCAAATTCTTGATTTTCTTGATCCAAAACTAGATTTTTGTATTCGCGACCAACTTCTTGATTTTCTTGATCCAAAACTAGATTTTTGTATTCGCGACCCAATTCTTGATTTTCTTGATCCAAAACTAGATTTTTGTATTCGCCACGCAGTTCTTGATTTTCTTGATCCAAAACTAGATTTTTGTATTCGCGACCAAATTATTGATTTTCCTGATCCAAAACTAGATTTTTGTATTCGCGACCAATTTCTTGATTTTCTTGATCCAAAACTAGATTTTTGTATTCGCGACCCAATTCTTGATTTTCGTGATCCAAAACTAGATTTTGTATTCGCGACCCAATTCTTGATTTTCTTGATCCAAAACTAGATTTTTGCATTCGACACGCAGTTGTTGATTTTCTTGATCCAAAACTTGATTTTTGTATTCGCCACGCAGTTCTTGATTTTCTTGATCCAAAACTAGATTTTTGTATTCGCGACCAAATTATTGATTTTCCTGATCCAAAACTAGATTTTTGTATTCGCGACCAAATTCTTGATTTTCTTGATCCAAAACTAGATTTTTGTATTCGCGACCAAATTTTTGATTTTCTTGATCCAAAACTAGATTTTTGTATTCGCGACCCAATTCTTGATCTTCTTGATCCAAAACTAGATTTTTGTATTCGCGACCAATTTCTTGATTTTCTTGATCCAAAACTAGATTTTTGTATTCGCGACCCAATTCTTGATTTTCGTGATCCAAAACTAGATTTTGTATTCGCGACCCAATTCTTGATTTTCTTGATCCAAAACTAGATTTTTGCATTCGCCACGCAGTTGTTGATTTTCTTGATCCAAAACTAGATTTTTGTATTCGCGACCAAATTCTTGATTTTCTTGATCCAAAACTAGATTTTGTATTCGCGACCCAATTCTTGATCTTCTTGATGCAAAACTTGATTTTTGTATTCGCGACCAATTTCTTGATTTTCTTGATCCAAAACTAGATTTTTCTATTCGCGACCCAATTCTTGATTTTCTTGATCCAAAACTAGATTTTGTATTCGCGACCCAATTCTTGATTTTCTTGATCCAAAACTAGATTTTTGCATTCAACACGCAGTTGTTGATTTTCTTGATCCAAAACTTGATTTTTGTATTCGCCACGCAGTTCTTGATTTTCTTGATCCAAAACTAGATTTTTGTATTCGCGACCAAATTATTGATTTTCCTGATCCAAAACTAGATTTTGGTATTCGCGACCAAATTCTTGATTTTCTTGATCCAAAACTAGATTTTTGTATTCGCGACCAACTTCTTGATTTTTTTGATCCAAAACTAGATTTTTGTATTCGCGACCCAATTCTTGATTTTCTTGATCCAAAACTAGATTTTTGTATTCGCCACGCAGTTCTTGATTTTCTTGATCCAAAACTAGATTTTTGTATTCGCGACCAAATTATTGATTTTCCTGATCCAAAACTAGATTTTTGTATTCGCGACCAAATTCTTGATTTTCTTGATCCAAAACTAGATTTTGTATTCGCGACCCAATTCTTGATTTTCTTGATCCAAAACTAGATTTTTGCATTCGCCACGCAGTTGTTGATTTTCATAATCCAAAACTAGATTTTTGTATTCGCGACCAAATTCTTGATTTTCTTGATCCAAAACTAGATTTTTGTATTCGCGATCCAATTCTTGATCTTCTTGATCCAAAACTAGATTTTTGTATTCGCGACCCAATTCTTGATTTTCTTGATCCAAAACTAGATTTTTGTATTCGCGACCAAATTTTTGATTTTCTTGATCCAAAACTAGATTTTTGTATTCGCGACCCAATTCTTGATTTTCTTGATCCAAAACTAGATTTTTGTATTCGCGACCAAATTCTTGATTTTCGTGATCCAAAACTTGATTTTTGTATTCGCCACGCAGTTCTTGATTTTCTTGATCCAAAACTAGATTTTTGTATTCGCGACCAAATTATTGATTTTCCTGATCCAAAACTAGATTTTGGTATTCGCGACCAAATTCTTGATTTTCTTGATCCAAAACTAGATTTTTGTATTCGCGACCAACTTCTTGATTTTCTTGATCCAAAACTAGATTTTTGTATTCGCGACCCAATTCTTGATTTTCTTGATCCAAAACTAGATTTTTGTATTCGCCACGCAGTTCTTGATTTTCTTGATCCAAAACTAGATTTTTGTATTCGCGACCAAATTATTGATTTTCCTGATCCAAAACTAGATTTTTGTATTCGCGACCAATTTCTTGATTTTCTTGATCCAAAACTAGATTTTTGTATTCGCGACCCAATTCTTGATTTTCGTGATCCAAAACTAGATTTTGTATTCGCGACCCAATTCTTGATTTTCTTGATCCAAAACTAGATTTTTGCATTCGACACGCAGTTGTTGATTTTCTTGATCCAAAACTTGATTTTTGTATTCGCCACGCAGTTCTTGATTTTCTTGATCCAAAACTAGATTTTTGTATTCGCGACCAAATTATTGATTTTCCTGATCCAAAACTAGATTTTTGTATTCGCGACCAAATTCTTGATTTTCTTGATCCAAAACTTGATTTTTGTATTCGCGACCAAATTTTTGATTTTCTTGATCCAAAACTAGATTTTTGTATTCGCGATCCAATTCTTGATTTTCTTGATCCAAAACTAGATTTTTGTATTCGCGACCAAATTCTTGATTTTCGTGATCCAAAACTTGATTTTTGTATTCGCCACGCAGTTCTTGATTTTCTTGATCCAAAACTAGATTTTTGTATTCGCGACCAAATTATTGATTTTCCTGATCCAAAACTAGATTTTGGTATTCGCGACCAAATTCTTGATTTTCTTGATCCAAAACTAGATTTTTGTATTCGCGACCAACTTCTTGATTTTCTTGATCCAAAACTAGATTTTTGTATTCGCGACCCAATTCTTGATTTTCTTGATCCAAAACTAGATTTTTGTATTTGCCATGCAGTTCTTGATTTTCTTGATCCAAAACTAGATTTTTTTATTCGCGACCAATTTCTTGATTTTCTTGATCCAAAACTAGATTTGTGCATTCGCGACCAAATTCTTGATTTTCTTAATCCAAAACTTGATTTTTGTATTCGCGACCAAATTTTTGATTTTCTTGATCCAAAACTAGATTTTTGTATTCGCGACCCAATTCTTGATTTTCTTGATCCAAAACTAGATTTCTGTATTCGCGACCAAATTCTTGATTTTCTTGATCCAAAACTAGATTTTGTATTCGCGACCCAATTCTTGATTTTCTTGATCCAAAACTAGATTTTTGCATTCGCCACGCAGTTGTTGATTTTCTTGATCCAAAACTAGATTTTTGTATTCGCGACCAAATTCTTGATTTTCTTGATCCAAAACTAGATTTTGTATTCGCGACCCAATTCTTGATCTTCTTGATGCAAAACTTGATTTTTGTATTCGCGACCAATTTCTTGATTTTCTTGATCCAAAACTAGATTTTTCTATTCGCGACCCAATTCTTGATTTTCTTGATCCAAAACTAGATTTTGTATTCGCGACCCAATTCTTGATTTTCTTGATCCAAAACTAGATTTTTGCATTCAACACGCAGTTGTTGATTTTCTTGATCCAAAACTTGATTTTTGTATTCGCCACGCAGTTCTTGATTTTCTTGATCCAAAACTAGATTTTTGTATTCGCGACCAAATTATTGATTTTCCTGATCCAAAACTAGATTTTTGTATTCGCGACCAAATTCTTGATTTTCTTGATCCAAAACTTGATTTTTGTATTCGCAACCAAATTTTTGATTTTCTTGATCCAAAACTAGATTTTTGTATTCGCGACCCAATTCTTGATTTTCTTGATCCAAAACTAGATTTCTGTATTCGCGACCAAATTCTTGATTTTCTTGATCCAAAACTAGATTTTGTATTCGCGACCCAATTCTTGATTTTCTTGATCCAAAACTAGATTTTTGCATTCGCCACGCAGTTGTTGATTTTCTTGATCCAAAACTAGATTTTTGTATTCGCGACCAAATTCTTGATTTTCTTGATCCAAAACTAGATTTTTGTATTCGCGACCTAATTCTTGATCTTCTTGATCCAAAACTAGATTTTTGTATTCGCGACCAATTTCTTGATTTTCTTGATCCAAAACTAGATTTTTGTATTCGCCACGCAGTTCTTGATTTTCTTGATCCAAAACTAGATTTTTGTATTCGCGACCAAATTATTGATTTTCCTGATCCAAAACTAGATTTTGGTATTCGCGACCAAATTCTTGATTTTCTTGATCCAAAACTAGATTTTTGTATTCGCGACCAACTTCTTGATTTTCTTGATCCAAAACTAGATTTTTGTATTCGCGACCCAATTCTTGATTTTCTTGATCCGAAACTAGATTTTTGCATTCGACACGCAGTTGTTGATTTTCTTGATCCAAAACTTGATTTTTGTATTCGCCACGCAGTTCTTGATTTTCTTGATCCAAAACTAGATTTTTGTATTCGCGACCAAATTATTGATTTTCCTGATCCAAAACTAGATTTTTGTATTCGCGACCAAATTCTTGATTTTCTTGATCCAAAACAAGATTTTTGTATATGCAACCAAATTTTTGATTTTCTTGATCCAAAACTAGATTTTTGTATTCGCGACCCAATTCTTGATTTTCTTGATCCAAAACTAGATTTTTGTATTCGCGACCAAATTCTTGATTTTCGTGATCCAAAACTTGATTTTTGTATTCGCCACGCAGTTCTTGATTTTCTTGATCCAAAACTAGATTTTTGTATTCGCGACCAAATTATTGATTTTCCTGATCCAAAACTAGATTTTGGTATTCGCGACCAAATTCTTGATTTTCTTGATCCAAAACTAGATTTTTGTATTCGCCACGCAGTTCTTGATTTTCTTGATCCAAAACTAGATTTTTGTATTCGCGACCAAATTATTGATTTTCCTGATCCAAAACTAGATTTTGGTATTCGCGACCAAATTCTTGATTTTCTTGATCCAAAACTAGATTTTTGTATTCGCGATCCAATTCTTGATCTTCTTGATCCAAAACTAGATTTTTGTATTCGCGACCCAATTCTTGATTTTCTTGATCCAAAACTAGATTTTTGTATTCGCGACCCAATTCTTGATTTTCTTGATCCAAAACAAGATTTTTGTATTCGCGACCAAATTTTTGATTTTCTTGATCCAAAACTAGATTTTTGTATTCGCGACCCAATTCTTGATTTTCTTGATCCAAAACTAGATTTTTGTATTCGCGATCCAATTCTTGATCTTCTTGATCCAAAACTAGATTTTTGTATTCGCGACCCAATTCTTGATTTTCTTGATCCAAAACAAGATTTTTGTATTCGCGACCAAATTCTTGATTTTCGTGATCCAAAACTTGATTTTTGTATTCGCCACGCAGTTCTTGATTTTCTTGATCCAAAACTAGATTTTTGTATTCGCGACCAAATTGTTGATTTTCCTGATCCAAAACTAGATTTTGGTATTCGCGACCAAATTCTTGATTTTCTTGATCCAAAACTAGATTTTTGTATTCGCGACCAAATTATTGATTTTCCTGATCCAAAACTAGATTTTGGTATTCGCGACCAAATTCTTGATTTTCTTGATCCAAAACTAGATTTTTGTATTCGCGACCAACTTCTTGATTTTCTTGAACCAAAACTAGATTTTTGTATTCGCGACCAAATTATTGATTTTCCTGATCCAAAACTAGATTTTTGTATTCGCGACCAAATTTTTGATTTTCTTGATCCAAAACTAGATTTTTGTATTCGCGATCCAATTCTTGATTTTCTTGATCCAAAACTAGATTTTTGTATTCGCGACCAAATTCTTGATTTTCGTGATCCAAAACATGATTTTTGTATTCGCCACGCAGTTCTTGATTTTCTTGATCCAAAACTAGATTTTTGTATTCGCGACCAAATTATTGATTTTCCTGATCCAAAACTAGATTTTGGTATTCGCGACCAAATTCTTGATTTTCTTGATCCAAAACTAGATTTTTGTATTCGCGACCAACTTCTTGATTTTCTTGATCCAAAACTAGATTTTTGTATTCGCGACCCAATTCTTGATTTTCTTGATCCAAAACTAGATTTTGGTATTTGCCATGCAGTTCTTGATTTTCTTGATCAAAAACTAGATTTTTGTATTCGCGACCAAATTCTTGAGTTTCTTGATCCAAAACTAGATTTGTGCATTCGCGACCAAATTCTTGATTTTCTTAATCCAAAACTTGATTTTTGTATTCGCGACAAAATTTTTGATTTTCTTGATCCAAAACTAGATTTTTGTATTCGCGACCCAATTCTTGATTTTTTTGATCCAAAACTAGATTTCTGTATTCGCGACCCAATTCTTGATTTTCTTGATCCAAAACTATATTTTGTATTCGCGACCCAATTCTTGATTTTCTTGATCCAAAACTAGATTTTTGCATGCGCCACGCAGTTGTTGATTTTCTTGATCCAAAACTAGATTTTTGTATTCGCGACCAAATTCTTGATTTTCTTGATCCAAAACTAGATTTTTGTATTCGCGACCCAATTCTTGATCTTCTTGATCCAAAACTAGATTTTTGTATTCGCGACCAATTTCTTGATTTTCTTGATCCAAAACTAGATTTTTGCATTCGCCACGCATTTCTTGATTTTCTTGATCCAAAACTAGATTTTTGTATTCGCGACCAAATTCTTGATTTTTTTGATCCAAAACTAGATTTTTGTATTCGCGACCAAATTTTTGATTTTCTTGATCCAAAACTAGATTTTTGTATTCGCGACCCAATTCTTGATTTTCTTGATCCAAAACTAGATTTCTGTATTCGCGACCAAATTCTTGATTTTCTTGATCCAAAACTAGATTTTGTATTCGCGACCCAATTCTTGATTTTCTTGATCCAAAACTAGATTTTTGCATTCGCCACGTAGTTGTTGATTTTCTTGATCCAAAACTAGATTTTTGTATTCGCGACCAAATTCTTGATTTTCTTGATCCAAAACTAGATTTTGTATTCGCGACCCAATTCTTGATCTTCTTGATGCAAAACTTGATTTTTGTATTCGCGACCAATTTCTTGATTTTCTTGATCCAAAACTAGATTTTTCTATTCGCGACCCAATTCTTGATTTTCTTGATCCAAAACTAGATTTTGTATTCGCGACCCAATTCTTGATTTTCTTGATCCAAAACTAGATTTTTGCATTCAACACGCAGTTGTTGATTTTCTTGATCCAAAACTTGATTTTTGTATTCGCCACGCAGTTCTTGATTTTCTTGATCCAAAACTAGATTTTTGTATTCGCGACCAAATTATTGATTTTCCTGATCCAAAACTAGATTTTTGTATTCGCGACCAAATTCTTGATTTTCTTGATCCAAAACTTGATTTTTGTATTCGCGACCAAATTTTTGATTTTCTTGATCCAAAACTAGATTTTGTATTCGCGACCCAATTCTTGATTTTCTTGATCCAAAACTAGATTTTTGCATTCGCCACGCAGTTGTTGATTTTCTTGATCCAAAGCTAGATTTTTGTATTCGCGACCAAATTCTTGATTTTCTTGATCCAAAACTAGATTTTTGTATTCGCGACCCAATTCTTGATCTTCTTGATCCAAAACTAGATTTTTGTATTCGCGACCAAATTCTTGATTTTCTTGATCCAAAACTAGATTTTTGTATTCGCGACCAAATTATTGATTTTCCTGATCCAAAACTAGATTTTGGTATTCGCGACCAAATTCTTGATTTTCTTGATCCAAAACTAGATTTTTGTATTCGCGACCAACTTCTTGATTTTCTTGATCCAAAACTAGATTTTTGTATTCGCGACCCAATTCTTGATTTTCTTGATCCAAAACTAGATTTTTGCATTCGACACGCAGTTGTTGATTTTCTTGATCCAAAACTTGATTTTTGTATTCGCCACGCAGTTCTTGATTTTCTTGATCCAAAACTAGATTTTTGTATTCGCGACCAAATTATTGATTTTCCTGATCCAAAACTAGATTTTTGTATTCGCGACCAAATTCTTGATTTTCTTGATCCAAAACTAGATTTTGTATTCGCGACCCAATTCTTGATTTTCTTGATCCAAAACTAGATTTTTGCATTCGCCACGCAGTTGTTGATTTTCTTGATCCAAAACTAGATTGTTGTATTCGCGACCAAATTCTTGATTTTCTTGATCCAAAACTAGATTTTTGTATTCGCGATCCAATTCTTGATCTTCTTGATCCAAAACTAGATTTTTGTATTCGCGACCCAATTCTTGATTTTTTTGATCCAAAACTAGATTTCTGTATTCGCGACCCAATTCTTGATTTTCTTGATCCAAAACTATATTTTGTATTCGCGACCCAATTCTTGATTTTCTTGATCCAAAACTAGATTTTTGCATGCGCCACGCAGTTGTTGATTTTCTTGATCCAAAACTAGATTTTTGTATTCGCGACCAAATTCTTGATTTTCTTGATCCAAAACTAGATTTTTGTATTCGCGACCCAATTCTTGATCTTCTTGATCCAAAACTAGATTTTTGTATTCGCGACCAATTTCTTGATTTTCTTGATCCAAAACTAGATTTTTGCATTCGCCACGCATTTCTTGATTTTCTTGATCCAAAACTAGATTTTTGTATTCGCGACCAAATTCTTGATTTTTTTGATCCAAAACTAGATTTTTGTATTCGCGACCAAATTTTTGATTTTCTTGATCCAAAACTAGATTTTTGTATTCGCGACCCAATTCTTGATTTTCTTGATCCAAAACTAGATTTCTGTATTCGCGACCAAATTCTTGATTTTCTTGATCCAAAACTAGATTTTGTATTCGCGACCCAATTCTTGATTTTCTTGATCCAAAACTAGATTTTTGCATTCGCCACGTAGTTGTTGATTTTCTTGATCCCAAACTAGATTTTTGTATTCGCGACCAAATTCTTGATTTTCTTGATCCAAAACTAGATTTTGTATTCGCGACCCAATTCTTGATCTTCTTGATGCAAAACTTGATTTTTGTATTCGCGACCAATTTCTTGATTTTCTTGATCCAAAACTAGATTTTTCTATTCGCGACCCAATTCTTGATTTTCTTGATCCAAAACTAGATTTTGTATTCGCGACCCAATTCTTGATTTTCTTGATCCAAAACTAGATTTTTGCATTCAACACGCAGTTGTTGATTTTCTTGATCCAAAACTTGATTTTTGTATTCGCCACGCAGTTCTTGATTTTCTTGATCCAAAACTAGATTTTTGTATTCGCGACCAAATTATTGATTTTCCTGATCCAAAACTAGATTTTTGTATTCGCGACCAAATTCTTGATTTTCTTGATCCAAAACTTGATTTTTGTATTCGCGACCAAATTTTTGATTTTCTTGATCCAAAACTAGATTTTGTATTCGCGACCCAATTCTTGATTTTCTTGATCCAAAACTAGATTTTTGCATTCGCCACGCAGTTGTTGATTTTCTTGATCCAAAGCTAGATTTTTGTATTCGCGACCAAATTCTTGATTTTCTTGATCCAAAACTAGATTTTTGTATTCGCGACCCAATTCTTGATCTTCTTGATCCAAAACTAGATTTTTGTATTCGCGACCAATTTCTTGATTTTCTTGATCCAAAACTAGATTTTTGTATTCGCCACGCAGTTCTTGATTTTCTTGATCCAAAACTAGATTTTTGTATTCGCGACCAAATTATTGATTTTCCTGATCCAAAACTAGATTTTGGTATTCGCGACCAAATTCTTGATTTTCTTGATCCAAAACTAGATTTTTGTATTCGCGACCAACTTCTTGATTTTCTTGATCCAAAACTAGATTTTTGTATTCGCGACCCAATTCTTGATTTTCTTGATCCAAAACTAGATTTTTGCATTCGACACGCAGTTGTTGATTTTCTTGATCCAAAACTTGATTTTTGTATTCGCCACGCAGTTCTTGATTTTCTTGATCCAAAACTAGATTTTTGTATTCGCGACCAAATTATTGATTTTCCTGATCCAAAACTAGATTTTTGTATTCGCGACCAAATTCTTGATTTTCTTGATCCAAAACTAGATTTTGTATTCGCGACCCAATTCTTGATTTTCTTGATCCAAAACTAGATTTTTGCATTCGCCACGCAGTTGTTGATTTTCTTGATCCAAAACTAGATTGTTGTATTCGCGACCAAATTCTTGATTTTCTTGATCCAAAACTAGATTTTTGTATTCGCGATCCAATTCTTGATCTTCTTGATCCAAAACTAGATTTTTGTATTCGCGACCCAATTCTTGATTTTCTTGATCCAAAACAAGATTTTTGTATTCGCGACCAAATTTTTGATTTTCTTGATCCAAAACTAGATTTTTGTATTCGCGACCCAATTCTTGATTTTCTTGATCCAAAACTAGATTTTTGTATTCGCGACCAAATTCTTGATTTTCGTGATCCAAAACTTGATTTTTGTATTCGCCACGCAGTTCTTGATTTTCTTGATCCAAAACTAGATTTTTGTATTCGCGACCAAATTATTGATTTTCCTGATCCAAAACTAGATTTTGGTATTCGCGACCAAATTCTTGATTTTCTTGATCCAAAACAAGATTTTTGTATTCGCGACCAACTTCTTGATTTTCTTGATCCAAAACTAGATTTTTGTATTCGCGACCCAATTCTTGATTTTCTTGATCCAAAACTAGATTTTTGTATTCGCCACGCAGTTCTTGATTTTCTTGATCCAAAACTAGATTTTTGTATTCGCGACCAAATTATTGATTTTCCTGATCCAAAACTAGATTTTTGTATTCGCGACCAAATTCTTGATTTTCTTGATCCAAAACTAGATTTTTGTATTCGCGACCAAATTCTTGATTTTCTTGATCCAAAACTAGATTTTTGCATTCGCCACGCAGTTGTTGATTTTCTTGATCCAAAACTAGATTTTTGTATTCGCGACCAAATTGTTGATTTTCTTGATCCAAAACTAGATTTTTGTATTCGCGACCCAATTCTTGATCTTCTTGATCCAAAACTAGATTTTTGTATTCGCGACCAATTTCTTGATTTTCTTGATCCAAAACTAGATTTTTGTATTCGCGACCCAATTCTTGATTTTCGTGATCCAAAACTAGATTTTGTATTCGCGACCCAATTCTTGATTTTCTTGATCCAAAACTAGATTTTTGCATTCGACACGCAGTTGTTGATTTTCTTGATCCAAAACTTGATTTTTGTATTCGCCACGCAGTTCTTGATTTTCTTGATCCAAAACTAGATTTTTGTATTCGCGACCAAATTATTGATTTTCCTGATCCAAAACTAGATTTTTGTATTCGCGACCAAATTCTTGATTTTCTTGATCCAAAACTTGATTTTTGTATTCGCGACCAAATTTTTTATTTTCTTGATCCAAAACTAGATTTTTGTATTCGCGATCCAATTCTTGATTTTCTTGATCCAAAACTAGATTTTTGTATTCGCGACCAAATTCTTGATTTTCGTGATCCAAAACTTGATTTTTGTATTCGCCACGCAGTTATTGATTTTCTTGATCCAAAACTAGATTTTTGTATTCGCGACCAAATTATTGATTTTCCTGATCCAAAACTAGATTTTGGTATTCGCGACCAAATTCTTGATTTTCTTGATCCAAAACTAGATTTTTGTATTCGCGACCAACTTCTTGATTTTCTTGATCCAAAACTAGATTTTTGTATTCGCGACCCAATTCTTGATTTTCTTGATCCAAAACTAGATTTTGGTATTTGCCATGCAGTTCTTGATTTTCTTGATCCAAAACTAGATTTTTGTATTCGCGACCAAATTCTTGAGTTTCTTGATCCAAAACTAGATTTGTGCATTCGCGACCAAATTCTTGATTTTCTTAATCCAAAACTTGATTTTTGTATTCGCGACCAAATTTTTGATTTTCTTGATCCAAAACTAGATTTTTGTATTCGCGACCCAATTCTTGATTTTCTTGATCCAAAACTAGATTTCTGTATTCGCGACCCAATTCTTGATTTTCTTGATCCAAAACTATATTTTGTATTCGCGACCCAATTCTTGATTTTCTTGATCCAAAACTAGATTTTTGCATTCGCCACGCAGTTGTTGATTTTCTTGATCCAAAACTAGATTTTTGTATTCGCGACCAAATTCTTGATTTTCTTGATCCAAAACTAGATTTTTGTATTCGCGACCCAATTCTTGATCTTCTTGATCCAAAACTAGATTTTTGTATTCGCGACCAATTTCTTGATTTTCTTGATCCAAAACTAGATTTTTGCATTCGCCACGCATTTCTTGATTTTCTTGATCCAAAACTAGATTTTTGTATTCGCGACCAAATTCTTGATTTTCTTGATCCAAAACTTGATTTTTGTATTCGCGACCCAATTCTTGATTTTCTTGATCCAAAACTAGATTTTTGTATTCGCGACCCAATTCTTGATTTTCTTGATCCAAAACTAGATTTTTGTATTCGCGACCAAATTCTTGATTTTCTTGATCCAAAACTAGATTTTGTATTCGCGACCCAATTCTTGATTTTCTTGATCCAAAACTAGATTTTTGCATTCGCCACGCAGTTGTTGATTTTCTTGATCCAAAACTAGATTTTTGTATTCGCGACCAAATTCTTGATTTTCTTGATCCAAAACTAGATTTTTGTATTCGCGACCCAATTCTTGATCTTCTTGATGCAAAACTTGATTTTTGTATTCGCGACCAATTTCTTGATTTTCTTGATCCAAAACTAGATTTTTGTATTCGCGACCCAATTCTTGATTTTCGTGATCCAAAACTAGATTTTGTATTCGCGACCCAATTCTTGATTTTCTTGATGCAAAACTAGATTTTTGCATTCAACACGCAGTTGTTGATTTTCTTGATCCAAAACTTGATTTTTGTATTCGCCACGCAGTTCTTGATTTTCTTGATCCAAAACTAGATTTTTGTATTCGCGACCAAATTATTGATTTTCCTGATCCAAAACTAGATTTTTGTATTCGCGACCAAATTCTTGATTTTCTTGATCCAAAACTTGATTTTTGTATTCGCGACCAAATTTTTGATTTTCTTGATGCAAAACTAGATTTTTGTATTCGCGACCCAATTCTTGATTTTTTTGATCCAAAACTAGTTTTTGTATTCGCGACCAAATTCTTGATTTTCGTGATCCAAAACTTCATTTTTGTATTCGCCACGCAGTTATTGATTTTCTTGATCCAAAATTAGATTTTTGTATTCGCGACCAAATTCTTGATTTTCTTGATCCAAAATTTGATTTTTGTATTCGCGACCAAATTCTTGATTTTCTTGATCCAAAACTAGATTTTTGTATTCTCGACCAAATTCTTGATTTTCTTGATCCAAAACTAGATTTTTGTATTCGCGACCCAATTCTTGATTTTTTGATCCAAAACTAGATTTTGGTATTCGCGACCAAATTCTTGATTTTCTTGATCCAAAACTAGATTTTTGTATTCGCGACCAACTTCTTGATTTTCTTGATCCAAAACTAGATTTTTGTATTCGCGACCCAATTCTTGATTTTCTTGATCCAAAACTAGATTTTTGTATTTGCCATGCAGTTCTTGATTTTCTTGATCCAAAACTAGATTTCTGCATTCGCGACCAAATTCTTGATTTTCTTGATCCAAAACTTGATTTTTGTATTCGCGACCAAATTATTGATTTTCTTGATCCAAAACTAGATTTTTGTATTCGCGACCCAATTCTTGATTTTCTTGATCCAAAACTAGATTTTTGTATTCGCCACGCAGTTCTTGATTTTATTGATCCAAAACTAGATTTTTGTATTCGCGACCAAATTCTTGTTTTTCTTGATCCAAAACTTGATTTTTGTATTCGCCACGCAGTTCTTGATTTTCTTGATCCAAAACTAGATTTTTGTATTCGCGACCAAATTATTGATTTTCCTGATCCAAAACTAGATTTTTGTATTCGCGACCCAATTCTTGATTTTCTTGATCCAAAACTAGATTTTTGTATTCGCGACCAAATTCTTGATTTTCTTGATCCAAAACTAGATTTTTGTATTCGCCACGCAGTTCTTGATTTTCTTAATCCAAAACTAGATTTTTGTATTCGCGACCAAATTCTTGATTTTCTTGATCCAAAATTTGATTTTTGTATTCACGACCAAATTCTTGATTTTCTTGATCCAAAACTAGATTTTTGTATTCGCGACCAAATTCTTGATTTTCTTGATCCAAAACTAGATTTTGTATTGCGACCCAATTCTTGATTTTCTTGATCCAAAACTAGATTTTTGCATTCGCCATGCAGTTCTTGATTTTCTTGATCCAAAACTAGATTTTTGTATTCTCGACCAATTTCTTGATTTTCTTGATCCAAAACTAGATTTTTGTATTCGCCACGCAGTTCTTGATTTTCTTGATCCAAAACTAGATTTTTGTATTCGCCACGCAGTTCTTGATTTTCTTGATCCAAAACTAGATTTTTGTATTCGCGACCAAATTCTTGTTTTTCTTGATCCAAAACTTGATTTTTGTATTCGCCACGCAGTTCTTGATTTTCTTGATCCAAAACTAGATTTTTGTATTCGCGACCAAATTATTGATTTTCCTGATCCAAAACTAGATTTTTGTATTCGCGACCAAATTCTTGATGTTCTTGATCCAAAACTAGATTTTTGTATTCGCGACCCAATTCTTGATCTTCTTGATCGAAAACTAGATTTTTGTATTCGCGACCCAATTTTTGATTTTCTTGATCCAAAACTAGATTTTTGCATTCGCGACCCAATTCTTGATTTTCTTGATCCAAAACTAGATTTTTGTATTCGCGACCAAATTCTTGATTTTCTTGATCCAAAACTAGATTTTGTATTCTTGACCCAATTCTTGATTTTCTTGATCCAAAACTAGATTTTTGTATTCGCCACGCAGTTCTTGATTTTCTTAATCCAAAACTAGATTTTTGTATTCGCGACCAAATTCTTGATTTTCTTGATCCAAAATTTGATTTTTGTATTCGCGACCAAATTCTTGATTTTGTTGATCCAAAACTAGATTTTTGTATTCTCGACCAAATTCTTGATTTTCTTGATCCAAAACTAGATTTTTGTATTCGCGACCCAATTCTTGATTTTTTGATCCAAAACTAGATTTTTGTATTCGCGACCAAATTCTTGATTTTCTTGATCCAAAACTTGATTTTTGTATTCACGACCAAATTCTTGATTTTCTTGATCCAAAACTAGATTTTTGTATTCGCGACCCAATTCTAGATTTTCTTGATCCAAAACTAGATTTTTGTATTGGCGTCCAAATTCTTGATTTTCTTGATCCAAAACTAGATTTTTGTATTAGCCACGCTGTTCTTGATTTTCTTGATCCAAAACTAGATTTTTGTATTCGCGACCCAATTCTTGATCTTCTTGATCGAAAACTAGATTTTTGTATTCGCGACCAAATTTTTGATTTTCTTGATCCAAAACTAGATTTTTGCATTCGCGACCCAATTCTTGATTTTCTTGATCCAAAACTAGATTTTTGTATTCGCGACCAAATTCTTGATTTTCTTGATCCAAAACTAGATTTTGTATTCTTGACCCAATTCTTGATTTTCTTGATCCAAAACTAGATTTTTGTATTCGCCACGCAGTTCTTGATTTTTTTAATCCAAAACTAGATTTTTGTATTCGCGACCAAATTCTTGATTTTTTTGATCCAAAATTTGATTTTTGTATTCGCGACCAAATTCTTGATTTTCTTGATCCAAAACTAGATTTTTGTATTCTCGACCAAATTCTTGATTTTCTTGATCCAAAACTAGATTTTTGTATTCGCGACCCAATTCTTGATTTTCTTGATCCAAAACTAGATTTTTGTATTCGCGACCAAATTCTTGATTTTCTTGATCCAAAACTAGATTTTTGTATTCGCGACCCAATTCTTGATTTTCTTGATCCAAAACTAGATTTTTGTATTCGCCACGCAGTTCTTGATTTTCTTAATCCAAAACTAGATTTTTGTATTCGCGACCAAATTCTTGATTTTCTTGATCCAAAACTTGATTTTTGTATTCACGACCAAATTCTTGATTTTCTTGATCCAAAACTAGATTTTTGTATTCGCGACCAAATTCTTGATTTTCTTGATCCAAAACTAGATTTTTGTATTCGCGACCCAATTCTAGATTTTCTTGATCCAAAACTAGATTTTTGTATTGGCGTCCAAATTCTTGATTTTTTCTTGATCCAAAACTAGATTTTTGTATTAGCCACGCAGTTCTTGATTTTCTTGATCCAAAACTAGATTTTTGTATTCGCGACCCAATTCTTGATCTTCTTGATCCAAAACTAGATTTTTGTATTCGCGACCAATTTCTTGATTTTCTTGATCCAAAACTAGATTTTTGTATTCGCGACCCAATTCTTGATTTTCTTGATCCAAAACTACATTTTTGTATTCGCCACGCAGTTCTTGATTTTCTTGATCCAAAACTAGATTTTTGTATTCGTGACCAAATTCTTGATTTTCTTGATCCAAAACTTGATTTTTGTATTCGCCACGCAGTTCTTGATTTTCGTGATCCAAAACTAGATTTTTGTATTCGCGACCAAATTATTGATTTTCCTGATCCAAAACTAGATTTTTGTATTCGCGACCAAATTCTTGATTTTCTTGATCCAAAACTAGCTTTTTGTATTCGCGACCAACTTCTTGATTTTCTTGATCCAAAACTAGATTTTTGTATTCGCGACCCAATTCTTGATTTTCTTGATCCAAAACTAGATTTTTGTATTTGCCATGCAGTTCTTGATTTTCATGATCCAAAACTAGATTTTTGTATTCGCGACCAAATTCTTGATTTTCTTGATCCAAAACTAGATTTTTGTATTCGCGACCAAATTCTTGATTTTCTTGATCCAAAACTTGATTTTTGTATTCGCGACCAAATTTTTGATTTTCTTGATCCAATACTTGATTTTTGTATTCGCGACCCAATTCTTGATTTTCTAGATCCAAAACTAGATTTTAGTATTCGCGACCAAATTCTTGATGTTCTTGATCCAAAACTAGATTTTTGTATTCGCGACCAAATTCTTGATCTTCTTGATCCAAAACTAGATTTTTGTATTCGCGACCCAATTCTTGATCTTCTTGATCCAAAACTAGATTTTTGTATTCGCGACCAAATTCTTGGTATTCTTGATCCAAAACTAGATTTTTGTATTCGCGACCCAATTCTTGCTCTTATTGATCCAAAACTAGATTTTTGTATTCGCGACGCAGTTCTTGATTTTCTTGATCCAAAACTAGATTTTTGTCTTCGCCACGCTGTTCTTAATTTTCTTGATCCAAAACTAGATTTTTGTATTCGCGACCAAATTCTTGATTTTCTTGATCCAAAACTAGATTTTTGTATTCGCCACGCAGTTCTTGATTTTCTTGATCCAAAACTAGATTTTTGTATTCGCGACCAAATTCTTGATTTTCTTGATCCAAAACTTGATTTTTGTATTCGCCACGCAGTTCTTGATTTTCTTGATCCAAAACTAGATTTTGTATTCGCGACCCAATTCTTGATTTTCTTGATCCAAAACTAGATTTTTGCATTCGCCACGCAGTTGTTGATTTTCTTGATCCAAAACTAGATTTTTGCATTCGCCATGCAGTTCTTGGTTTTCTTGATCCAAAACTAGATTTTTGTATTCGCGACCAAATTCATGATTTTCTTGATCCAAAACTAGATTTTTGTATTCTCGACCAACTTCTTGATTTTCTTGATCCAAAACTAGATTTTTGTATTCGCGACCCAATTCTTGATTTTCTTGATCCAAAACTAGATTTTTGTATTCGCGACCAAATTCTTGATTTTCTTGATCCAAAATTTGATTTTTGTATTCACGACCAAATTCTTGATTTTCTTGATCCAAAACTAGATTTTTGTATTCGCGACCAAATTCTTGATTTTCTTGATCCAAAACTAGATTTTTGTATTCGCGACCCAATTGTAGATTTTCTTGATCCAAAACTAGATTTTTGTATTGGCGTCCAAATTCTTGATTTTTTCTTGATCCAAAACTAGATTTTTGTATTAGCCACGCAGTTCTTGATTTTCTTGATCCAAAACTAGATTTTTGTATTCGCGACCCAATTCTTGATCTTCTTGATCCAAAACTAGATTTTTGTATTCGCGACCAATTTCTTGATTTTCTTGATCCAAAACTAGATTTTTGTATTCGCGACCCAATTCTTGATTTTCTTGATCCAAAACTACATTTTTGTATTCGCCACGCAGTTCTTGATTTTCTTGATCCAAAACTAGATTTTTGTATTCGTGACCAAATTCTTGATTTTCTTGATCCAAAACTTGATTTTTGTATTCGCCACGCAGTTCTTGATTTTCGTGATCCAAAACTAGATTTTTGTATTCGCGACCAAATTATTGATTTTCCTGATCCAAAACTAGATTTTTGTATTCGCGACCAAATTCTTGATTTTCTTGATCCAAAACTAGATTTTTGTATTCGCGACCAACTTCTTGATTTTCTTGATCCAAAACTAGATTTTTGTATTCGCGACCCAATTCTTGATTTTCTTGATCCAAAACTAGATTTTTGTATTTGCCATGCAGTTCTTGATTTTCATGATCCAAAACTAGATTTTTGTATTCGCGACCAAATTCTTGATTTTCTTGATCCAAAACTAGATTTTTGTATTCGCGACCAAATTCTTGATTTTCTTGATCCAAAACTTGATTTTTGTATTCGCGACCAAATTTTTGATTTTCTTGATCCAAAACTCGATTTTTGTATTCGCGACCCAATTCTTGATTTTCTAGATCCAAAACTAGATTTTAGTATTCGCGACCAAATTCTTGATGTTCTTGATCCAAAACTAGATTTTTGTATTCGCGACCAAATTCTTGATCTTCTTGATCCAAAACTAGATTTTTGTATTCGCGACCCAATTCTTGATCTTCTTGATCCAAAACTAGATTTTTGTATTCGCGACCAAATTCTTGGTATTCTTGATCCAAAACTAGATTTTTGTATTCGCGACCCAATTCTTGCTCTTATTGATCCAAAACTAGATTTTTGTATTCGCGACGCAGTTCTTGATTTTCTTGATCCAAAACTAGATTTTTGTCTTCGCCACGCTGTTCTTGATTTTCCTGATCCAAAACTAGATTTTTGTATTCGCGACCAAATTCTTGATTTTCTTGATCCAAAACTAGATTTTTGTATTCGCGACCAACTTCTTGATTTTCTTGATCCAAAACTAGATTTTTGTATTCGCGACCCAATTCTTGATTTTCTTGATCCAAAACTAGATTTTTGTATTTGCCACGCAGTTCTTGATTTTCGTGATCCAAAACTAGATTTTTGTATTCGCGACCAAATTATTGATTTTCCTGATCCAAAACTAGATTTTTGTATTCGCGACCAAATTCTTGATTTTCTTGATCCAAAACTAGATTTTTGTATTCGCGACCAACTTCTTGATTTTCTTGATCCAAAACTAGATTTTTGTATTCGCGACCAAATTCTTGATTTTCTTGATCCAAAATTTGATTTTTGTATTCACGACCAAATTCTTGATTTTCTTGATCCAAAACTAGATTTTTGTATTCGCGACCAAATTCTTGATTTTCTTGATCCAAAACTAGATTTTTGTATTCGCGACCCAATTGTAGATTTTCTTGATCCAAAACTAGATTTTTGTATTGGCGTCCAAATTCTTGATTTTTTCTTGATCCAAAACTAGATTTTTGTATTAGCCACGCAGTTCTTGATTTTCTTGATCCAAAACTAGATTTTTGTATTCGCGACCCAATTCTTGATCTTCTTGATCCAAAACTAGATTTTTGTATTCGCGACCAATTTCTTGATTTTCTTGATCCAAAACTAGATTTTTGTATTCGCGACCCAATTCTTGATTTTCTTGATCCAAAACTACATTTTTGTATTCGCCACGCAGTTCTTGATTTTCTTGATCCAAAACTAGATTTTTGTATTCGTGACCAAATTCTTGATTTTCTTGATCCAAAACTTGATTTTTGTATTCGCCACGCAGTTCTTGATTTTCGTGATCCAAAACTAGATTTTTGTATTCGCGACCAAATTATTGATTTTCCTGATCCAAAACTAGATTTTTGTATTCGCGACCAAATTCTTGATTTTCTTGATCCAAAACTAGATTTTTGTATTCGCGACCAACTTCTTGATTTTCTTGATCCAAAACTAGATTTTTGTATTCGCGACCCAATTCTTGATTTTCTTGATCCAAAACTAGATTTTTGTATTTGCCATGCAGTTCTTGATTTTCATGATCCAAAACTAGATTTTTGTATTCGCGACCAAATTCTTGATTTTCTTGATCCAAAACTAGATTTTTGTATTCGCGACCAAATTCTTGATTTTCTTGATCCAAAACTTGATTTTTGTATTCGCGACCAAATTTTTGATTTTCTTGATCCAAAACTCGATTTTTGTATTCGCGACCCAATTCTTGATTTTCTAGATCCAAAACTAGATTTTAGTATTCGCGACCAAATTCTTGATGTTCTTGATCCAAAACTAGATTTTTGTATTCGCGACCAAATTCTTGATCTTCTTGATCCAAAACTAGATTTTTGTATTCGCGACCCAATTCTTGATCTTCTTGATCCAAAACTAGATTTTTGTATTCGCGACCAAATTCTTGGTATTCTTGATCCAAAACTAGATTTTTGTATTCGCGACCCAATTCTTGCTCTTCTTGATCCAAAACTAGATTTTTGTATTCGCGACGCAGTTCTTGATTTTCTTGATCCAAAACTAGATTTTTGTCTTCGCCACGCTGTTCTTGATTTTCTTGATCCAAAACTAGATTTTTGTATTCGCGACCAAATTCTTGATTTTCTTGATCCAAAACTAGATTTTTGTATTCGCCACGCAGTTCTTGATTTTCTTGATCCAAAACTAGATTTTTGTATTCGCGACCAAATTCTTGATTTTCTTGATCCAAAACTTGATTTTTGTATTCGCCACGCAGTTCTTGATTTTCTTGATCCAAAACTAGATTTTGTATTCGCGACCCAATTCTTGATTTTCTTGATCCAAAACTAGATTTTTGCATTCGCCACGCAGTTGTTGATTTTCTTGATCCAAAACTAGATTTTTGCATTCGCCATGCAGTTCTTGGTTTTCTTGATCCAAAACTAGATTTTTGTATTCGCGACCAAATTCATGATTTTCTTGATCCAAAACTAGATTTTTGTATTCTCGACCAACTTCTTGATTTTCTTGATCCAAAACTAGATTTTTGTATTCGCGACCCAATTCTTGATTTTCTTGATCCAAAACTAGATTTTTGTATTCGCGACCAAATTCTTGATTTTCTTGATCCAAAATTTGATTTTTGTATTCACGACCAAATTCTTGATTTTCTTGATCCAAAACTAGATTTTTGTATTCGCGACCAAATTCTTGATTTTCTTGATCCAAAACTAGATTTTTGTATTCGCGACCCAATTGTAGATTTTCTTGATCCAAAACTAGATTTTAGTATTCGCGACCAATTCTTGATGTTCTTGATCCAAAACTAGATTTTTGTATTCGCGACCAAATTCTTGATCTTCTTGATCCAAAACTAGATTTTTGTATTCGCGACCCAATTCTTGATCTTCTTGATCCAAAACTAGATTTTTGTATTCGCGACCAAATTCTTGGTATTCTTGATCCAAAACTAGATTTTTGTATTCGCGACCCAATTCTTGCTCTTCTTGATCCAAAACTAGATTTTTGTATTCGCGACGCAGTTCTTGATTTTCTTGATCCAAAACTAGATTTTTGTCTTCGCCACGCTGTTCTTGATTTTCTTGATCCAAAACTAGATTTTTGTATTCGCGACCAAATTCTTGATTTTCTTGATCCAAAACTAGATTTTTGTATTCGCCACGCAGTTCTTGATTTTCTTGATCCAAAACTAGATTTTTGTATTCGCGACCAAATTCTTGATTTTCTTGATCCAAAACTTGATTTTTGTATTCGCCACGCAGTTCTTGATTTTCTTGATCCAAAACTAGATTTTGTATTCGCGACTCAATTCTTGACTTTCTTGATCCAAAACTAGATTTTTGCATTCGCCACGCAGTTGTTGATTTTCTTGATCCAAAACTAGATTTTTGCATTCGCCATGCAGTTCTTGGTTTTCTTGATCCAAAACTAGATTTTTGTATTCGCGACCAAATTCATGATTTTCTTGATCCAAAACTAGATTTTTGTATTCTCGACCAACTTCTTGATTTTCTTGATCCAAAACTAGATTTTTGTATTCGCGACCCAATTCTTGATTTTCTTGATCCAAAACTAGATTTTTGTATTCGCGACCAAATTCTTGATTTTCTTGATCCAAAATTTGATTTTTGTATTCACGACCAAATTCTTGATTTTCTTGATCCAAAACTAGATTTTTGTATTCGCGACCAAATTCTTGATTTTCTTGATCCAAAACTAGATTTTTGTATTCGCGACCCAATTGTAGATTTTCTTGATCCAAAACTAGATTTTAGTATTCGCGACCAATTCTTGATGTTCTTGATCCAAAACTAGATTTTTGTATTCGCGACCAAATTCTTGATTTTCTTGATCCAAAACTAGATTTTTGTATTCGCGACCAACTTCTTGATTTTCTTGATCCAAAACTAGATTTTTGTATTCGCGACCCAATTCTTGATTTTCTTGATCCAAAACTAGATTTTTGTATTTGCCATGCAGTTCTTGATTTTCATGATCCAAAACTAGATTTTTGTATTCGCGACCAAATTCTTGATTTTCTTGATCCAAAACTAGATTTTTGTATTCGCGACCAAATTCTTGATTTTCTTGATCCAAAACTAGATTTTTGTATTCGCGACCAACTTCTTGATTTTCTTGATCCAAAACTAGATTTTTGTATTCGCGACCCAATTCTTGATTTTCTTGATCCAAAACTAGATTTTTGTATTTGCCATGCAGTTCTTGATTTTCATGATCCAAAACTAGATTTTTGTATTCGCGACCAAATTCTTGATTTTCTTGATCCAAAACTAGATTTTTGTATTCGCGACCAAATTCTTGATTTTCTTGATCCAAAACTTGATTTTTGTATTCGCGACCAAATTTTTGATTTTCTTGATCCAAAACTCGATTTTTGTATTCGCGACCCAATTCTTGATTTTCTAGATCCAAAACTAGATTTTAGTATTCGCGACCAAATTCTTGATGTTCTTGATCCAAAACTAGATTTTTGTATTCGCGACCAAATTCTTGATCTTCTTGATCCAAAACTAGATTTTTGTATTCGCGACCCAATTCTTGATCTTCTTGATCCAAAACTAGATTTTTGTATTCGCGACCAAATTCTTGGTATTCTTGATCCAAAACTAGATTTTTGTATTCGCGACCCAATTCTTGCTCTTCTTGATCCAAAACTAGATTTTTGTATTCGCGACGCAGTTCTTGATTTTCTTGATCCAAAACTAGATTTTTGTCTTCGCCACGCTGTTCTTGATTTTCTTGATCCAAAACTAGATTTTTGTATTCGCGACCAAATTCTTGATTTTCTTGATCCAAAACTAGATTTTTGTATTCGCCACGCAGTTCTTGATTTTCTTGATCCAAAACTAGATTTTTGTATTCGCGACCAAATTCTTGATTTTCTTGATCCAAAACTTGATTTTTGTATTCGCCACGCAGTTCTTGATTTTCTTGATCCAAAACTAGATTTTGTATTCGCGACCCAATTCTTGATTTTCTTGATCCAAAACTAGATTTTTGCATTCGCCACGCAGTTGTTGATTTTCTTGATCCAAAACTAGATTTTTGCATTCGCCATGCAGTTCTTGGTTTTCTTGATCCAAAACTAGATTTTTGTATTCGCGACCAAATTCATGATTTTCTTGATCCAAAACTAGATTTTTGTATTCTCGACCAACTTCTTGATTTTCTTGATCCAAAACTAGATTTTTGTATTCGCGACCCAATTCTTGATTTTCTTGATCCAAAACTAGATTTTTGTATTCGCGACCAAATTCTTGATTTTCTTGATCCAAAATTTGATTTTTGTATTCACGACCAAATTCTTGATTTTCTTGATCCAAAACTAGATTTTTGTATTCGCGACCAAATTCTTGATTTTCTTGATCCAAAACTAGATTTTTGTATTCGCGACCCAATTGTAGATTTTCTTGATCCAAAACTAGATTTTAGTATTCGCGACCAATTCTTGATGTTCTTGATCCAAAACTAGATTTTTGTATTCGCGACCAAATTCTTGATCTTCTTGATCCAAAACTAGATTTTTGTATTCGCGACCCAATTCTTGATCTTCTTGATCCAAAACTAGATTTTTGTATTCGCGACCAAATTCTTGGTATTCTTGATCCAAAACTAGATTTTTGTATTCGCGACCCAATTCTTGCTCTTCTTGATCCAAAACTAGATTTTTGTATTCGCGACGCAGTTCTTGATTTTCTTGATCCAAAACTAGATTTTTGTCTTCGCCACGCTGTTCTTGATTTTCTTGATCCAAAACTAGATTTTTGTATTCGCGACCAAATTCTTGATTTTCTTGATCCAAAACTAGATTTTTGTATTCGCCACGCAGTTCTTGATTTTCTTGATCCAAAACTAGATTTTTGTATTCGCGACCAAATTCTTGATTTTCTTGATCCAAAACTTGATTTTTGTATTCGCCACGCAGTTCTTGATTTTCTTGATCCAAAACTAGATTTTGTATTCGCGACCCAATTCTTGATTTTCTTGATCCAAAACTAGATTTTTGCATTCGCCACGCAGTTGTTGATTTTCTTGATCCAAAACTAGATTTTTGCATTCGCCATGCAGTTCTTGGTTTTCTTGATCCAAAACTAGATTTTTGTATTCGCGACCAAATTCATGATTTTCTTGATCCAAAACTAGATTTTTGTATTCTCGACCAACTTCTTGATTTTCTTGATCCAAAACTAGATTTTTGTATTCGCGACCCAATTCTTGATTTTCTTGATCCAAAACTAGATTTTTGTATTCGCGACCAAATTCTTGATTTTCTTGATCCAAAATTTGATTTTTGTATTCACGACCAAATTCTTGATTTTCTTGATCCAAAACTAGATTTTTGTATTCGCGACCAAATTCTTGATTTTCTTGATCCAAAACTAGATTTTTGTATTCGCGACCCAATTGTAGATTTTCTTGATCCAAAACTAGATTTTTGTATTGGCGTCCAAATTCTTGATTTTTTCTTGATCCAAAACTAGATTTTTGTATTAGCCACGCAGTTCTTGATTTTCTTGATCCAAAACTAGATTTTTGTATTCGCGACCCAATTCTTGATCTTCTTGATCCAAAACTAGATTTTTGTATTCGCGACCAATTTCTTGATTTTCTTGATCCAAAACTAGATTTTTGTATTCGCGACCCAATTCTTGATTTTCTTGATCCAAAACTACATTTTTGTATTCGCCACGCAGTTCTTGATTTTCTTGATCCAAAACTAGATTTTTGTATTCGTGACCAAATTCTTGATTTTCTTGATCCAAAACTTGATTTTTGTATTCGCCACGCAGTTCTTGATTTTCGTGATCCAAAACTAGATTTTTGTATTCGCGACCAAATTATTGATTTTCCTGATCCAAAACTAGATTTTTGTATTCGCGACCAAATTCTTGATTTTCTTGATCCAAAACTAGATTTTTGTATTCGCGACCAACTTCTTGATTTTCTTGATCCAAAACTAGATTTTTGTATTCGCGACCCAATTCTTGATTTTCTTGATCCAAAACTAGATTTTTGTATTTGCCATGCAGTTCTTGATTTTCATGATCCAAAACTAGATTTTTGTATTCGCGACCAAATTCTTGATTTTCTTGATCCAAAACTAGATTTTTGTATTCGCGACCAAATTCTTGATTTTCTTGATACAAAACTTGATTTTTGTATTCGCGACCAAATTTTTGATTTTCTTGATCCAAAACTCGATTTTTGTATTCGCGACCCAATTCTTGATTTTCTAGATCCAAAACTAGATTTTAGTATTCGCGACCAAATTCTTGATCTTCTTGATCCAAAACTAGATTTTTGTATTCGCGACCCAAATCTTGATCTTCTTGATCCAAAACTAGATTTTTGTATTCGCGACCAAATTCTTGGTATTCTTGATCCAAAACTAGATTTTTGTATTCGCGACCCAATTCTTGCTCTTCTTGATCCAAAACTAGATTTTTGTATTCGCGACGCAGTTCTTGATTTTCTTGATCCAAAACTAGATTTTTGTCTTCGCCACGCTGTTCTTGATTTTTTTGATCCAAAACTAGATTTTTGTATTCGCGACCAAATTCTTGATTTTCTTGATCCAAAACTAGATTTTTGTATTCGCCACGCAGTTCTTGATATTCTTGATCCAAAACTAGATTTTTGTATTCGCGACCAAATTCTTGATTTTCTTGATCCAAAACTTGATTTTTGTATTCGCCACGCAGTTCTTGATTTTCTTGATCCAAAACTAGATTTTGTATTCGCGACCCAATTCTTGATTTTCTTGATCCAAAACTAGATTTTTGCATTCGACACGCAGTTGTTGATTTTCTTGATCCAAAACTAGATTTTTGCATTCGCCATGCAGTTCTTGGTTTTCTTGATCCCAAACTAGATTTTTGTATTCGCGACCAAATTCATGATTTTCTTGATCCAAAACTAGATTTTTGTATTCTCGACCAACTTCTTGATTTTCTTGATCCAAAACTAGATTTTTGTATTCGCGACCAAATTCTTGATTTTCTTGATCCAAAATTTGATTTTTGTATTCCCGACCAAATTCTTAATTTTCTTGATCCAAAACTAGATTTTTGTATTCGCGACCAAATTCTTGATTTTCTTGATCCAAAACTAGATTTTGTATTCGCGACCCAATTCTTGATTTTCTTGATCCAAAACTAGATTTTTGCATTCGCCATGCAGTTCTTGATTTTCTTGATCCAAAACTAGATTTTTGTATTCGCGATCAAATTCTTGATTTTCTTGATCCAAAACTAGATTTTTGTATTCTCGACCAAATTCTTGATTTTCTTGATCCAAAACTAGATTTTGTATTCGCGACCCAATTCTTGATTTTCTTGATCCAAAACTAGATTTTTGCATTCGCCACGCAGTTGTTGATTTTCTTGATCCAAAACTAGAATTTTGTATTCGCGACCAAATTCTTGATTTTCTTGATCCAAAACATGATTTTTGTATTCGCCACGCAGTTCTTGATTTTCGTGATCCAAAACTAGATTTTTGTATTCACGACCAAATTATTGATTTTCCTGATCCAAAACTAGATTTTTGTATTCGCGACCAAATTCTTGATTTTCTTGATCCAAAACTAGATTTTGTATTCGCGACCCAATTCTTGATGTTCTTGATCCAAAACTAGATTTTTGTATTCGCGACCCAATTCTTGATCTTCTTGATCCAAAACTTGATTTTTGTATTCGCGACCAAATTTTTGATTTTTTTGATCCAAAACTAGATTTTTGTATTCGCGACCCAATTCTTGATTTTCTTGATCCAAAACTAGATTTTTGTATTCGCGACCAAATTCTTGATTTTCTTGATCCAAAACTAGATTTTTGTATTCTCGACCAAATTCTTGATTTTCTTGATCCAAAACTAGATTTTTGTATTCGCGACCCAATTCTTGATTTTCTTGATCCAAAACTAGATTTTTGTATTCGCGACCAAATTCTTGATTTTCTTGATCCAAAACTAGATTTTTGTATTCGCGACCAAATTCTTGATTTTCTTGATCCAAAACTAGATTTTTGTATTCTCGACCAAATTCTTGATTTTCTTGATCCAAAACTAGATTTTTGTATTCGCGACCCAATTCTTGATTTTCTTGATCCAAAACTAGATTTTTGTATTCGCGACCAAATTCTTGATTTTCTTGATCCAAAACTAGATTTTTGTATTCGCGACCCAATTCTTGATTTTCTTGATCCAAAACTAGATTTTTGTATTCGCGACCAAATTCTTGATTTTCTTGATCCAAAACTAGATTTTGTATTCGCGACCCAATTCTTAATTTTCTTGATCCAAAACTAGATTTTTGTATTCGCGACCAAATTCTTGATTTTCTTGATCCAAAACTAGATTTTTGTATTCTCGACCAAATTCTTGATTTTCTTGATCCAAAACTAGATTTTTGTATTCGCGACCCAATTCTTGATTTTCTTGATCCAAAACTAGATTTTTGTATTCGCGACCAAATTCTTGATTTTCTTGATCCAAAACTAGATTTTGTATTCGCGACCCAATTCTTGATTTTCTTGATCCAAAACTAGAATTTTGTATTCGCGACCCAATTCTTGATTTTCTTGATCCAAAACTAGATTTTTGTATTCGCGACCAAATTATTGATTTTCCTGATCCAAAACTAGATTTTTGTATTCGCGACCAAATTCTTGATTTTCTTGATCCAAAACTTGATTTTTGTATTCGCGACCAAATTTTTGATTTTTTTGATCCAAAATTAGATTTTTGTATTCGCAACCCAATTCTTGATTTTCTTGATCCAAAACTAGATTTTGTATTCGCGACCCAATTCTTAATTTTCTTGATCCAAAACTAGATTTTTGTATTCGCGACCAAATTCTTGATTTTCTTGATCCAAAACTAGATTTTTGTATTCTCGACCAAATTCTTGATTTTCTTGATCCAAAACTAGATTTTTGTATTCGCGACCCAATTCTTGATTTTCTTGATCCAAAACTAGATTTTTGTATTCGCGACCAAATTCTTGATTTTCTTGATCCAAAACTAGATTTTGTATTCGCGACCCAATTCTTGATTTTCTTGATCCAAAACTAGATTTTTGTATTCGCGACCAAATTCTTGATTTTCTTGATCCAAAACTAGATTTTGTATTCGCGACCCAATTCTTGATTTTCTTGATCCAAAACTAGATTTTTGTATTCGCGACGAAATTCTTGATTTTCTTGATCCAAAACTAGATTTTGTATTCGCGACCCAATTCTTGATTTTCATGATCCAAAACTAGATTTTTGTATTCGCGACCCAATTCTTGATTTTCTTGATCCAAAACTAGATTTTTGTATTCGCCAAGCAGTTCTTGATTTTCTTGATCCAAAACTAGATTTTTGTATTCGTGACCAAAATTCTTGATTTTCTTGATCCAAAACTTGATTTTTGTATTCGCCACGCAGTTCTTGATTTTCGTGATCCAAAACTAGATTTTTGTATTCACGACCAAATTATTGATTTTCCTGATCCGAAACTAGATTTTTGTATTCGCGACCAAATTCTTGATTTTCTTGATCCCAAACTAGATTTTGTATTCGCGACCCAATTCTTGATGTTCTTGATCCAAAACTAGATTTTTGTATTCGCGACCCAATTCTTGATCTTCTTGATCCAAAACTAGATTTTTGTATTCGCGACCAAATTTTTGATTTTCTTGATCCAAAACTAGATTTTTGTATTCGCGACCAAATTCTTGATTTTCTTGATCCAGAACTAGATTTTGTATTCTTGACCCAATTCTTGATTTTCTTGATCTAAAACTAGATTTTTGTATTCGCCACGCAGTTCTTGATTTTCTTAATCCAAAACTAGATTTTTGTATTCGCGACCAAATTCTTGATTTTCTTGATCCAAAATTTGATTTTTGTATTCGCGACCAAATTCTTGATTTTCTTGATCCAAAACTAGATTTTTGTATTCTCGACCAAATTCTTGATTTTCTTGATCCAAAACTAGAGTTTTGTATTCGCGACCCAATTCTTGATTTTCTTGATCCAAAACTAGAATTTTGTATTCGCGACCAAATTCTTGATTTTCTTGATCCAAAACTAGATTTTGTATTCGCGACCCAATTCTTGATTTTCTTGATCCAAAACTAGATTTTTGCATTCGCCATGCAGTTCTTGATTTTCTTGATCCAAAACTAGATTTTTGTATTCGCGACCAAATTCTTGATTTTCTTGATCCAAAACTAGATTTTTGTATTCGCGACCCAATTCTTGATTTTCTTGATCCAAAACTAGATTTTGTATTCGCGACCCAATTCTCGATTTTCTTGATCCAAAACTAGATTTTTGTATTCGCCACGCAGTTCTTGATTTTCTTGATCCAAAACTAGATTTTTGTATTCGCGACCAAAATTCTTGATTTTCTTGATTCAAAACTTGATTTTTGTATTCGCCACGCAGTTCTTGATTTTCGTGATCCAAAACTAGTTTTTTGTATTCGCGACCAAATTATTGATTTTCCTGATTCAAAACTAGATTTTTGTATTCGCGACCAAATTCTTGATTTTCTTGATCCAAAACTAGATTTTTGTATTCGCGACCAACTTCTTGATTTTCTTGATCCAAAACTAGATTTTTGTATTCGCGACCCAATTCTTGATTTTCTTGATCCAAAACTAGATTTTTGTATTTGCCATGCAGTTCTTGATTTTCTTGATCCAAAACTAGATTTTTGTATTCGCGACCAAATTCTTGATTTTCTTGATCCAAAACTAGATTTTTGTATTCGCGACCAACTTCTTGATTTTCTTGATCCAAAACTAGATTTTTGTATTCGCGACCCAATACTTGATTTTCTTGATCCAAAACTAGATTTTTGTATTCGCGACCCAATTCTTGATTTTCTTGATCCAAACCTAGATTTTTGTATTCGCCACGCAGTTCTTGATTTTCTTGATCCAAAACTAGATTTTTGTATTCGCGACCAAAATTCTTGATTTTCTTGATCCAAAACTTGATTTTTGTATTCGCCACGCAGTTCTTGATTTTCGTGATCCAAAACTAGATTTTTGTATTCACGACCAAATTATTGATTTTCCTGATCCAAAACTAGATTTTTGTATTCGCGACCAAATTCTTGATTTTCTTGATCCAAAACTAGATTTTGTATTCGCGACCCAATTCTTGATGTTCTTGATCCAAAACTAGATTTTTGTATTCGCGACCCAATTCTTGATCTTCTTGATCCAAAACTTGATTTTTGTATTCGCGACCAAATTCTTGATTTTCTTGATCCAAAACTAGATTTTTGTATTCGCGACCAAATTCTTGATTTTCTTGATCCAAAACTAGATTTTTGTATTCTCGACCAAATTCTTGATTTTCTTGATCCAAAACTAGATTTTTGTATTCGCGACCCAATTCTTGATTTTCTTGATCCAAAACTAGATTTTTGTATTCGCGACCAAATTCTTGATTTTCTTGATCCAAAACTAGATTTTTGTATTCGCGACCAAATTCTTGATTTTCTTGATCCAAAACTAGATTTTTGTATTCTCGACCAAATTCTTGATTTTCTTGATCCAAAACTAGATTTTTGTATTCGCGACCCAATTCTTGATTTTCTTGATCCAAAACTACATTTTTGTATTCGCGACCAAATTCTTGATTTTCTTGATCCAGAACTAGATTTTGTATTCTTGACCCAATTCTTGATTTTCTTGATCTAAAACTAGATTTTTGTATTCGCCACGCAGTTCTTGATTTTCTTAATCCAAAACTAGATTTTTGTATTCGCGACCAAATTCTTGATTTTCTTGATCCAAAATTTGATTTTTGTATTCGCGACCAAATTCTTGATTTTCTTGATCCAAAACTAGATTTTTGTATTCTCGACCAAATTCTTGATTTTCTTGATCCAAAACTAGAGTTTTGTATTCGCGACCCAATTCTTGATTTTCTTGATCCAAAACTAGAATTTTGTATTCGCGACCAAATTCTTGATTTTCTTGATCCAAAACTAGATTTTGTATTCTTGACCCAATTCTTGATTTTCTTGATCCAAAACTAGATTTTTGTATTCGCCACGCAGTTCTTGATTTTCTTAATCCAAAACTAGATTTTTGTATTCGCGACCAAATTCTTGATTTTCTTGATCCAAAATTTGATTTTTGTATTCGCGACCAAATTCTTGATTTTCTTGATCCAAAACTAGATTTTTGTATTCTCGACCAAATTCTTGATTTTCTTGATCCAAAACTAGATTTTTGTATTCGCGACCCAATTCTTGATTTTCTTGATCCAAAACTAGTATTTTGTATTCGCGACCAAATTCTTGATTTTCTTGATCCAAAACTAGATTTTGTATTCGCGACCCAATTCTTGATTTTCTTGATCTAAAACTAGATTTTTGCATTCGCCATGCAGTTCTTGATTTTCTTGATCCAAAACTAGATTTTTGTATTCGCGACCAAATTCTTGATTTTCTTGATCCAAAACTAGATTTTTGTATTCGCGACCAACTTCTTGATTTTCTTGATCCAAAACTAGATTTTGTATTCGCGACCCAATTCTCGATTTTCTTGATCCAAAACTAGATTTTTGTATTCGCCACGCAGTTCTTGATTTTCTTGATCCAAAACTAGATTTTTGTATTCGCGACCAAAATTCTTGATTTTCTTGATCCAAAACTTGATTTTTGTATTCGCCACGCAGTTCTTGATTTTCGTGATCCAAAACTAGATTTTTGTATTCGCGACCAAATTATTGATTTTCCTGATCCAAAACTAGATTTTTGTATTCGCGACCAAATTCTTGATTTTCTTGATCCAAAACTAGATTTTGTATTCGCGACCCAATTCTCGATTTTCTTGATCCAAAACTAGATTTTTGTATTCGCGACCCAATTCTTGATCTTCTTGATCCAAAACTAGATTTTTGTATTCGCGACCAAATTTTTGATTTTCTTGATCCAAAACTAGATTTTTGTATTCGCGACCCAATTCTTGATTTTTTTTGATCCAAAACTAGATTTTTGTATTCGCGACCAAATTCTTGATTTTCTTGATCCAAAACTAGATTTTGTATTCTTGACCCAATTCTTGATTTTCTTGATCCAAAACTAGATTTTTGTATTCGCCACGCAGTTCTTGATTTTCTTGATCCAAAACTAGATTTTTGCATTCGCTATGCAGTTCTTGATTTTCTTGATCCAAAACTAGATTTTTGTATTCGCGATCAAATTCTTGATTTTCTTGATCCAAAACTAGATTTTTGTATTCTCGACCAAATTCTTGATTTTCTTGATCCAAAACTAGATTTTGTATTCGCGACCCAATTCTTGATTTTCTTGATCCAAAACTAGATTTTTGCATTCGCCACGCAGTTGTTGATTTTCTTGATCCAAAACTTGATTTTTGTATTCGCGACCAAATTCTTGATTTTCTTGATCCAAAACTAGATTTTTGTATTCGCGACCAAATTATTGATTTTCCTGATCCAAAACTAGATTTTGTATTCGCGACCCAATTCTCGATTTTCTTGATCCAAAACTAGATTTTTGTATTCGCCACGCAGTTCTTGATTTTCTTGATCCAAAACTAGATTTTTGTATTCGCGACCAAAATTCTTGATTTTCTTGATCCAAAACTTGATTTTTGTATTCGCCACGCAGTTCTTGATTTTCGTGATCCAAAACTAGATTTTTGTATTCGCGACCAAATTATTGATTTTCCTGATCCAAAACTAGATTTTTGTATTCGCGACCAAATTCTTGATTTTCTTGATCCAAAACTAGATTTTGTATTCGCGACCCAATTCTTGATTTTCTTAATCCAAAACTAGATTTTTGTATTCGCGACCAAATTCTTGATTTTCTTGATCCAAAATTTGATTTTTGTATTCGCGACCAAATTCTTGATTTTCTTGATCCAAAACTAGATTTTTGTATTCTCGACCAAATTCTTGATTTTCTTGATCCAAAACGAGATTTTTGTATTCGCGACCAAATTCTTGATTTTCTTTATCCAAAACTAGATTTTTGTATTCGCGACCAAATTCTTGATTTTCTTGATCCAAAACTAGATTTTGTATTCGCGACCCAATTCTTGATTTTCTTGATCCAAAACTAGATTTTTGCATTCGCCATGCAGTTCTTGATTTTCTTGATCCAAAACTAGATTTTTGTATTCGCGATCAAATTCTTGATTTTCTTGATCCAAAACTAGATTTTTTTATTCTCCACCAAATTCTTGATTTTCTTGATCCAAAACTAGATTTTGTATTCGCGACCCAATTCTTGATTTTCTTGATCCAAAACTAGATTTTTGCATTCGCCACGCAGTTGTTGATTTTCTTGATCCAAAACTAGATTTTTGTATTCGCGACCAAATTCTTGATTTTCTTGATCCAAAACTAGATTTTTGTATTCGCGACCAAATTATTGATTTTCCTGATCCAAAACTAGATTTTTGTATTCGCGACCAAATTCTTGATTTTCTTGATCCAAAACTTGATTTTTGTATTCGCGACCAAATTTTTGATTTTCTTGATCCAAAACTAGATTTTTGTATTCGCGACCAAATTTTTGATTTTCTTGATCCAAAACTAGATTTTGTATTCGCGACCCAATTCTTGATTTTCTTGATCCAAAACTAGATTTTTGTATTCGCGACCCAATTCTTGATTTTCTTGATCCAAAACTAGATTTTTGTATTCGCGACCCAATTCTTGATTTTCTTGATCCAAAACTAGATTTTTGTATTCGCGACCCAATTCTTGATTTTCTTGATCCAAAACTAGATTTTTGTATTCGCGACCCAATTCTTGATTTTCTTGATCCAAAACTAGATTTTTGTATTCGCGACCAAATTCTTGATTTTCTTGATCCAAAACTAGATTTTTGTATTCGCCACGCAGTTCTTGATTTTCTTAATCCAAAACCTGATTTTTTTATTCGCCACGCAGTTCTTGATTTTCTTAATCCAAAACTTGATTTTTGTATTCGCGACCAAATTCTTGATTTTGTTGATCCAAAATTTGATTTTTGTATTCGCGACCAAATTCTTGATTTTCTTGATCCAAAACTAGATTTTTGTATTCGCGACCAAATTCTTGATTTTCTTGATCCAAAACTAGATTTTTGTATTCGCGACCAAATTCTTGATTTTCTTGATCCAAAACTAGATTTTTGTATTCTCGACCAAATTCTTGATTTTCTTGATCCAAAACTAGATTTTTGTATTCGCGACCCAATTCTTGATTTTCTTGATCCAAAACTAGATTTTTGTATTCGCGACCAAATTCTTGATTTTCTTGATCCAAAACTAGATTTTTGTATTCGCGACCAAATTCTTGATTTTCTTGATCCAAAACTAGATTTTTGTATTCTCGACCAAATTCTTGATTTTCTTGATCCAAAACTAGATTTTTGTATTCGCGACCCAATTCTTGATTTTCTTGATCCAAAACTACATTTTTGTATTCGCGACCAAATTCTTGATTTTCTTGATCCAGAACTAGATTTTGTATTCTTGACCCAATTCTTGATTTTCTTGATCTAAAACTAGATTTTTGTATTCGCCACGCAGTTCTTGATTTTCTTAATCCAAAACTAGATTTTTGTATTCGCGACCAAATTCTTGATTTTCTTGATCCAAAATTTGATTTTTGTATTCGCGACCAAATTCTTGATTTTCTTGATCCAAAACTAGATTTTTGTATTCTCGACCAAATTCTTGATTTTCTTGATCCAAAACTAGAGTTTTGTATTCGCGACCCAATTCTTGATTTTCTTGATCCAAAACTAGAATTTTGTATTCGCGACCAAATTCTTGATTTTCTTGATCCAAAACTAGATTTTGTATTCTTGACCCAATTCTTGATTTTCTTGATCCAAAACTAGATTTTTGTATTCGCCACGCAGTTCTTGATTTTCTTAATCCAAAACTAGATTTTTGTATTCGCGACCAAATTCTTGATTTTCTTGATCCAAAATTTGATTTTTGTATTCGCGACCAAATTCTTGATTTTCTTGATCCAAAACTAGATTTTTGTATTCTCGACCAAATTCTTGATTTTCTTGATCCAAAACTAGATTTTTGTATTCGCGACCCAATTCTTGATTTTCTTGATCCAAAACTAGTATTTTGTATTCGCGACCAAATTCTTGATTTTCTTGATCCAAAACTAGATTTTGTATTCGCGACCCAATTCTTGATTTTCTTGATCTAAAACTAGATTTTTGCATTCGCCATGCAGTTCTTGATTTTCTTGATCCAAAACTAGATTTTTGTATTCGCGACCAAATTCTTGATTTTCTTGATCCAAAACTAGATTTTTGTATTCGCGACCAACTTCTTGATTTTCTTGATCCAAAACTAGATTTTGTATTCGCGACCCAATTCTCGATTTTCTTGATCCAAAACTAGATTTTTGTATTCGCCACGCAGTTCTTGATTTTCTTGATCCAAAACTAGATTTTTGTATTCGCGACCAAAATTCTTGATTTTCTTGATCCAAAACTTGATTTTTGTATTCGCCACGCAGTTCTTGATTTTCGTGATCCAAAACTAGATTTTTGTATTCGCGACCAAATTATTGATTTTCCTGATCCAAAACTAGATTTTTGTATTCGCGACCAAATTCTTGATTTTCTTGATCCAAAACTAGATTTTGTATTCGCGACCCAATTCTCGATATTCTTGATCCAAAACTAGATTTTTGTATTCGCGACCCAATTCTTGATCTTCTTGATCCAAAACTAGATTTTTGTATTCGCGACCAAATTTTTGATTTTCTTGATCCAAAACTAGATTTTTGTATTCGCGACCCAATTCTTGATTTTTTTTGATCCAAAACTAGATTTTTGTATTCGCGACCAAATTCTTGATTTTCTTGATCCAAAACTAGATTTTGTATTCTTGACCCAATTCTTGATTTTCTTGATCCAAAACTAGATTTTTGTATTCGCCACGCAGTTCTTGATTTTCTTGATCCAAAACTAGATTTTTGCATTCGCTATGCAGTTCTTGATTTTCTTGATCCAAAACTAGATTTTTGTATTCGCGATCAAATTCTTGATTTTCTTGATCCAAAACTAGATTTTTGTATTCTCGACCAAATTCTTGATTTTCTTGATCCAAAACTAGATTTTGTATTCGCGACCCAATTCTTGATTTTCTTGATCCAAAACTAGATTTTTGCATTCGCCACGCAGTTGTTGATTTTCTTGATCCAAAACTTGATTTTTGTATTCGCGACCAAATTCTTGATTTTCTTGATCCAAAACTAGATTTTTGTATTCGCGACCAAATTATTGATTTTCCTGATCCAAAACTAGATTTTGTATTCGCGACCCAATTCTCGATTTTCTTGATCCAAAACTAGATTTTTGTATTCGCCACGCAGTTCTTGATTTTCTTGATCCAAAACTAGATTTTTGTATTCGCGACCAAAATTCTTGATTTTCTTGATCCAAAACTTGATTTTTGTATTCGCCACGCAGTTCTTGATTTTCGTGATCCAAAACTAGATTTTTGTATTCGCGACCAAATTATTGATTTTCCTGATCCAAAACTAGATTTTTGTATTCGCGACCAAATTCTTGATTTTCTTGATCCAAAACTAGATTTTGTATTCGCGACCCAATTCTTGATTTTCTTAATCCAAAACTAGATTTTTGTATTCGCGACCAAATTCTTGATTTTCTTGATCCAAAATTTGATTTTTTTATTCGCGACCAAATTCTTGATTTTCTTGATCCAAAACTAGATTTTTGTATTCTCGACCAAATTCTTGATTTTCTTGATCCAAAACGAGATTTTTGTATTCGCGACCAAATTCTTGATTTTCTTTATCCAAAACTAGATTTTTGTATTCGCGACCAAATTCTTGATTTTCTTGATCCAAAACTAGATTTTGTATTCGCGACCCAATTCTTGATTTTCTTGATCCAAAACTAGATTTTTGCATTCGCCATGCAGTTCTTGATTTTCTTGATCCAAAACTAGATTTTTGTATTCGCGATCAAATTCTTGATTTTCTTGATCCAAAACTAGATTTTTTTATTCTCCACCAAATTCTTGATTTTCTTGATCCAAAACTAGATTTTGTATTCGCGACCCAATTCTTGATTTTCTTGATCCAAAACTAGATTTTTGCATTCGCCACGCAGTTGTTGATTTTCTTGATCCAAAACTAGATTTTTGTATTCGCGACCAAATTCTTGATTTTCTTGATCCAAAACTAGATTTTTGTATTCGCGACCAAATTATTGATTTTCCTGATCCAAAACTAGATTTTTGTATTCGCGACCAAATTCTTGATTTTCTTGATCCAAAACTTGATTTTTGTATTCGCGACCAAATTTTTGATTTTCTTGATCCAAAACTAGATTTTTGTATTCGCGACCAAATTCTTGATTTTCTTGATCCAAAACTAGATTTTGTATTCGCGACCCAATTCTTGATTTTCTTGATCCAAAACTAGATTTTTGTATTCGCGACCCAATTCTTGATTTTCTTGATCCAAAACTAGATTTTTGTATTCGCGACCCAATTCTTGATTTTCTTGATCCAAAACTAGATTTTTGTATTCGCGACCCAATTCTTGATTTTCTTGATCCAAAACTAGATTTTTGTATTCGCGACCCAATTCTTGATTTTCTTGATCCAAAACTAGATTTTTGTATTCGCGACCAAATTCTTGATTTTCTTGATCCAAAACTAGATTTTTGTATTCGCCACGCAGTTCTTGATTTTCTTAATCCAAAACCTGATTTTTTTATTCGCCACGCAGTTCTTGATTTTCTTAATCCAAAACTTGATTTTTGTATTCGCGACCAAATTCTTGATTTTGTTGATCCAAAATTTGATTTTTGTATTCGCGACCAAATTCTTGATTTTCTTGATCCAAAACTAGATTTTTGTATTCGCGACCAAATTCTTGATTTTCTTGATCCAAAACTAGATTTTTGTATTCGCGACCAAATTCTTGATTTTCTTGATCCAAAACTTGATTTTTGTATTCGCGACCAAATTTTTGATTTTCTTGATCCAAAACTAGATTTTTGTATTCGCGACCCAATTCTTGATTTTCTTGATCCAAAACTAGATTTTGTATTCGCGACCCAATTCTTGATTTTCTTGATCCAAAACTAGATTTTTGCATTCGCCACGCAGTTGTTGATTTTCTTGATCCAAAACTAGATTTTTGTATTCGCGACCAAATTCTTGATTTTCTTGATCCAAAACTTGATTTTTGTATTCGCCACGCAGTTCTTGATTTTCTTGATCCAAAACTAGATTTTTGTATTCGCGACCAAATTATTGATTTTCCTGATCCAAAACTAGATTTTTGTATTCGCGACCAAATTCTTGATTTTTGTATTCGCAACCAAATTTTTGATTTTCTTGATCCAAAACTAGATTTTTGTATTCGCGACCCAATTCTTGATTTTCTTGATCCAAAACTAGATTTTTGTATTCGCGACCAAATTCTTGATTTTCTTGATCCAAAACTAGATTTTTGTATTCGCGACCAAATTCTTGATTTTCTTGATCCAAAACTAGATTTTTGTATTCGCGACCAAATTCTTGATTTTCTTGATCCAAAACTAGATTTTGTATTCGCGACCCAATTCTTGATTTTCTTGATCCAAAACTAGATTTTTGCATTCGCCACGCAGTTGTTGATTTTCTTGATCCAAAACAAGATTTTTGTATTCGCGACCAACTTCTTGATTTTCTTGATCCAAAACTAGATTTTTGTATTCGCGACCCAATTCTTGATTTTCTTGATCCAAAACTAGATTTTTGTATTCCCCACGCAGTTCTTGATTTTCTTGATCCAAAACTAGATTTTTGTATTCGCGACCAAATTCTTGATTTTCTTGATCCAAAACTTGATTTTTGTATTCGCCACGCAGTTCTTGATTTTCTTGATCCAAAACTAGATTTTTGTATTCGCCACGCAGTTCTTGATTTTCTTGATCCAAAACTAGATTTTTGTATTCGCGACCAAATTCTTGATTTTCTTGATCCAAAACTATATTTTTGTATTCGAGAGCAAATTCTTGATTTTCTTGATCCAAAACTAGATTTTTGTATTCGCGACCAAAATTCTTGATTTTCTTGATCCAAAACTAGATTTTTGTATTCGCCACGCAGTTCTTGATTTTCTTAATCCAAAACTTGATTTTTTTATTCGCCACGCAGTTCTTGATTTTCTTAATCCAAAACTAGATTTTTGTATTCGCGACCAAATTCTTGATTTTGTTGATCCAAAATTTGATTTTTGTATTCGCGACCAAATTCTTGATTTTCTTGATCCAAAACTAGATTTTTGTATTCACGACCAAATTCTTGATTTTCTTGATCCAAAACTAGATTTTGTATTCGCGACCCAATTCTTGATTTTCTTGATCCAAAACTAGATTTTTGTATTCGCGACCAAAATTCTTGATTTTCCTGATCCAAAACTAGATTTTTGTATTCGCCACGCTGTTCTTGATTTTCTTAATCCAAAACTTGATTTTTTTATTCGCCACGCAGTTCTTGATTTTCTTAATCCAAAACTTGATTTTTGTATTCGCGACCAAATTCTTGATTTTGTTGATCCAAAACTAGATTTTTGTATTCGCGATCAAATTCTTGATTTTCTTGATCCAAAACTAGATTTTTGTATTCTCGACCAAATTCTTGATTTTCTTGATCCAAAACTAGATTTTGTATTCGCGACCCAATTCTTGATTTTCTTGATCCAAAACTAGATTTTTGCATTCGCCACGCAGTTGTTGATTTTCTTGATCCAAAACAAGATTTTTGTATTCGCGACCAACTTCTTGATTTTCTTGATCCAAAACTAGATTTTTGTATTCGCGACCCAATTCTTGATTTTCTTGATCCAAAACTAGATTTTTGTATTCACCACGCAGTTCTTGATTTTCTTGATCCAAAACTAGATTTTTGTATTCGCGACCAAATTCTTGATTTTCTTGATCCAAAACTTGATTTTTGTATTCGCCACGCAGTTCTTGATTTTCTTGATCCAAAACTAGATTTTTGTATTCGCCACGCAGTTCTTGATTTTCTTGATCCAAAACTAGATTTTTGTATTCGCGACCAAATTCTTGATTTTCTTGATCCAAAACTATATTTTTGTATTCGAGAGCAAATTCTTGATTTTCTTGATCCAAAACTAGATTTTTGTATTCGCGACCAAAATTCTTGATTTTCTTGATCCAAAACTAGATTTTTGTATTCGCCACGCAGTTCTTGATTTTCTTAATCCAAAACTTGATTTTTTTATTCGCCACGCAGTTCTTGATTTTCTTAATCCAAAACTAGATTTTTGTATTCGCGACCAAATTCTTGATTTTGTTGATCCAAAATTTGATTTTTGTATTCGCGACCAAATTCTTGATTTTCTTGATCCAAAACTAGATTTTTGTATTCGCGACCAAATTCTTGATTTTCTTGATCCAAAACTAGATTTTGTATTCGCGACCCAATTCTTGATTTTCTTGATCCAAAACTAGATTTTTGTATTCGCGACCAAAATTCTTGATTTTCCTGATCCAAAACTAGATTTTTGTATTCGCCACGCTGTTCTTGATTTTCTTAATCCAAAACTTGATTTTTTTATTCGCCACGCAGTTCTTGATTTTCTTAATCCAAAACTTGATTTTTGTATTCGCGACCAAATTCTTGATTTTGTTGATCCAAAATTTGATTTTTGTATTCGCGACCAAATTCTTGATTTTCTTGATCCAAAACTAGATTTTTGTATTCTCGACCAAATTCTTGATTTTCTTGATCCAAAACTAGATTTTGTATTCGCGACCCAATTCTTGATTTTCTTGATCCAAAACTAGATTTTTGCATTCGCCACGCAGTTGTTGATTTTCTTGATCCAAAACAAGATTTTTGTATTCGCGACCAACTTCTTGATTTTCTTGATCCAAAACTAGATTTTTGTATTCGCGACCCAATTCTTGATTTTCTTGATCCAAAACTAGATTTTTGTATTCACCACGCAGTTCTTGATTTTCTTGATCCAAAACTAGATTTTTGTATTCGCGACCAAATTCTTGATTTTCTTGATCCAAAACTTGATTTTTGTATTCGCCACGCAGTTCTTGATTTTCTTGATCCAAAACTAGATTTTTGTATTCGCCACGCAGTTCTTGATTTTCTTGATCCAAAACTAGATTTTTGTATTCGCGACCAAATTCTTGATTTTCTTGATCCAAAACTATATTTTTGTATTCGAGAGCAAATTCTTGATTTTCTTGATCCAAAACTAGATTTTTGTATTCGCGACCAAAATTCTTGATTTTCTTGATCCAAAACTAGATTTTTGTATTCGCCACGCAGTTCTTGATTTTCTTAATCCAAAACTTGATTTTTTTATTCGCCACGCAGTTCTTGATTTTCTTAATCCAAAACTAGATTTTTGTATTCGCGACCAAATTCTTGATTTTGTTGATCCAAAATTTGATTTTTGTATTCGCGACCAAATTCTTGATTTTCTTGATCCAAAACTAGATTTTTGTATTCACGACCAAATTCTTGATTTTCTTGATCCAAAACTAGATTTTGTATTCGCGACCCAATTCTTGATTTTCTTGATCCAAAACTAGATTTTTGTATTCGCGACCAAAATTCTTGATTTTCCTGATCCAAAACTAGATTTTTGTATTCGCCACGCTGTTCTTGATTTTCTTAATCCAAAACTTGATTTTTTTATTCGCCACGCAGTTCTTGATTTTCTTAATCCAAAACTTGATTTTTGTATTCGCGACCAAATTCTTGATTTTGTTGATCCAAAACTAGATTTTTGTATTCGCGATCAAATTCTTGATTTTCTTGATCCAAAACTAGATTTTTGTATTCTCGACCAAATTCTTGATTTTCTTGATCCAAAACTAGATTTTGTATTCGCGACCCAATTCTTGATTTTCTTGATCCAAAACTAGATTTTTGCATTCGCCACGCAGTTGTTGATTTTCTTGATCCAAAACAAGATTTTTGTATTCGCGACCAACTTCTTGATTTTCTTGATCCAAAACTAGATTTTTGTATTCGCGACCCAATTCTTGATTTTCTTGATCCAAAACTAGATTTTTGTATTCACCACGCAGTTCTTGATTTTCTTGATCCAAAACTAGATTTTTGTATTCGCGACCAAATTCTTGATTTTCTTGATCCAAAACTTGATTTTTGTATTCGCCACGCAGTTCTTGATTTTCTTGATCCAAAACTAGATTTTTGTATTCGCCACGCAGTTCTTGATTTTCTTGATCCAAAACTAGATTTTTGTATTCGCGACCAAATTCTTGATTTTCTTGATCCAAAACTATATTTTTGTATTCGAGAGCAAATTCTTGATTTTCTTGATCCAAAACTAGATTTTTGTATTCGCGACCAAAATTCTTGATTTTCTTGATCCAAAACTAGATTTTTGTATTCGCCACGCAGTTCTTGATTTTCTTAATCCAAAACTTGATTTTTTTATTCGCCACGCAGTTCTTGATTTTCTTAATCCAAAACTAGATTTTTGTATTCGCGACCAAATTCTTGATTTTGTTGATCCAAAATTTGATTTTTGTATTCGCGACCAAATTCTTGATTTTCTTGATCCAAAACTAGATTTTTGTATTCGCGACCAAATTCTTGATTTTCTTGATCCAAAACTAGATTTTGTATTCGCGACCCAATTCTTGATTTTCTTGATCCAAAACTAGATTTTTGTATTCGCGACCAAAATTCTTGATTTTCCTGATCCAAAACTAGATTTTTGTATTCGCCACGCTGTTCTTGATTTTCTTAATCCAAAACTTGATTTTTTTATTCGCCACGCAGTTCTTGATTTTCTTAATCCAAAACTTGATTTTTGTATTCGCGACCAAATTCTTGATTTTGTTGATCCAAAATTTGATTTTTGTATTCGCGACCAAATTCTTGATTTTCTTGATCCAAAACTAGATTTTTGTATTCTCGACCAAATTCTTGATTTTCTTGATCCAAAACTAGATTTTGTATTCGCGACCCAATTCTTGATTTTCTTGATCCAAAACTAGATTTTTGCATTCGCCACGCAGTTGTTGATTTTCTTGATCCAAAACAAGATTTTTGTATTCGCGACCAACTTCTTGATTTTCTTGATCCAAAACTAGATTTTTGTATTCGCGACCCAATTCTTGATTTTCTTGATCCAAAACTAGATTTTTGTATTCACCACGCAGTTCTTGATTTTCTTGATCCAAAACTAGATTTTTGTATTCGCGACCAAATTCTTGATTTTCTTGATCCAAAACTTGATTTTTGTATTCGCCACGCAGTTCTTGATTTTCTTGATCCAAAACTAGATTTTTGTATTCGCCACGCAGTTCTTGATTTTCTTGATCCAAAACTAGATTTTTGTATTCGCGACCAAATTCTTGATTTTCTTGATCCAAAACTATATTTTTGTATTCGAGAGCAAATTCTTGATTTTCTTGATCCAAAACTAGATTTTTGTATTCGCGACCAAAATTCTTGATTTTCTTGATCCAAAACTAGATTTTTGTATTCGCCACGCAGTTCTTGATTTTCTTAATCCAAAACTTGATTTTTTTATTCGCCACGCAGTTCTTGATTTTCTTAATCCAAAACTAGATTTTTGTATTCGCGACCAAATTCTTGATTTTGTTGATCCAAAATTTGATTTTTGTATTCGCGACCAAATTCTTGATTTTCTTGATCCAAAACTAGATTTTTGTATTCACGACCAAATTCTTGATTTTCTTGATCCAAAACTAGATTTTGTATTCGCGACCCAATTCTTGATTTTCTTGATCCAAAACTAGATTTTTGTATTCGCGACCAAAATTCTTGATTTTCCTGATCCAAAACTAGATTTTTGTATTCGCCACGCTGTTCTTGATTTTCTTAATCCAAAACTTGATTTTTTTATTCGCCACGCAGTTCTTGATTTTCTTAATCCAAAACTTGATTTTTGTATTCGCGACCAAATTCTTGATTTTGTTGATCCAAAACTAGATTTTTGTATTCGCGATCAAATTCTTGATTTTCTTGATCCAAAACTAGATTTTTGTATTCTCGACCAAATTCTTGATTTTCTTGATCCAAAACTAGATTTTGTATTCGCGACCCAATTCTTGATTTTCTTGATCCAAAACTAGATTTTTGCATTCGCCACGCAGTTGTTGATTTTCTTGATCCAAAACAAGATTTTTGTATTCGCGACCAACTTCTTGATTTTCTTGATCCAAAACTAGATTTTTGTATTCGCGACCCAATTCTTGATTTTCTTGATCCAAAACTAGATTTTTGTATTCACCACGCAGTTCTTGATTTTCTTGATCCAAAACTAGATTTTTGTATTCGCGACCAAATTCTTGATTTTCTTGATCCAAAACTTGATTTTTGTATTCGCCACGCAGTTCTTGATTTTCTTGATCCAAAACTAGATTTTTGTATTCGCCACGCAGTTCTTGATTTTCTTGATCCAAAACTAGATTTTTGTATTCGCGACCAAATTCTTGATTTTCTTGATCCAAAACTATATTTTTGTATTCGAGAGCAAATTCTTGATTTTCTTGATCCAAAACTAGATTTTTGTATTCGCGACCAAAATTCTTGATTTTCTTGATCCAAAACTAGATTTTTGTATTCGCCACGCAGTTCTTGATTTTCTTAATCCAAAACTTGATTTTTTTATTCGCCACGCAGTTCTTGATTTTCTTAATCCAAAACTAGATTTTTGTATTCGCGACCAAATTCTTGATTTTGTTGATCCAAAATTTGATTTTTGTATTCGCGACCAAATTCTTGATTTTCTTGATCCAAAACTAGATTTTTGTATTCACGACCAAATTCTTGATTTTCTTGATCCAAAACTAGATTTTGTATTCGCGACCCAATTCTTGATTTTCTTGATCCAAAACTAGATTTTTGTATTCGCGACCAAAATTCTTGATTTTCCTGATCCAAAACTAGATTTTTGTATTCGCCACGCTGTTCTTGATTTTCTTAATCCAAAACTTGATTTTTTTATTCGCCACGCAGTTCTTGATTTTCTTAATCCAAAACTTGATTTTTGTATTCGCGACCAAATTTTTGATTTTGTTGATCCAAAACTAGATTTTTGTATTCGCGATCAAATTCTTGATTTTCTTGATCCAAAACTAGATTTTTGTATTCTCGACCAAATTCTTGATTTTCTTGATCCAAAACTAGATTTTGTATTCGCGACCCAATTCTTGATTTTCTTGATCCAAAACTAGATTTTTGCATTCGCCACGCAGTTGTTGATTTTCTTGATCCAAAACAAGATTTTTGTATTCGCGACCAACTTCTTGATTTTCTTGATCCAAAACTAGATTTTTGTATTCGCGACCCAATTCTTGATTTTCTTGATCCAAAACTAGATTTTTGTATTCACCACGCAGTTCTTGATTTTCTTGATCCAAAACTAGATTTTTGTATTCGCGACCAAATTCTTGATTTTCTTGATCCAAAACTTGATTTTTGTATTCGCCACGCAGTTCTTGATTTTCTTGATCCAAAACTAGATTTTTGTATTCGCCACGCAGTTCTTGATTTTCTTGATCCAAAACTAGATTTTTGTATTCGCGACCAAATTCTTGATTTTCTTGATCCAAAACTATATTTTTGTATTCGAGAGCAAATTCTTGATTTTCTTGATCCAAAACTAGATTTTTGTATTCGCGACCAAAATTCTTGATTTTCTTGATCCAAAACTAGATTTTTGTATTCGCCACGCAGTTCTTGATTTTCTTAATCCAAAACTTGATTTTTTTATTCGCCACGCAGTTCTTGATTTTCTTGATCCAAAACTTGATTTTTGTATTCGCCACGCAGTTATTGATTTTCTTGATCCAAAACTAGATTTTTGTATTCGCCACGCAGTTCTTGATTTTCTTGATCCAAAACTAGATTTTTGTATTCGCGACCAAATTCTTGATTTTCTTGATCCAAAACTATATTTTTGTATTCGAGAGCAAATTCTTGATTTTCTTGATCCAAAACTAGATTTTTGTATTCGCGACCAAAATTCTTGATTTTCTTGATCCAAAACTAGATTTTTGTATTCGCCACGCAGTTCTTGATTTTCTTAATCCAAAACTTGATTTTTTTATTCGCCACGCAGTTCTTGATTTTCTTAATCCAAAACTAGATTTTTGTATTCGCGAACAAATTCTTGATTTTGTTGATCCAAAATTTGATTTTTGTATTCGCGACCAAATTCTTGATTTTCTTGATCCAAAACTAGATTTTTGTATTCACGACCAAATTCTTGATTTTCTTGATCCAAAACTAGATTTTGTATTCGCGACCCAATTCTTGATTTTCTTGATCCAAAACTAGATTTTTGCATTCGCCACGCAGTTGTTGATTTTCTTGATCCAAAACAAGATTTTTGTATTCGCGACCAACTTCTTGATTTTCTTGATCCAAAACTAGATTTTTGTATTCGCGACCCAATTCTTGATTTTCTTGATCCAAAACTAGATTTTTGTATTCACCACGCAGTTCTTGATTTTCTTGATCCAAAACTAGATTTTTGTATTCGCGACCAAATTCTTGATTTTCTTGATCCAAAACTTGATTTTTGTATTCGCCACGCAGTTATTGATTTTCTTGATCCAAAACTAGATTTTTGTATTCGCCACGCAGTTCTTGATTTTCTTGATCCAAAACTAGATTTTTGTATTCGCGACCAAATTCTTGATTTTCTTGATCCAAAACTATATTTTTGTATTCGAGAGCAAATTCTTGATTTTCTTGATCCAAAACTAGATTTTTGTATTCGCGACCAAAATTCTTGATTTTCTTGATCCAAAACTAGATTTTTGTATTCGCGATCAAATTCTTGATTTTCTTGATCCAAAACTAGATTTTTGTATTCTCGACCAAATTCTTGATTTTCTTGATCCAAAACTAGATTTTGTATTCGCGACCCAATTCTTGATTTTCTTGATCCAAAACTAGATTTTTGCATTCGCCACGCAGTTGTTGATTTTCTTGATCCAAAACAAGATTTTTGTATTCGCGACCAACTTCTTGATTTTCTTGATCCAAAACTAGATTTTTGTATTCGCGACCCAATTCTTGATTTTCTTGATCCAAAACTAGATTTTTGTATTCACCACGCAGTTCTTGATTTTCTTGATCCAAAACTAGATTTTTGTATTCGCGACCAAATTCTTGATTTTCTTGATCCAAAACTTGATTTTTGTATTCGCCACGCAGTTATTGATTTTCTTGATCCAAAACTAGATTTTTGTATTCGCCACGCAGTTCTTGATTTTCTTGATCCAAAACTAGATTTTTGTATTCGCGACCAAATTCTTGATTTTCTTGATCCAAAACTATATTTTTGTATTCGAGAGCAAATTCTTGATTTTCTTGATCCAAAACTAGATTTTTGTATTCGCGACCAAAATTCTTGATTTTCTTGATCCAAAACTAGATTTTTGTATTCGCCACGCAGTTCTTGATTTTCTTAATCCAAAACTTGATTTTTTTATTCGCCACGCAGTTCTTGATTTTCTTAATCCAAAACTAGATTTTTGTATTCGCGACCAAATTCTTGATTTTGTTGATCCAAAATTTGATTTTTGTATTCGCGACCAAATTCTTGATTTTCTTGATCCAAAACTAGATTTTTGTATTCACGACCAAATTCTTGATTTTCTTGATCCAAAACTAGATTTTGTATTCGCGACCCAATTCTTGATTTTCTTGATCCAAAACTAGATTTTTGCATTCGCCACGCAGTTGTTGATTTTCTTGATCCAAAACAAGATTTTTGTATTCGCGACCAACTTCTTGATTTTCTTGATCCAAAACTAGATTTTTGTATTCGCGACCCAATTCTTGATTTTCTTGATCCAAAACTAGATTTTTGTATTCACCACGCAGTTCTTGATTTTCTTGATCCAAAACTAGATTTTTGTATTCGCGACCAAATTCTTGATTTTCTTGATCCAAAACTTGATTTTTGTATTCGCCACGCAGTTATTGATTTTCTTGATCCAAAACTAGATTTTTGTATTCGCCACGCAGTTCTTGATTTTCTTGATCCAAAACTAGATTTTTGTATTCGCGACCAAATTCTTGATTTTCTTGATCCAAAACTATATTTTTGTATTCGAGAGCAAATTCTTGATTTTCTTGATCCAAAACTAGATTTTTGTATTCGCGACCAAAATTCTTGATTTTCTTGATCCAAAACTAGATTTTTGTATTCGCCACGCAGTTCTTGATTTTCTTAATCCAAAACTTGATTTTTTTATTCGCCACGCAGTTCTTGATTTTCTTAATCCAAAACTAGATTTTTGTATTCGCGACCAAATTCTTGATTTTGTTGATCCAAAATTTGATTTTTGTATTCGCGACCAAATTCTTGATTTTCTTGATCCAAAACTAGATTTTTGTATTCACGACCAAATTCTTGATTTTCTTGATCCAAAACTAGATTTTGTATTCGCGACCCAATTCTTGATTTTCTTGATCCAAAACTAGATTTTTGTATTCGCGACCAAAATTCTTGATTTTCCTGATCCAAAACTAGATTTTTGTATTCGCCACGCTGTTCTTGATTTTCTTAATCCAAAACTTGATTTTTTTATTCGCCACGCAGTTCTTGATTTTCTTAATCCAAAACTTGATTTTTGTATTCGCGACCAAATTCTTGATTTTGTTGATCCAAAACTAGATTTTTGTATTCGCGATCAAATTCTTGATTTTCTTGATCCAAAACTAGATTTTTGTATTCTCGACCAAATTCTTGATTTTCTTGATCCAAAACTAGATTTTGTATTCGCGACCCAATTCTTGATTTTCTTGATCCAAAACTAGATTTTTGCATTCGCCACGCAGTTGTTGATTTTCTTGATCCAAAACAAGATTTTTGTATTCGCGACCAACTTCTTGATTTTCTTGATCCAAAACTAGATTTTTGTATTCGCGACCCAATTCTTGATTTTCTTGATCCAAAACTAGATTTTTGTATTCACCACGCAGTTCTTGATTTTCTTGATCCAAAACTAGATTTTTGTATTCGCGACCAAATTCTTGATTTTCTTGATCCAAAACTTGATTTTTGTATTCGCCACGCAGTTCTTGATTTTCTTGATCCAAAACTAGATTTTTGTATTCGCCACGCAGTTCTTGATTTTCTTGATCCAAAACTAGATTTTTGTATTCGCGACCAAATTCTTGATTTTCTTGATCCAAATCTATATTTTTGTATTCGAGAGCAAATTCTTGATTTTCTTGATCCAAAACTAGATTTTTGTATTCGCGACCAAAATTCTTGATTTTCTTGATCCAAAACTAGATTTTTGTATTCGCCACGCAGTTCTTGATTTTCTTAATCCAAAACTTGATTTTTTTATTCGCCACGCAGTTCTTGATTTTCTTAATCCAAAACTAGATTTTTGTATTCGCGACCAAATTCTTGATTTTGTTGATCCAAAATTTGATTTTTGTATTCGCGACCAAATTCTTGATTTTCTTGATCCAAAACTAGATTTTTGTATTCACGACCAAATTCTTGATTTTCTTGATCCAAAACTAGATTTTGTATTCGCGACCCAATTCTTGATTTTCTTGATCCAAAACTAGATTTTTGCATTCGCCACGCAGTTGTTGATTTTCTTGATCCAAAACAAGATTTTTGTATTCGCGACCAACTTCTTGATTTTCTTGATCCAAAACTAGATTTTTGTATTCGCGACCCAATTCTTGATTTTCTTGATCCAAAACTAGATTTTTGTATTCACCACGCAGTTCTTGATTTTCTTGATCCAAAACTAGATTTTTGTATTCGCGACCAAATTCTTGATTTTCTTGATCCAAAACTTGATTTTTGTATTCGCCACGCAGTTATTGATTTTCTTGATCCAAAACTAGATTTTTGTATTCGCCACGCAGTTCTTGATTTTCTTGATCCAAAACTAGATTTTTGTATTCGCGACCAAATTCTTGATTTTCTTGATCCAAAACTATATTTTTGTATTCGAGAGCAAATTCTTGATTTTCTTGATCCAAAACTAGATTTTTGTATTCGCGACCAAAATTCTTGATTTTCTTGATCCAAAACTAGATTTTTGTATTCGCCACGCAGTTCTTGATTTTCTTAATCCAAAACTTGATTTTTTTATTCGCCACGCAGTTCTTGATTTTCTTAATCCAAAACTAGATTTTTGTATTCGCGACCAAATTCTTGATTTTGTTGATCCAAAATTTGATTTTTGTATTCGCGACCAAATTCTTGATTTTCTTGATCCAAAACTAGATTTTTGTATTCACGACCAAATTCTTGATTTTCTTGATCCAAAACTAGATTTTGTATTCGCGACCCAATTCTTGATTTTCTTGATCCAAAACTAGATTTTTGTATTCGCGACCAAAATTCTTGATTTTCCTGATCCAAAACTAGATTTTTGTATTCGCCACGCTGTTCTTGATTTTCTTAATCCAAAACTTGATTTTTTTATTCGCCACGCAGTTCTTGATTTTCTTAATCCAAAACTTGATTTTTGTATTCGCGACCAAATTCTTGATTTTGTTGATCCAAAACTAGATTTTTGTATTCGCGATCAAATTCTTGATTTTCTTGATCCAAAACTAGATTTTTGTATTCTCGACCAAATTCTTGATTTTCTTGATCCAAAACTAGATTTTGTATTCGCGACCCAATTCTTGATTTTCTTGATCCAAAACTAGATTTTTGCATTCGCCACGCAGTTGTTGATTTTCTTGATCCAAAACAAGATTTTTGTATTCGCGACCAACTTCTTGATTTTCTTGATCCAAAACTAGATTTTTGTATTCGCGACCCAATTCTTGATTTTCTTGATCCAAAACTAGATTTTTGTATTCACCACGCAGTTCTTGATTTTCTTGATCCAAAACTAGATTTTTGTATTCGCGACCAAATTCTTGATTTTCTTGATCCAAAACTTGATTTTTGTATTCGCCACGCAGTTCTTGATTTTCTTGATCCAAAACTAGATTTTTGTATTCGCCACGCAGTTCTTGATTTTCTTGATCCAAAACTAGATTTTTGTATTCGCGACCAAATTCTTGATTTTCTTGATCCAAATCTATATTTTTGTATTCGAGAGCAAATTCTTGATTTTCTTGATCCAAAACTAGATTTTTGTATTCGCGACCAAAATTCTTGATTTTCTTGATCCAAAACTAGATTTTTGTATTCGCCACGCAGTTCTTGATTTTCTTAATCCAAAACTTGATTTTTTTATTCGCCACGCAGTTCTTGATTTTCTTAATTCAAAACTAGATTTTTGTATTCGCGACCAAATTCTTGATTTTGTTGATCCAAAATTTGATTTTTGTATTCGCGACCAAATTCTTGATTTTCTTGATCCAAAACTAGATTTTTGTATTCGCGACCAAATTCTTGATTTTCTTGATCCAAAACTAGATTTTGTATTCGCGACCCAATTCTTGATTTTCTTGATCCAAAACTAGATTTTTGTATTCGCGACCAAAATTCTTGATTTTCCTGATCCAAAACTAGATTTTTGTATTCGCCACGCTGTTCTTGATTTTCTTAATCCAAAACTTGATTTTTTTATTCGCCACGCAGTTCTTGATTTTCTTAATCCAAAACTTGATTTTTGTATTCGCGACCAAATTCTTGATTTTGTTGATCCAAAACTAGATTTTTGTATTCGCGATCAAATTCTTGATTTTCTTGATCCAAAACTAGATTTTTGTATTCTCGACCAAATTCTTGATTTTCTTGATCCAAAACTAGATTTTGTATTCGCGACCCAATTCTTGATTTTCTTGATCCAAAACTAGATTTTTGCATTCGCCACGCAGTTGTTGATTTTCTTGATCCAAAACAAGATTTTTGTATTCGCGACCAACTTCTTGATTTTCTTGATCCAAAACTAGATTTTTGTATTCGCGACCCAATTCTTGATTTTCTTGATCCAAAACTAGATTTTTGTATTCACCACGCAGTTCTTGATTTTCTTGATCCAAAACTAGATTTTTGTATTCGCGACCAAATTCTTGATTTTCTTGATCCAAAACTTGATTTTTGTATTCGCCACGCAGTTCTTGATTTTCTTGATCCAAAACTAGATTTTTGTATTCGCCACGCAGTTCTTGATTTTCTTGATCCAAAACTAGATTTTTGTATTCGCGACCAAATTCTTGATTTTCTTGATCCAAAACTATATTTTTGTATTCGAGAGCAAATTCTTGATTTTCTTGATCCAAAACTAGATTTTTGTATTCGCGACCAAAATTCTTGATTTTCTTGATCCAAAACTAGATTTTTGTATTCGCCACGCAGTTCTTGATTTTCTTAATCCAAAACTTGATTTTTTTATTCGCCACGCAGTTCTTGATTTTCTTAATCCAAAACTAGATTTTTGTATTCGCGACCAAATTCTTGATTTTGTTGATCCAAAATTTGATTTTTGTATTCGCGACCAAATTCTTGATTTTCTTGATCCAAAACTAGATTTTTGTATTCGCGACCAAATTCTTGATTTTCTTGATCCAAAACTAGATTTTGTATTCGCAACCCAATTCTTGATTTTCTTGATCCAAAACTAGATTTTTGTATTCGCGACCAAAATTCTTGATTTTCCTGATCCAAAACTAGATTTTTGTATTCGCCACGCTGTTCTTGATTTTCTTAATCCAAAACTTGATTTTTTTATTCGCCACGCAGTTCTTGATTTTCTTAATCCAAAACTTGATTTTTGTATTCGCGACCAAATTCTTGATTTTGTTGATCCAAAACTAGATTTTTGTATTCGCGATCAAATTCTTGATTTTCTTGATCCAAAACTAGATTTTTGTATTCTCGACCAAATTCTTGATTTTCTTGATCCAAAACTAGATTTTGTATTCGCGACCCAATTCTTGATTTTCTTGATCCAAAACTAGATTTTTGCATTCGCCACGCAGTTGTTGATTTTCTTGATCCAAAACAAGATTTTTGTATTCGCGACCAACTTCTTGATTTTCTTGATCCAAAACTAGATTTTTGTATTCGCGACCCAATTCTTGATTTTCTTGATCCAAAACTAGATTTTTGTATTCACCACGCAGTTCTTGATTTTCTTGATCCAAAACTAGATTTTTGTATTCGCGACCAAATTCTTGATTTTCTTGATCCAAAACTTGATTTTTGTATTCGCCACGCAGTTCTTGATTTTCTTGATCCAAAACTAGATTTTTGTATTCGCCACGCAGTTCTTGATTTTCTTGATCCAAAACTAGATTTTTGTATTCGCGACCAAATTCTTGATTTTCTTGATCCAAATCTATATTTTTGTATTCGAGAGCAAATTCTTGATTTTCTTGATCCAAAACTAGATTTTTGTATTCGCGACCAAAATTCTTGATTTTCTTGATCCAAAACAAGATTTTTGTATTCGCCACGCAGTTCTTGATTTTCTTAATCCAAAACTTGATTTTTTTATTCGCCACGCAGTTCTTGATTTTCTTAATTCAAAACTAGATTTTTGTATTCGCGACCAAATTCTTGATTTTGTTGATCCAAAATTTGATTTTTGTATTCGCGACCAAATTCTTGATTTTCTTGATCCAAAACTAGATTTTTGTATTCGCGACCAAATTCTTGATTTTCTTGATCCAAAACTAGATTTTGTATTCGCGACCCAATTCTTGATTTTCTTGATCCAAAACTAGATTTTTGTATTCGCGACCAAAATTCTTGATTTTCCTGATCCAAAACTAGATTTTTGTATTCGCCACGCTGTTCTTGATTTTCTTAATCCAAAACTTGATTTTTTTATTCGCCACGCAGTTCTTGATTTTCTTAATCCAAAACTTGATTTTTGTATTCGCGACCAAATTCTTGATTTTGTTGATCCAAAACTAGATTTTTGTATTCGCGATCAAATTCTTGATTTTCTTGATCCAAAACTAGATTTTTGTATTCTCGACCAAATTCTTGATTTTCTTGATCCAAAACTAGATTTTGTATTCGCGACCCAATTCTTGATTTTCTTGATCCAAAACTAGATTTTTGCATTCGCCACGCAGTTGTTGATTTTCTTGATCCAAAACAAGATTTTTGTATTCGCGACCAACTTCTTGATTTTCTTGATCCAAAACTAGATTTTTGTATTCGCGACCCAATTCTTGATTTTCTTGATCCAAAACTAGATTTTTGTATTCACCACGCAGTTCTTGATTTTCTTGATCCAAAACTAGATTTTTGTATTCGCGACCAAATTCTTGATTTTCTTGATCCAAAACTTGATTTTTGTATTCGCCACGCAGTTCTTGATTTTCTTGATCCAAAACTAGATTTTTGTATTCGCCACGCAGTTCTTGATTTTCTTGATCCAAAACTAGATTTTTGTATTCGCGACCAAATTCTTGATTTTCTTGATCCAAAACTATATTTTTGTATTCGAGAGCAAATTCTTGATTTTCTTGATCCAAAACTAGATTTTTGTATTCGCGACCAAAATTCTTGATTTTCTTGATCCAAAACTAGATTTTTGTATTCGCCACGCAGTTCTTGATTTTCTTAATCCAAAACTTGATTTTTTTATTCGCCACGCAGTTCTTGATTTTCTTAATCCAAAACTAGATTTTTGTATTCGCGACCAAATTCTTGATTTTGTTGATCCAAAATTTGATTTTTGTATTCGCGACCAAATTCTTGATTTTCTTGATCCAAAACTAGATTTTTGTATTCGCGACCAAATTCTTGATTTTCTTGATCCAAAACTAGATTTTGTATTCGCAACCCAATTCTTGATTTTCTTGATCCAAAACTAGATTTTTGTATTCGCGACCAAAATTCTTGATTTTCCTGATCCAAAACTAGATTTTTGTATTCGCCACGCTGTTCTTGATTTTCTTAATCCAAAACTTGATTTTTTTATTCGCAACGCAGTTCTTGATTTTCTTAATCCAAAACTTGATTTTTGTATTCGCGACCAAATTCTTGATTTTGTTGATCCAAAACTAGATTTTTGTATTCGCGATCAAATTCTTGATTTTCTTGATCCAAAACTAGATTTTTGTATTCTCGACCAAATTCTTGATTTTCTTGATCCAAAACTAGATTTTGTATTCGCGACCAAATTCTTGATTTTCTTGATCCAAAACTAGATTTTGTATTCGCGACCCAATTCTTGATTTTCTTGATCCAAAACTAGATTTTTGCATTCGCCACGCAGTTGTTGATTTTCTTGATCCAAAACTAGATTTTTGTATTCGCGACCAAATTCTTGATTTTCTTGATCCAAAACTAGATTTTTGTATTCGCGACCAAATTATTGATTTTCCTGATCCAAAACTAGATTTTTGTATTCGCGACCAAATTCTTGATTTTTGTATTCGCAACCAAATTTTTGATTTTCTTGATCCAAAACTAGATTTTTGTATTCGCGACCCAATTCTTGATTTTGTTGATCCAAAACTAGATTTTTGTATTCGCGACCAAATTCTTGATTTTCTTGATCCAAAACTAGATTTTTGTATTCGCGACCCAATTCTTGATTTTCTTGATCCAAAACTAGATTTTTGTATTCGCGACCAAATTCTTGATTTTCTTGATCCAAAACTAGATTTTGTATTCGCGACCCAATTCTTGATTTTCTTGATCCAAAACTAGATTTTTGTATTCGCGACCCAATTCTTGATTTTCTTGATCCAAAACTAGATTTTTGTATTCGCGACCAAATTCTTGATTTTCTTGATCCAAAACTAGATTTTTGTATTCGCGACCCAATTCTTGATTTTCTTGATCCAAAACTAGATTTTTGTATTCGCGACCCAATTCTTGATTTTCTTGATCCAAAACTAGATTTTTGTATTCGCGACCAAATTCTTGATTTTCTTGATCCAAAACTAGATTTTTGTATTCGCCACGCAGTTCTTGATTTTCTTAATCCAAAACTTGATTTTTTTATTCGCCACGCAGTTCTTGATTTTCTTAATCCAAAACTTGATTTTTGTATTCGCGACCAAATTCTTGATTTTGTTGATCCAAAATTTGATTTTTGTATTCGCGACCAAATTCTTGATTTTCTTGATCCAAAACTAGATTTTTGTATTCGCGACCAAATTCTTGATTTTCTTGATCCAAAACTAGATTTTGTATTCGCGACCCAATTCTTGATTTTCTTGATCCAAAACTAGATTTTTGCATTCGCCACGCAGTTGTTGATTTTCTTGATCCAAAACAAGATTTTTGTATTCGCGACCAACTTCTTGATTTTCTTGATCCAAAATAGATTTTTGTATTCGCGACCCAATTCTTGATTTTCTTGATCCAAAACTAGATTTTTGTATTCACCACGCAGTTCTTGATTTTCTTGATCCAAAACTAGATTTTTGTATTCGCGACCAAATTCTTGATTTTCTTGATCCAAAACTTGATTTTTGTATTCGCCACGCAGTTCTTGATTTTCTTGATCCAAAACTAGATTTTTGTATTCGCCACGCAGTTCTTGATTTTCTTGATCCAAAACTAGATTTTTGTATTCGCGACCAAATTCTTGATTTTCTTGATCCAAAACTATATTTTTGTATTCGAGAGCAAATTCTTGATTTTCTTGATCCAAAACTAGATTTTTGTATTCGCGACCAAAATTCTTGATTTTCTTGATCCAAAACTAGATTTTTGTATTCGCCACGCAGTTCTTGATTTTCTTAATCCAAAACTTGATTTTTTTATTCGCCACGCAGTTCTTGATTTTCTTAATCCAAAACTAGATTTTTGTATTCGCGACCAAATTCTTGATTTTGTTGATCCAAAATTTGATTTTTGTATTCGCGACCAAATTCTTGATTTTCTTGATCCAAAACTAGATTTTTGTATTCGCGACCAAATTCTTGATTTTCTTGATCCAAAACTAGATTTTGTATTCGCGACCCAATTCTTGATTTTCTTGATCCAAAACTAGATTTTTGTATTCGCGACCAAAATTCTTGATTTTCCTGATCCAAAACTAGATTTTTGTATTTGCCACGCTGTTCTTGATTTTCTTAATCCAAAACTTGATTTTTTTATTCGCCACGCAGTTCTTGATTTTCTTAATCCAAAACTTGATTTTTGTATTCGCGACCAAATTCTTGATTTTGTTGATCCAAAATTTGATTTTTGTATTCGCGACCAAATTCTTGATTTTCTTGATCCAAAACTAGATTTTTGTATTCGCGACCAAATTCTTGATTTTCTTGATCCAAAACTAGATTTTGTATTCGCGACCCAATTCTTGATTTTCTTGATCCAAAACTAGATTTTTGCATTCGCCACGCAGTTGTTGATTTTCTTGATCCAAAACTAGATTTTTGTATTCGCGACCAAATTCTTGATTTTCTTGATCCAAAACTAGATTTTTGTATTCGCGACCAAATTCTTGATTTTCTTGATCCAAAACTAGATTTTTGTATTCGCGACCAAATTCTTGATTTTCTTGATCCAAAACTAGATTTTGTATTCGCGACCCAATTCTTGATTTTCTTGATCCAAAACTAGATTTTTGCATTCGCCACGCAGTTGTTGATTTTCTTGATCCAAAACAAGATTTTTGTATTCGCGACCAACTTCTTGATTTTCTTGATCCAAAACTAGATTTTTGTATTCGCGACCCAATTCTTGATTTTCTTGATCCAAAACTAGATTTTTGTATTCGCCACGCAGTTCTTGATTTTCTTGATCCAAAACTAGATTTTTGTATTCGCGACCCAATTCTTGATTTTCTTGATCCAAAACTAGATTTTTGTATTCGCGACCAAATTCTTGATTTTCTTGATCCAAAACTAGATTTTTGTATTCGCGACCAAATTCTTGATTTTCTTGATCCAAAACTAGATTTTGTATTCGCGACCCAATTCTTGATTTTCTTGATCCAAAACTAGATTTTTGTATTCGCGACCCAATTCTTGATTTTCTTGATCCAAAACTAGATTTTTGTATTCGCGACCAAATTCTTGATTTTCTTGATCCAAAACTAGATTTTTGTATTCGCGACCCAATTCTTGATTTTCTTGATCCAAAACTAGATTTTTGTATTCGCGACCCAATTCTTGATTTTCTTGATCCAAAACTAGATTTTTGTATTCGCGACCAAATTCTTGATTTTCTTGATCCAAAACTAGATTTTTGTATTCGCCACGCAGTTCTTGATTTTCTTAATCCAAAACTTGATTTTTTTATTCGCCACGCAGTTCTTGATTTTCTTAATCCAAAACTTGATTTTTGTATTCGCGACCAAATTCTTGATTTTGTTGATCCAAAATTTGATTTTTGTATTCGCGACCAAATTCTTGATTTTCTTGATCCAAAACTAGATTTTTGTATTCGCGACCAAATTCTTGATTTTCTTGATCCAAAACTAGATTTTGTATTCGCGACCCAATTCTTGATTTTCTTGATCCAAAACTAGATTTTTGCATTCGCCACGCAGTTGTTGATTTTCTTGATCCAAAACAAGATTTTTGTATTCGCGACCAACTTCTTGATTTTCTTGATCCAAAACTAGATTTTTGTATTCGCGACCCAATTCTTGATTTTCTTGATCCAAAACTAGATTTTTGTATTCGCCACGCAGTTCTTGATTTTCTTGATCCAAAACTAGATTTTTGTATTCGCGACCAAATTCTTGATTTTCTTGATCCAAAACTTGATTTTTGTATTCGCCACGCAGTTCTTGATTTTCTTGATCCAAAACTAGATTTTTGTATTCGCCACGCAGTTCTTGATTTTCTTGATCCAAAACTAGATTTTTGTATTCGCGACCAAATTCTTGATTTTCTTGATCCAAAACTATATTTTTGTATTCGAGAGCAAATTCTTGATTTTCTTGATCCAAAACTAGATTTTTGTATTCGCGACCAAATTCTTGATTTTCTTGATCCAAAACTAGATTTTTGTATTCGCGACCAAATTCTTGATTTTCTTGATCCAAAACTAGATTTTTGTATTCGCCACGCAGTTCTTGATTTTCATAATCCAAAACTTGATTTTTTTATTCGCCACGCAGTTCTTGATTTTCTTAATCCAAAACTTGATTTTTGTATTCGCGACCAAATTCTTGATTTTGTTGATCCAAAATTTGATTTTTGTATTCGCGACCAAATTCTTGATTTTCTTGATCCAAAACTAGATTTTTGTATTCGCGACCAAATTCTTGATTTTCTTGATCCAAAACTAGATTTTGTATTCGCGACCCAATTCTTGATTTTCTTGATCCAAAACTAGATTTTTGCATTCGCCACGCAGTTGTTGATTTTCTTGATCCAAAACAAGATTTTTGTATTCGCGACCAACTTCTTGATTTTCTTGATCCAAAACTAGATTTTTGTATTCGCGACCCAATTCTTGATTTTCTTGATCCAAAACTAGATTTTTGTATTCGCCACGCAGTTCTTCATTTTCTTGATCCAAAACTAGATTTTTGTATTCGCGACCAAATTCTTGATTTTCTTGATCCAAAACTTGATTTTTGTATTCGCCACGCAGTTCTTGATTTTCTTGATCCAAAACTAGATTTTTGTATTCGCGACCAAATTCTTGATTTTCTTGATCCAAAACTAGATTTTTGTATTCGCCACGCAGTTCTTGATTTTCTTGATCCAAAACTAGATTTTTGTATTCGCGACCAAATTCTTGATTTTCTTGATCCAAAACTATATTTTTGTATTCGAGAGCAAATTCTTGATTTTCTTGATCCAAAACTAGATTTTTGTATTCGCGACCAAAATTCTTGATTTTCTTGATCCAAAACTAGATTTTTGTATTCGCCACGCAGTTCTTGATTTTCTTAATCCAAACCTTGATTTTTTTATTCGCCACGCAGTTCTTGATTTTCTTAATCCAAAACTTGATTTTTGTATTCGCGACCAAATTCTTGATTTTGTTGATCCAAAATTTGATTTTTGTATTCGCGACCAAATTCTTGATTTTCTTGATCCAAAACTAGATTTTGTATTCGCGACCCAATTCTTGATTTTCTTGATCCAAAACTAGATTTTTGCATTCGCCACGCAGTTGTTGATTTTCTTGATCCAAAACAAGATTTTTGTATTCGCGACCAACTTCTTGATTTTCTTGATCCAAAACTAGATTTTTGTATTCGCGACCCAATTCTTGATTTTCTTGATCCAAAACTAGATTTTTGTATTCGCCACGCAGTTCTTCATTTTCTTGATCCAAAACTAGATTTTTGTATTCGCGACCAAATTCTTGATTTTCTTGATCCAAAACTTGATTTTTGTATTCGCCACGCAGTTCTTGATTTTCTTGATCCAAAACTAGATTTTTGTATTCGCGACCAAATTCTTGATTTTCTTGATCCAAAACTAGATTTTTGTATTCGCCACGCAGTTCTTGATTTTCTTGATCCAAAACTAGATTTTTGTATTCGCGACCAAATTCTTGATTTTCTTGATCCAAAACTATATTTTTGTATTCGAGAGCAAATTCTTGATTTTCTTGATCCAAAACTAGATTTTTGTATTCGCGACCAAAATTCTTGATTTTCTTGATCCAAAACTAGATTTTTGTATTCGCCACGCAGTTCTTGATTTTCTTAATCCAAAACTTGATTTTTTTATTCGCCACGCAGTTCTTGATTTTCTTAATCCAAAACTTGATTTTTGTATTCGCGACCAAATTCTTGATTTTGTTGATCCAAAATTTGATTTTTGTATTCGCGACCAAATTCTTGATTTTCTTGATCCAAAACTAGATTTTTGTATTCGCGACCAAATTCTTGATTTTCTTGATCCAAAACTAGATTTTGTATTCGCGACCCAATTCTTGATTTTCTTGATCCAAAACTAGATTTTTGCATTCGCCACGCAGTTGTTGATTTTCTTGATCCAAAACAAGATTTTTGTATTCGCGACCAACTTCTTGATTTTCTTGATCCAAAACTAGATTTTTGTATTCGCGACCCAATTCTTGATTTTCTTGATCCAAAACTAGATTTTTGTATTCGCCACGCAGTTCTTGATTTTCTTGATCCAAAACTAGATTTTTGTATTCGCGACCAAATTCTTGATTTTCTTGATCCAAAACTTGATTTTTGTATTCGCCACGCAGTTCTTGATTTTCTTGATCCAAAACTAGATTTTTGTATTCGCGACCAAATTCTTGATTTTCTTGATCCAAAACTATATTTTTGTATTCGAGAGCAAATTCTTGATTTTCTGGATCCAAAACTAGATTTTTGTATTCGCGACCAAAATTCTTGATTTTCCTGATCCAAAACTAGATTTTTGTATTCGCCACGCAGTTCTTGATTTTCTGAATCCAAAACTTGATTTTTTTATTCGCCACGCAGTTCTTGATTTCCTTAATCCAAAACTTGATTTTTATATTCGCGACCAAATTCTTGATTTTGTTGATCCAAAATTTGATTTTTGTATTCGCGACCAAATTCTTGATTTTCTTGATCCAAAACTAGATTTTTGTATTCGCGACCAAATTCTTGATTTTCTTGATCCAAAACTAGATTTTGTATTCGCGACCCAATTCTTGATTTTCTTGATCCAAAACTAGATTTTTGCATTCGCCACGCAGTTGTTGATTTTCTTGATCCAAAACTAGATTTTTGCATTCGCGACCAAATTCTTGATTTTCTTGATCCAAAACTAGATTTTTGTATTCGCCACGCAGTTCTTGATTTTCTTGATCCAAAACTAGATTTTTGTATTCGCGACCAAATTCTTGATTTTCTTGATCCAAAACTTGATTTTTGTATTCGCCACGCAGTTCTTGATTTTCATGATCCAAAACTAGATTTTTGTATTCGCTACGCAGTTCTTGATTTTCTTGATCCAAAACTAGATTTTTGTATTCGCGACCAAATTCTTGATTTTCTTGATCCAAAACTATATTTTTGTATTCGAGAGCAAATTCTTGATTTTCTTGATCCAAAACTAGATTTTTGTATTCGCGACCAAATTCTTGATTTTCTTGATCCAAAACTAGATATTTGCATTCGCGACCCAATTCTTGATTTTCTTAATCCAAAACTATATTTATGTATTCGAGAGCAAATTCTTGATTTTCTTGATCCAAAACTAGATTTTTGTATTCGCGACCAAATTCTTGATTTTCTTGATCCAAAACTAGATTTTTGTATTCGCGACCCAATTCTTGATTTTCTTGATCCAAAACTAGATTTTTGTATTCGCGACCCAATTCTTGATTTTCTTGATACAAAACTAGATTTTTGTATTCGCGACCAAATTCTTGATTTTCTTGATCCAAAACTAGATTTTTGTATTCGCGAGCAAATTCTTGATTTTCTTGATCCAAAACTAGATTTTTGTATTCGCGACCAAATTCTTGATTTTCTTGATCGAAAACTAGATTTTTGTATTCGCGACCCAATTCTTGATTTTTTTCTTGATCCAAAACAAGATTTTTGTATTCGCGACCAACTTCTTGATTTTCTTGATCCAAAACTAAATTTTTGTATTCGCGACCCAATTCTTGATTTTCTTGATCCAAAACTAGATTTTTGTATTCGCCACGCAGTTCTTGATTTTCTTGATCCAAAACTAGATTTTTGTATTGGCGACCAAATTCTTGATTTTCTTGATCCAAAACTAGATTTTTGTATTCGCGACCAAATTCTTGATTTTCTTGATCCAAAACTAGATTTTTGTATTCGCCACGCAGTTCTTCATTTTCTTGATCCAAAACTAGATTTTTGTATTCGCCATGCAGTTCTTGATTTTCTTGATCCAAAACTATATTTTTGTATTCGCGACCAAATTCTTGATTTTCTTGATCCAAAACTTGATTTTTTTATTCGCCACGCAGTTCTTGATTTTCTTGATCCAAAACTAGATTTTTGTATTCGCCACGCAGTTCTTGATTTTCTTGATCCAAAACTAGATTTTTGTATTCGCGAACAAATTCTTGATTTTCTTGATCCAAAACTATATTTTTGTATTCGAGAGCAAATTCTTGATTTTCTTGATCCAAAAATAGATTTTTGTATTCGCGACCAAATTCTTGATTTTCTTGATCCAAAACGAGATTTTTGTATTCGCGACCAAATTCTTGATTTTCTTGATCCAAAACTAGATTTTTGTATTCGCCACGCAGTTCTTGATTTTTTTCTTGATCCAAAACTAGATTTTTGTATTGGCGACCTAATTCTTGATTTTCTTGATCCAAAACTAGATTTTTGTATTCGCGACCAAATTCTTGATTTTCTTGATCCAAAACTAGATTTTTGTATTCGCGACCAAATTCTTGATTTTCTTGATCCAAAACTAGTTTTTTGTATTCGCGACCCAAAACTAGATTTTTGTATTCGCGACCAACTTCTTGATTTTCTTGATCCAAAACTATATTTTTGTATTCGCGACCCAATTCTTGATTTTCTTGATCCAAAACTAGATTTTTGTATTCGATACGCAGTTCTTGATTTTCTTGATCCAAAACTAGATATTTGTTTTCGCGACCAAATTCTTGATTTTCTTGATCCAAAACTAGATTTTTGTATTCGCGACCAAATTCTTGATTTTCTTGATCCAAAACTAGATTTTTGTATTCGCGACCAACTTCTTGATTTTCTTGATCCAAAACTAGATTTTTGTATTCGCCACACAGTTCTTGATTTTCTTGATCCAAAACTATATTTTTGTATTCGCGACCAAATTCTTGATTTTCTTGATCCAAAACTAGATTTTGTATTCGCGACCCAATTCTTAATTTTCTTGATCCAAAACTAGATATTTGCATTCGCCACGCAGTTGTTGATTTTCTTGATCCAAAACTAGATTTTTGTATTCGCGACCAAATTCTTGATTTTCTTGATCCAAAACTAGATTTTTGTATTCGCGAGTCAATTCTTGATTTTCTTGATCCAAAACTAGATTTTTGTATTCGCGACCAATTTCTTGATTTTCTTGATCCAAAACTAGATTTTTGTATTCGCGACCCAATTCTTGATTTTCTTGATCCAAAACTAGATTTTTGTATTCGCCACGCAGTTCTTGATTTTCTTGATCCAAAACTAGATTTTTGTAATGGCGACCAAATTCTTGATTTTCTTGATCCAAAACTAGATTTTTGTATTCGCGACCCAATTCTTGATTTTCTTGATCCAAAACTAGATTTTTGCATTCGCCACGCAGTTGTTGATTTTCTTGATCCAAAACTAGATTTTTGCATTCGCGACCAAATTCTTGATTTTCTTGATCCAAAACTAGATTTTTGTATTCGCGACCCAATTCTTGATTTTCTTGATCCAAAACTAGATTTTTGTATTCGCGACCAAATTCTTGATTTTCTTGATCCAAAACTAGATTTTTGTATTCGCCACGCAGTTCTTGATTTTCTTGATCCAAAACTAGATTTTTGTATTCGCGACCAAATTCTTGATTTTCTTGATCCAAAACTATATTTTTGTATTCGAGAGCAAATTCTTGATTTTCTTGATCCAAAACTAGATTTTTGTATTCGCGACCAAATTCTTGATTTTCTTGATCCAAAACTAGATTTTTGTATTCCTGACCAAATTCTTGATTTTCTTGATCCAAAACTAGATTTTTGTATTCACGACCCAATTCTTGATTTTTTCTTGATCCAAAACTAGATTTTTGTATTCGCGACCCAATTCTTGATTTTCTTGATCCAAAACTAGATTTTTGTATTCGCGACCAAATTCTTGATTTTCTTGATCCAAAACTAGATTTTTGTATTCGCCACGCAGTTCTTGATTTTCTTGATCCAAAACTAGATTTTTGTATTCGCGACCAAATTCTTGATTTTCTTGATCCAAAACTATATTTTTGTATTCGAGAGCAAATTCTTGATTTTCTTGATCCAAAACTAGATTTTTGTATTCGCGACCAAATTCTTGATTTTCTTGATCCAAAACTAGATTTTTGTATTCCTGACCAAATTCTTGATTTTCTTGATCCAAAACTAGATTTTTGTATTCACGACCCAATTCTTGATTTTTTCTTGATCCAAAACTAGATTTTTGTATTCGCGACCAAATTCTTGATTTTCTTGATCCAAAACTTGATTTTTGTATTCGCGACCAAATTCTTGATTTTCTTGATCCAAAACTAGATTTTTGTATTCGCGACCAATTTCTTAATTTTCTTGATCCAAAACTAGATTTTTGTATTCGCGACCCAATTCTTGATTTTCTTGATCCAAAACTAGATTTTTGTATTCGCCACGCAGTTCTTGATTTTCTTGATCCAAAACTAGATTTTTGTATTCGCGACCAAATTCTTGATTTTCTTGATCCAAAACTATATTTTTGTATTCGAGAGCAAATTCTTGATTTTCTTGATCCAAAACTAGATTTTTGTATTCGCGACCAAATTCTTGGTTTTCTTGATCCAAAACTTGATTTTTGTATTCGCCACGCAGTTCTTGATTTTCTTGATCCAAAACTAGATTTTTGTATTCGCGACCGAATTCTTGATTTTCTTGACCCAAAACTAGATTTTCGTATTCGCCACGCAGTTCTTGATTTTCTTAATCCAAAACTAGATTTTTGTATTCGCGACCAAATTCTTGATTTTCTTGATCCAAAATTTGATTTTTGTATTCGCGACCAAATTCTTGAATTTCTTGATCCAAAACTAGATTTTTGTATTCGCGACCATATTCTTGATTTTCTTGATCCAAAAAGAAATTTTTGTATTCGCGACCAAATTTTTGATTTTCTTGATCCAAAATTTGATTTTTGTATTCGCGACCAAATTCTTGATTTTCTTGATCCAAAACTAGATTTTTGTATTCGCCACGCAGTTCTTGATTTTCTTGATCCAAAACTAGATTTTTGTATTGGCGACCTAATTCTTGATTTTCTTGATCCAAAACTAGATTTTTGTATTCGCGACCAAATTCTTGATTTTCTTGATCCAAAACTAGATTTTTGTATTCGCGAGTCAATTCTTGATTTTCTTGATCCAAAACTAGATTTTTGTATTCGCGAGTCAATTCTTGATTTTCTTGATCCAAAACTAGATTTTTGTATTCGCGACCAATTTCTTGATTTTCTTGATCCAAAACTAGATTTTTGTATTCGCCACGCAGTTCTTGATTTTCTTGATCCAAAACTAGATTTTTGTATTCGCGACCAAATTCTTGATTTTCTTGATCCAAAACTAGATTTTTGTATTCGCGAGTCAATTCTTGATTTTCTTGATCCAAAACTAGATTTTTGTATTCGCGACCAATTTCTTGATTTTCTTGATCCAAAACTAGATTTTTGTATTCGCGACCCAATTCTTGATTTTCTTGATCCAAAACTAGATTTTTGTATTCGCCACGCAGTTCTTGATTTTCTTGATCCAAAACTAGATTTTTGTAATGGCGACCAAATTCTTGATTTTCTTGATCCAAAACTAGATTTTTGTATTCGCGACCCAATTCTTGATTTTCTTGATCCAAAACTAGATTTTTGCATTCGCCACGCAGTTGTTGATTTTCTTGATCCAAAACTAGATTTTTGAATTCGCGACCAAATTCTTGATTTTCTTGATCCAAAACTAGATTTTTGTATTCGCGACCCAATTCTTGATTTTCTTGATCCAAAACTAGATTTTTGTATTCGCGACCAAATTCTTGATTTTCTTGATCCAAAACTAGATTTTTGTATTCGCCACGCAGTTCTTGATTTTCTTGATCCAAAACTAGATTTTTGTATTCGCGACCAAATTCTTGATTTTCTTGATCCAAAACTATATTTTTGTATTCGCCACGCAGTTCTTGATTTTCTTGATCCAAAACTAGATTTTTGTATTGGCGACCAAATTCTTGATTTTCTTGATCCAAAACTAGATTTTTGTATTCGCGACCAAATTCTTGATTTTCTTGATCCAAAACTAGATTTTTGTATTCGCGACCAACTTCTTGATTTTCTTGATCCAAAACTAGATTTTTGTATTCGCCATGCAGTTCTTGATTTTCTTGATCCAAAACTATATTTTTGTATTCGCGACCAAATTGTTGATTTTCTTGATCCAAAACTAGATTTTTGTATTCGCCACGCAGTTCTTGATTTTCTTGATCCAAAACTAGATTTTTGTATTCGCGACCATATTCTTGATTTTCTTGATCCAAAAAGAAATTTTTGTATTCGAGAGCAAATTCTTGATTTTCTTGATCCAAAACTAGATTTTTGTATTCGCGACCAAATTCTTGATTTTCTTGATCCAAAACTAGATTTTTGTATTCCTGACCAAATTCTTGATTTTCTTGATCCAAAACTAGATTTTTGTATTCACGACCCAATTCTTGATTTTTTCTTGATCCAAAACTAGATTTTTGTATTCGCGACCAAATTCTTGATTTTCTTGATCCAAAACTTGATTTTTGTATTCGCGACCAAATTCTTGATTTTCTTGATCCAAAACTAGATTTTTGTATTCGCGACCAATTTCTTAATTTTCTTGATCCAAAACTAGATTTTTGTATTCGCGACCCAATTCTTGATTTTCTTGATCCAAAACTAGATTTTTGTATTCGCCACGCAGTTCTTGATTTTCTTGATCCAAAACTAGATTTTTGTATTCGCGACCAAATTCTTGATTTTCTTGATCCAAAACTATATTTTTGTATTCGAGAGCAAATTCTTGATTTTCTTGATCCAAAACTAGATTTTTGTATTCGCGACCAAATTCTTGGTTTTCTTGATCCAAAACTTGATTTTTGTATTCGCCACGCAGTTCTTGATTTTCTTGATCCAAAACTAGATTTTTGTATTCGCGACCGAATTCTTGATTTTCTTGACCCAAAACTAGATTTTCGTATTCGCCACGCAGTTCTTGATTTTCTTAATCCAAAACTAGATTTTTGTATTCGCGACCAAATTCTTGATTTTCTTGATCCAAAATTTGATTTTTGTATTCGCGACCAAATTCTTGAATTTCTTGATCCAAAACTAGATTTTTGTATTCGCGACCATATTCTTGATTTTCTTGATCCAAAAAGAAATTTTTGTATTCGCGACCAAATTTTTGATTTTCTTGAGACAAAATTTGATTTTTGTATTCGCGACCAAATTCTTGATTTTCTTGATCCAAAACTAGATTTTTGTATTCGCCACGCAGTTCTTGATTTTCTTGATCCAAAACTAGATTTTTGTATTGGCGACCTAATTCTTGATTTTCTTGATCCAAAACTAGATTTTTGTATTCGCGACCAAATTCTTGATTTTCTTGATCCAAAACTAGATTTTTGTATTCGCGACCAACTTCTTGATTTTCTTGATCCAAAACTAGATTTTTGTATTCGCCATGCAGTTCTTGATTTTCTTGATCCAAAACTATATTTTTGTATTCGCGACCAAATTGTTGATTTTCTTGATCCAAAACTAGATTTTTGTATTCGCCACGCAGTTCTTGATTTTCTTGATCCAAAACTAGATTTTTGTATTCGCGACCATATTCTTGATTTTCTTGATCCAAAAAGAAATTTTTGTATTCGCGACCAAATTTTTGATTTTCTTGATCCAAAATTTGATTTTTGTATTCGCGACCAAATTCTTGATTTTCTTGATCCAAAACTAGATTTTTGTATTCGCCACGCAGTTCTTGATTTTCTTGATCCAAAACTAGATTTTTGTATTGGCGACCTAATTCTTGATTTTCTTGATCCAAAACTAGATTTTTGTATTCGCGACCAAATTCTTGATTTTCTTGATCCAAAACTAGATTTTTGTATTCGCGACCAAATTCTTGATTTTCTTGATCCAAAACTAGTTTTTTGTATTCGCGACCCAAAACTAGATTTTTGTATTCGCGACCAACTTCTTGATTTTCTTGATCCAAAACTATATTTTTGTATTCGCGACCCAATTCTTGATTTTCTTGATCCAAAACTAGATTTTTGTATTCGATACGCAGTTCTTGATTTTCTTGATCCAAAACTAGATATTTGTTTTCGCGACCAAATTCTTGATTTTCTTGATCCAAAACTAGATTTTTGTATTCGCGACCAAATTCTTGATTTTCTTGATCCAAAACTAGATTTTTGTATTCGCGACCAACTTCTTGATTTTCTTGATCCAAAACTAGATTTTTGTATTCGCCACACAGTTCTTGATTTTCTTGATCCAAAACTATATTTTTGTATTCGCGACCAAATTCTTGATTTTCTTGATCCAAAACTAGATTTTGTATTCGCGACCCAATTCTTAATTTTCTTGATCCAAAACTAGATATTTGCATTCGCCACGCAGTTGTTGATTTTCTTGATCCAAAACTAGATTTTTGTATTCGCGACCAAATTCTTGATTTTCTTGATCCAAAACTAGATTTTTGTATTCGCGAGTCAATTCTTGATTTTCTTGATCCAAAACTAGATTTTTGTATTCGCGACCAATTTCTTGATTTTCTTGATCCAAAACTAGATTTTTGTATTCGCGACCCAATTCTTGATTTTCTTGATCCAAAACTAGATTTTTGTATTCGCCACGCAGTTCTTGATTTTCTTGATCCAAAACTAGATTTTTGTAATGGCGACCAAATTCTTGATTTTCTTGATCCAAAACTAGATTTTTGTATTCGCGACCCAATTCTTGATTTTCTTGATCCAAAACTAGATTTTTGCATTCGCCACGCAGTTGTTGATTTTCTTGATCCAAAACTAGATTTTTGCATTCGCGACCAAATTCTTGATTTTCTTGATCCAAAACTAGATTTTTGTATTCGCGACCCAATTCTTGATTTTCTTGATCCAAAACTAGATTTTTGTATTCGAGACCAAATTCTTGATTTTCTTGATCCAAAACTAGATTTTTGTATTCGCCACGCAGTTCTTGATTTTCTTGATCCAAAACTAGATTTTTGTATTCGCGACCAAATTCTTGATTTTCTTGATCCAAAACTATATTTTTGTATTCGAGATCAAATTCTTGATTTTCTTGATCCAAAACTAGATTTTTGTATTCGCGACCAAATTCTTGATTTTCTTGATCCAAAACTAGATTTTTGTATTCCTGACCAAATTCTTGATTTTCTTGATCCAAAACTAGATTTTTGTATTCACGACCCAATTCTTGATTTTTTCTTGATCCAAAACTAGATTTTTGTATTCGCGACCCAATTCTTGATTTTCTTGATCCAAAACTAGATTTTTGTATTCGCGACCAAATTCTTGATTTTCTTGATCCAAAACTAGATTTTTGTATTCGCCACGCAGTTCTTGATTTTCTTGATCCAAAACTAGATTTTTGTATTCGCGACCAAATTCTTGATTTTCTTGATCCAAAACTAGATTTTTGTATTCGCGACCAACTTCTTGATTTTCTTGATCCAAAACTAGATTTTTGTATTCGCCATGCAGTTCTTGATTTTCTTGATCCAAAACTATATTTTTGTATTCGCGACCAAATTGTTGATTTTCTTGATCCAAAACTAGATTTTTGTATTCGCCACGCAGTTCTTGATTTTCTTGATCCAAAACTAGATTTTTGTATTCGCGATCAAATTCTTGATTTTCTTGATCCAAAACTAGATTTTTGTATTCGCGACCAAATTCTTGATTTTCTTGATCCAAAACTAGATTTTTGTATTCGCGACCCAATTCTTGATTTTCTTGATCCAAAACTAGATTTTTGTATTCGCGACCAATTTCTTGATTTTCTTGATCCAAAACTAGATTTTTGTATTCGCGACCCAATTCTTGATTTTCTTGAACCAAAACTAGATTTTTGTATTCGCGACCAAATTCTTAATTTTCTTGATCCAAAACTAGATTTTTGTATTCGCGACCAAATTCTTGATTTTCTTGATCCAAAACTAGTTTTTTGTATTCGCGACCCAAAACTAGATTTTTGTATTCGCGACCAACTTCTTGATTTTCTTGATCCAAAACTATATTTTTGTATTCGCGACCCAATTCTTGATTTTCTTGATCCAAAACTAGATTTTTGTATTCGATACGCAGTTCTTGATTTTCTTGATCCAAAACTAGATATTTGTTTTCGCGACCAAATTCTTGATTTTCTTGATCCAAAACTAGATTTTTGTATTCGCGACCAAATTCTTGATTTTCTTGATCCAAAACTAGATTTTTGTATTCGCGACCAACTTCTTGATTTTCTTGATCCAAAACTAGATTTTTGTATTCGCCACACAGTTCTTGATTTTCTTGATCCAAAACTATATTTTTGTATTCGCGACCAAATTCTTGATTTTCTTGATCCAAAACTAGATTTTGTATTCGCGACCCAATTCTTAATTTTCTTGATCCAAAACTAGATATTTGCATTCGCCACGCAGTTGTTGATTTTCTTGATCCAAAACTAGATTTTTGTATTCGCGACCAAATTCTTGATTTTCTTGATCCAAAACTAGATTTTTGTATTCGCGAGTCAATTCTTGATTTTCTTGATCCAAAACTAGATTTTTGTATTCGCGACCAATTTCTTGATTTTCTTGATCCAAAACTAGATTTTTGTATTCGCGACCCAATTCTTGATTTTCTTGATCCAAAACTAGATTTTTGTATTCGCCACGCAGTTCTTGATTTTCTTGATCCAAAACTAGATTTTTGTAATGGCGACCAAATTCTTGATTTTCTTGATCCAAAACTAGATTTTTGTATTCGCGACCCAATTCTTGATTTTCTTGATCCAAAACTAGATTTTTGCATTCGCCACGCAGTTGTTGATTTTCTTGATCCAAAACTAGATTTTTGCATTCGCGACCAAATTCTTGATTTTCTTGATCCAAAACTAGATTTTTGTATTCGCGACCCAATTCTTGATTTTCTTGATCCAAAACTAGATTTTTGTATTCGCGACCAAATTCTTGATTTTCTTGATCCAAAACTAGATTTTTGTATTCGCCACGCAGTTCTTGATTTTCTTGATCCAAAACTAGATTTTTGTATTCGCGACCAAATTCTTGATTTTCTTGATCCAAAACTATATTTTTGTATTCGAGAGCAAATTCTTGATTTTCTTGATCCAAAACTAGATTTTTGTATTCGCGACCAAATTCTTGATTTTCTTGATCCAAAACTAGATTTTTGTATTCCTGACCAAATTCTTGATTTTCTTGATCCAAAACTAGATTTTTGTATTCACGACCCAATTCTTGATTTTTTCTTGATCCAAAACTAGATTTTTGTATTCGCGACCAAATTCTTGATTTTCTTGATCCAAAACTTGATTTTTGTATTCGCGACCAAATTCTTGATTTTCTTGATCCAAAACTAGATTTTTGTATTCGCCACGCAGTTCTTGATTTTCTTGATCCAAAACTAGATTTTTGTATTCGCGACCAAATTCTTGATTTTCTTGATCCAAAACTATATTTTTGTATTCGAGAGCAAATTCTTGATTTTCTTGATCCAAAACTAGATTTTTGTATTCGCGACCAAATTCTTGATTTTCTTGATCCAAAACTAGATTTTTGTATTCCTGACCAAATTCTTGATTTTCTTGATCCAAAACTAGATTTTTGTATTCACGACCCAATTCTTGATTTTTTCTTGATCCAAAACTAGATTTTTGTATTCGCGACCAAATTCTTGATTTTCTTGATCCAAAACTTGATTTTTGTATTCGCGACCAAATTCTTGATTTTCTTGATCCAAAACTAGATTTTTGTATTCGCGACCAATTTCTTAATTTTCTTGATCCAAAACTAGATTTTTGTATTCGCGACCCAATTCTTGATTTTCTTGATCCAAAACTAGATTTTTGTATTCGCCACGCAGTTCTTGATTTTCTTGATCCAAAACTAGATTTTTGTATTCGCGACCAAATTCTTGATTTTCTTGATCCAAAACTATATTTTTGTATTCGCGACCAAATTCTTGGTTTTCTTGATCCAAAACTTGATTTTTGTATTCGCCACGCAGTTCTTGATTTTCTTGATCCAAAACTATATTTTTGTATTCGCGACCAAATTCTTGATTTTCTTGATCCAAAACTAGATTTTTGTATTCGCGACCCAATTCTTGATTTTTTTCTTGATCCAAAACTAGATTTTTGTATTCGCGACCGAATTCTTGATTTTCTTGACCCAAAACTAGATTTTCGTATTCGCCACGCAGTTCTTGATTTTCTTAATCCAAAACTAGATTTTTGTATTCGCGACCAAATTCTTGATTTTCTTGATCCAAAATTTGATTTTTGTATTCGCGACCAAATTCTTGAATTTCTTGATCCAAAACTAGATTTTTGTATTCGCGACCATATTCTTGATTTTCTTGATCCAAAAAGAAATTTTTGTATTCGCGACCAAATTTTTGATTTTCTTGATCCAAAATTTGATTTTTGTATTCGCGACCAAATTCTTGATTTTCTTGATCCAAAACTAGATTTTTGTATTCGCCACGCAGTTCTTGATTTTCTTGATCCAAAACTAGATTTTTGTATTCGCGACCAAATTCTTGATTTTCTTGATCCAAAACTAGATTTTTGTATTCGCGACCAACTTCTTGATTTTCTTGATCCAAAACTAGATTTTTGTATTCGCCATGCAGTTCTTGATTTTCTTGATCCAAAACTATATTTTTGTATTCGCGACCAAATTGTTGATTTTCTTGATCCAAAACTAGATTTTTGTATTCGCCACGCAGTTCTTGATTTTCTTGATCCAAAACTAGATTTTTGTATTCGCGATCAAATTCTTGATTTTCTTGATCCAAAACTAGATTTTTGTATTCGCGACCAAATTCTTGATTTTCTTGATCCAAAACTAGATTTTTGTATTCGCGACCAAATTCTTGATTTTCTTGATCCAAAACTAGATTTTTGTATTCGCGACCAATTTCTTGATTTTCTTGATCCAAAACTAGATTTTTGTATTCGCGACCCAATTCTTGATTTTCTTGAACCAAAACTAGATTTTTGTATTCGCGACCAAATTCTTAATTTTCTTGATCCAAAACTAGATTTTTGTATTCGCGACCAAATTCTTGATTTTCTTGATCCAAAACTAGTTTTTTGTATTCGCGACCCAAAACTAGATTTTTGTATTCGCGACCAACTTCTTGATTTTCTTGATCCAAAACTATATTTTTGTATTCGCGACCCAATTCTTGATTTTCTTGATCCAAAACTAGATTTTTGTATTCGATACGCAGTTCTTGATTTTCTTGATCCAAAACTAGATATTTGTTTTCGCGACCAAATTCTTGATTTTCTTGATCCAAAACTAGATTTTTGTATTCGCGACCAAATTCTTGATTTTCTTGATCCAAAACTAGATTTTTGTATTCCTGACCAAATTCTTGATTTTCTTGATCCAAAACTAGATTTTTGTATTCACGACCCAATTCTTGATTTTTTCTTGATCCAAAACTAGATTTTTGTATTCGCGACCAAATTCTTGATTTTCTTGATCCAAAACTTGATTTTTGTATTCGCGACCAAATTCTTGATTTTCTTGATCCAAAACTAGATTTTTGTATTCGCGACCAATTTCTTAATTTTCTTGATCCAAAACTAGATTTTTGTATTCGCGACCCAATTCTTGATTTTCTTGATCCAAAACTAGATTTTTGTATTCGCCACGCAGTTCTTGATTTTCTTGATCCAAAACTAGATTTTTGTATTCGCGACCAAATTCTTGATTTTCTTGATCCAAAACTATATTTTTGTATTCGAGAGCAAATTCTTGATTTTCTTGATCCAAAACTAGATTTTTGTATTCGCGACCAAATTCTTGGTTTTCTTGATCCAAAACTTGATTTTTGTATTCGCCACGCAGTTCTTGATTTTCTTGATCCAAAACTATATTTTTGTATTCGCGACCAAATTCTTGATTTTCTTGATCCAAAACTAGATTTTTGTATTCGCGACCCAATTCTTGATTTTTTTCTTGATCCAAAACTAGATTTTTGTATTCGCGACCGAATTCTTGATTTTCTTGACCCAAAACTAGATTTTCGTATTCGCCACGCAGTTCTTGATTTTCTTAATCCAAAACTAGATTTTTGTATTCGCGACCAAATTCTTGATTTTCTTGATCCAAAATTTGATTTTTGTATTCGCGACCAAATTCTTGAATTTCTTGATCCAAAACTAGATTTTTGTATTCGCGACCATATTCTTGATTTTCTTGATCCAAAAAGAAATTTTTGTATTCGCGACCAAATTTTTGATTTTCTTGATCCAAAATTTGATTTTTGTATTCGCGACCAAATTCTTGATTTTCTTGATCCAAAACTAGATTTTTGTATTCGCCACGCAGTTCTTGATTTTCTTGATCCAAAACTAGATTTTTGTATTGGCGACCTAATTCTTGATTTTCTTGATCCAAAACTAGATTTTTGTATTCGCGACCAAATTCTTGATTTTCTTGATCCAAAACTAGATTTTTGTATTCGCGACCAACTTCTTGATTTTCTTGATCCAAAACTAGATTTTTGTATTCGCCATGCAGTTCTTGATTTTCTTGATCCAAAACTATATTTTTGTATTCGCGACCAAATTGTTGATTTTCTTGATCCAAAACTAGATTTTTGTATTCGCCACGCAGTTCTTGATTTTCTTGATCCAAAACTAGATTTTTGTATTCGCGATCAAATTCTTGATTTTCTTGATCCAAAACTAGATTTTTGTATTCGCGACCAAATTCTTGATTTTCTTGATCCAAAACTAGATTTTTGTATTCGCGACCCAATTCTTGATTTTCTTGATCCAAAACTAGATTTTTGTATTCGCGACCAATTTCTTGATTTTCTTGATCCAAAACTAGATTTTTGTATTCGCGACCCAATTCTTGATTTTCTTGAACCAAAACTAGATTTTTGTATTCGCGACCAAATTCTTAATTTTCTTGATCCAAAACTAGATTTTTGTATTCGCGACCAAATTCTTGATTTTCTTGATCCAAAACTAGTTTTTTGTATTCGCGACCCAAAACTAGATTTTTGTATTCGCGACCAACTTCTTGATTTTCTTGATCCAAAACTATATTTTTGTATTCGCGACCCAATTCTTGATTTTCTTGATCCAAAACTAGATTTTTGTATTCGATACGCAGTTCTTGATTTTCTTGATCCAAAACTAGATATTTGTTTTCGCGACCAAATTCTTGATTTTCTTGATCCAAAACTAGATTTTTGTATTCGCGACCAAATTCTTGATTTTCTTGATCCAAAACTAGATTTTTGTATTCGCGACCAACTTCTTGATTTTCTTGATCCAAAACTAGATTTTTGTATTCGCCACACAGTTCTTGATTTTCTTGATCCAAAACTATATTTTTGTATTCGCGACCAAATTCTTGATTTTCTTGATCCAAAACTAGATTTTGTATTCGCGACCCAATTCTTAATTTTCTTGATCCAAAACTAGATATTTGCATTCGCCACGCAGTTGTTGATTTTCTTGATCCAAAACTAGATTTTTGTATTCGCGACCAAATTCTTGATTTTCTTGATCCAAAACTAGATTTTTGTATTCGCGAGTCAATTCTTGATTTTCTTGATCCAAAACTAGATTTTTGTATTCGCGACCAATTTCTTGATTTTCTTGATCCAAAACTAGATTTTTGTATTCGCGACCCAATTCTTGATTTTCTTGATCCAAAACTAGATTTTTGTATTCGCCACGCAGTTCTTGATTTTCTTGATCCAAAACTAGATTTTTGTAATGGCGACCAAATTCTTGATTTTCTTGATCCAAAACTAGATTTTTGTATTCGCGACCCAATTCTTGATTTTCTTGATCCAAAACTAGATTTTTGCATTCGCCACGCAGTTGTTGATTTTCTTGATCCAAAACTAGATTTTTGCATTCGCGACCAAATTCTTGATTTTCTTGATCCAAAACTAGATTTTTGTATTCGCGACCCAATTCTTGATTTTCTTGATCCAAAACTAGATTTTTGTATTCGCGACCAAATTCTTGATTTTCTTGATGCAAAACTAGATTTTTGTATTCGCCACGCAGTTCTTGATTTTCTTGATCCAAAACTAGATTTTTGTATTCGCGACCAAATTCTTGATTTTCTTGATCCAAAACTATATTTTTGTATTCGAGAGCAAATTCTTGATTTTCTTGATCCAAAACTAGATTTTTGTATTCGCGACCAAATTCTTGATTTTCTTGATCCAAAACTAGATTTTTGTATTCCTGACCAAATTCTTGATTTTCTTGATCCAAAACTAGATTTTTGTATTCACGACCCAATTCTTGATTTTTTCTTGATCCAAAACTAGATTTTTGTATTCGCGACCAAATTCTTGATTTTCTTGATCCAAAACTTGATTTTTGTATTCGCGACCAAATTCTTGATTTTCTTGATCCAAAACTAGATTTTTGTATTCGCGACCAATTTCTTCATTTTCTTGATCCAAAACTAGATTTTTGTATTCGCGACCCAATTCTTGATTTTCTTGATCCAAAACTAGATTTTTGTATTCGCCACGCAGTTCTTGATTTTCTTGATCCAAAACTAGATTTTTGTATTCGCGACCAAATTCTTGATTTTCTTGATCCAAAACTATATTTTTGTATTCGAGAGCAAATTCTTGATTTTCTTGATCCAAAACTAGATTTTTGTATTCGCGACCAAATTCTTGGTTTTCTTGATCCAAAACTTGATTTTTGTATTCGCCACGCAGTTCTTGATTTTCTTGATCCAAAACTATATTTTTGTATTCGCGACCAAATTCTTGATTTTCTTGATCCAAAACTAGATTTTTGTATTCGCGACCCAATTCTTGATTTTTTTCTTGATCCAAAACTAGATTTTTGTATTCGCGACCGAATTCTTGATTTTCTTGACCCAAAACTAGATTTTCGTATTCGCCACGCAGTTCTTGATTTTCTTAATCCAAAACTAGATTTTTGTATTCGCGACCAAATTCTTGATTTTCTTGATCCAAAATTTGATTTTTGTATTCGCGACCAAATTCTTGAATTTCTTGATCCAAAACTAGATTTTTGTATTCGCGACCATATTCTTGATTTTCTTGATCCAAAAAGAAATTTTTGTATTCGCGACCAAATTTTTGATTTTCTTGATCCAAAATTTGATTTTTGTATTCGCGACCAAATTCTTGATTTTCTTGATCCAAAACTAGATTTTTGTATTCGCCACGCAGTTCTTGATTTTCTTGATCCAAAACTAGATTTTTGTATTCGCGACCAAATTCTTGATTTTCTTGATCCAAAACTATATTTTTGTATTCGAGAGCAAATTCTTGATTTTCTTGATCCAAAACTAGATTTTTGTATTCGCGACCAAATTCTTGATTTTCTTGATCCAAAACTAGATATTTGCATTCGCGACCCAATTCTTGATTTTCTTGATCCAAAACTATACTTTTGTATTCGCGACCCAATTCTTGATTTTCTTGATCCAAAACTAGATTTTTGTATTCGCGACCAAATTCTTGATTTTCTTGATCCAAAACTAGATTTTTGTATTCGAGAGCAAATTCTTGATTTTCTTGATCCAAAACTAGATTTTTGTATTCGCGACCCAATTCTTGATTTTCTTGATCCAAAACTAGATTTTTGTATTCGCCACGCAGTTCTTGATTTTCTTGATCCAAAACTAGATTTTTGTATTCGCGACCCAATTCTTGATTTTCTTGATCCAAAACTAGATTTTTGTATTCGCGAACCAATTCTTGATTTTCTTGATCCAAAACTAGATTTTTATATTCGAGACCCAATTCTTGATTTTCTTGATCCAAAACAAGATTTTTGTATTCGCGACCAAATTCTTGATTTTCTTGATCCAAAACTAGATTTTTGTATTCGCGACCCAATTCTTGATTTTTTTCTTGATCCAAAACAAGATTTTGGTATTCGCGACCAACTTCTTGATTTTCTTGATCCAAAACTAGATTTTTGTATTCGCGACCCAATTCTTGATTTTCTTGATCCAAAACTAGATATTTGCATTCGCGACCCAATTCTTGATTTTCTTGATCCAAAACTATACTTTTGTATTCGCGACCCAATTCTTGATTTTCTTGATCCAAAACTATATTTTTGTATTCGAGAGCAAATTCTTGATTTTCTTGATCCAAAACTAGATTTTTGTATTCGCGACCCAATTCTTGATTTTCTTGATCCAAAACTAGATTTTTGTATTCGCGACCCAATTCTTGATTTTCTAGATCCAAAACTAGATTTTTGTATTCGCGACCAAATTCTTGATTTTCTTAATCCAAAACTAGATTTTTGTATTCGCGACCCAATTCTTGATTTTTTTCTTGATCCAAAACAAGATTTTTGTATTCGCGACCAACTTCTTGATTTTCTTGATCCAAAACAAGATTTTTGTATTCGCGACCCAATTCTTGATTTTCTTGATCCAAAACTAGATTTTTGTATTCGCCACGCAGTTCTTGATTTTCTTGATCCAAAACTAGATTTTTGTATTCGCGATCAAATTCTTGATTTTCTTGATCCAAAACTAGATTTTTGTATTCGCGACCAAATTCTTGATTTTCTTGATCCAAAACTAGATTTTTGTATTCGCGACCCAATTCTTGATTTTCTTGATCCAAAACTAGATTTTTGTATTCGCGACCAATTTCTTGATTTTCTTGATCCAAAACTAGATTTTTGTATTCGCGACCCAATTCTTGATTTTCTTGAACCAAAACTAGATTTTTGTATTCGCGACCAAATTCTTCATTTTCTTGATCCAAAACTAGATTTTTGTATTCGCGACCAAATTCTTGATTTTCTTGATCCAAAACTAGTTTTTTGTATTCGCGACCCAAAACTAGATTTTTGTATTCGCGACCAACTTCTTGATTTTCTTGATCCAAAACTATATTTTTGTATTCGCGACCCAATTCTTGATTTTCTTGATCCAAAACTAGATTTTTGTATTCGATACGCAGTTCTTGATTTTCTTGATCCAAAACTAGATATTTGTTTTCGCGACCAAATTCTTGATTTTCTTGATCCAAAACTAGATTTTTGTATTCGCGACCAAATTCTTGATTTTCTTGATCCAAAACTAGATTTTTGTATTCGCGACCAACTTCTTGATTTTCTTGATCCAAAACTAGATTTTTGTATTCGCCATACAGTTCTTGATTTTCTTGATCCAAAACTATATTTTTGTATTCGCGACCAAATTCTTGATTTTCTTGATCCAAAACTAGATTTTGTATTCGCGACCCAATTCTTAATTTTCTTGATCCAAAACTAGATATTTGCATTCGCCACGCAGTTGTTGATTTTCTTGATCCAAAACTAGATTTTTGTATTCGCGACCAAATTCTTGATTTTCTTGATCCAAAACTAGATTTTTGTATTCGCGAGTCAATTCTTGATTTTCTTGATCCAAAACTAGATTTTTGTATTCGCGACCAATTTCTTGATTTTCTTGATCCAAAACTAGATTTTTGTATTCGCGACCCAATTCTTGATTTTCTTGATCCAAAACTAGATTTTTGTATTCGCGACCCAATTCTTGATTTTCTTGATCCAAAACTAGATTTTTGTATTCGCCACGCAGTTCTTGATTTTCTTGATCCAAAACTAGATTTTTGTATTCGCGACCCAATTCTTGATTTTCTTGATCCAAAACTAGATTTTTGTATTCGCGAACCAATTCTTGATTTTCTTGATCCAAAACTAGATTTTTATATTCGCGACCCAATTCTTGATTTTCTTGATCCAAAACAAGATTTTTGTATTCGCGACCAAATTCTTGATTTTCTTGATCCAAAACTAGATTTTTGTATTCGCGACCCAATTCTTGATTTTTTTCTTGATCCAAAACAAGATTTTGGTATTCGCGACCAACTTCTTGATTTTCTTGATCCAAAACTAGATTTTTGTATTCGCGACCCAATTCTTGATTTTCTTGATCCAAAACTAGAAATTTGCATTCGCGACCCAATTCTTGATTTTCTTGATCCAAAACTATACTTTTGTATTCGCGACCCAATTCTTGATTTTCTTGATCCAAAACTATATTTTTGTATTCGAGAGCAAATTCTTGATTTTCTTGATCCAAAACTAGATTTTTGTATTCGCGACCCAATTCTTGATTTTCTTGATCCAAAACAAGATTTTTGTATTCGCGACCAACTTCTTGATTTTCTTGATCCAAAACAAGATTTTTGTATTCGCGACCCAATTCTTGATTTTCTTGATCCAAAACTTGATTTTTGTATTCGCCACGCAGTTCTTGATTTTCTTGATCCAAAACTAGATTTTTGTATTCGCGATCAAATTCTTGATTTTCTTGATCCAAAACTAGATTTTTGTATTCGCGACCAAATTCTTGATTTTCTTGATCCAAAACTAGATTTTTGTATTCGCGACCCAATTCTTGATTTTCTTGATCCAAAACTAGATTTTTGTATTCGCGACCAATTTCTTGATTTTCTTGATCCAAAACTAGATTTTTGTATTCGCGACCCAATTCTTGATTTTCTTGAACCAAAACTAGATTTTTGTATTCGCGACCAAATTCTTAATTTTCTTGATCCAAAACTAGATTTTTGTATTCGCGACCAAATTCTTGATTTTCTTGATCCAAAACTAGTTTTTTGTATTCGCGACCCAAAACTAGATTTTTGTATTCGCGACCAACTTCTTGATTTTCTTGATCCAAAACTATATTTTTGTATTCGCGACCCAATTCTTGATTTTCTTGATCCAAAACTAGATTTTTGTATTCGATACGCAGTTCTTGATTTTCTTGATCCAAAACTAGATATTTGTTTTCGCGACCAAATTCTTGATTTTCTTGATCCAAAACTAGATTTTTGTATTCGCGACCAAATTCTTGATTTTCTTGATCCAAAACTAGATTTTTGTATTCGCGACCAACTTCTTGATTTTCTTGATCCAAAACTAGATTTTTGTATTCGCCATACAGTTCTTGATTTTCTTGATCCAAAACTATATTTTTGTATTCGCGACCAAATTCTTGATTTTCTTGATCCAAAACTAGATTTTGTATTCGCGACCCAATTCTTAATTTTCTTGATCCAAAACTAGATATTTGCATTCGCCACGCAGTTGTTGATTTTCTTGATCCAAAACTAGATTTTTGTATTCGCGACCAAATTCTTGATTTTCTTGATCCAAAACTAGATTTTTGTATTCGCGAGTTAATTCTTGATTTTCTTGATCCAAAACTAGATTTTTGTATTCGCGACCAATTTCTTGATTTTCTTGATCCAAAACTAGATTTTTGTATTCGCGACCCAATTCTTGATTTTCTTGATCCAAAACTAGATTTTTGTATTCGCCACGCAGTTCTTGATTTTCTTGATCCAAAACTAGATTTTTGTAATGGCGACCAAATTCTTGATTTTCTTGATCCAAAACTAGATTTTTGTATTCGCGACCCAATTCTTGATTTTCTTGATCCAAAACTAGATTTTTGCATTCGCCACGCAGTTGTTGATTTTCTTGATCCAAAACTAGATTTTTGCATTCGCGACCAAATTCTTGATTTTCTTGATCCAAAACTAGATTTTTGTATTCGCGACCCAATTCTTGATTTTCTTGATCCAAAACTAGATTTTTGTATTCGCGACCAAATTCTTGATTTTCTTGATCCAAAACTAGATTTTTGTATTCGCCACGCAGTTCTTGATTTTCTTGATCCAAAACTAGATTTTTGTATTCGCGACCAAATTCTTGATTTTCTTGATCCAAAACTATATTTTTGTATTCGAGAGCAAATTCTTGATTTTCTTGATCCAAAACTAGATTTTTGTATTCGCGACCAAATTCTTGATTTTCTTGATCCAAAACTAGATTTTTGTATTCCTGACCAAATTCTTGATTTTCTTGATCCAAAACTAGATTTTTGTATTCGCGACCAAATTCTTGATTTTCTTGATCCAAAACTTGATTTTTGTATTCGCGACCAAATTCTTGATTTTCTTGATCCAAAACTAGATTTTTGTATTCGCGACCAATTTCTTAATTTTCTTGATCCAAAACTAGATTTTTGTATTCGCGACCCAATTCTTGATTTTCTTGATCCAAAACTAGATTTTTGTATTCGCCACGCAGTTCTTGATTTTCTTGATCCAAAACTAGATTTTTGTATTCGCGACCAAATTCTTGATTTTCTTGATCCAAAACTATATTTTTGTATTCGAGAGCAAATTCTTGATTTTCTTGATCCAAAACTAGATTTTTGTATTCGCGACCAAATTCTTGGTTTTCTTGATCCAAAACTAGATTTTTGTATTCGCCACGCAGTTCTTGATTTTCTTGATCCAAAACTATATTTTTGTATTCGCGACCAAATTCTTGATTTTCTTGATCCAAAACTAGATTTTTGTATTCGCGACCCAATTCTTGATTTTTTTCTTGATCCAAAACTAGATTTTTGTATTCGCGACCGAATTCTTGATTTTCTTGACCCAAAACTAGATTTTCGTATTCGCCACGCAGTTCTTGATTTTCTTGATCCAAAACTATATTTTTGTATTCGCGACCAAATTCTTGATTTTCTTGATCCAAAACTATATTTTTGTATTCGCGACCAAATTCTTGAATTTCTTGATCCAAAACTAGATTTTTGTATTCGCGACCATATTCTTGATTTTCTTGATCCAAAAAGAAATTTTTGTATTCGCGACCAAATTTTTGATTTTCTTGATCCAAAATTTGATTTTTGTATTCGCGACCAAATTCTTGATTTTCTTGATCCAAAACTAGATTTTTGTATTCGCCACGCAGTTCTTGATTTTCTTGATCCAAAACTAGATTTTTGTATTCGCGACCAAATTCTTGATTTTCTTGATCCAAAACTAGATATTTGCATTCGCGACCCAATTCTTGATTTTCTTGATCCAAAACTATACTTTTGTATTCGCGACCCAATTCTTGATTTTCTTGATCCAAAACTAGATTTTTGTATTCGCGACCAAATTCTTGATTTTCTTGATCCAAAACTAGATTTTTGTATTCGAGAGCAAATTCTTGATTTTCTTGATCCAAAACTAGATTTTTGTATTCGCGACCCAATTCTTGATTTTCTTGATCCAAAACTAGATTTTTGTATTCGCCACGCAGTTCTTGATTTTCTTGATCCAAAACTAGATTTTTGTATTCGCGACCCAATTCTTGATTTTCTTGATCCAAAACTAGATTTTTGTATTCGCGAACCAATTCTTGATTTTCTTGATCCAAAACTAGATTTTTATATTCGCGACCCAATTCTTGATTTTCTTGATCCAAAACAAGATTTTTGTATTCGCGACCAAATTCTTGATTTTCTTGATCCAAAACTAGATTTTTGTATTCGCGACCCAATTCTTGATTTTTTTCTTGATCCAAAACAAGATTTTGGTATTCGCGACCAACTTCTTGATTTTCTTGATCCAAAACTAGATTTTTGTATTCGCGACCCAATTCTTGATTTTCTTGATCCAAAACTAGATATTTGCATTCGCGACCCAATTCTTGATTTTCTTGATCCAAAACTATACTTTTGTATTCGCGACCCAATTCTTGATTTTCTTGATCCAAAACTATATTTTTGTATTCGAGAGCAAATTCTTGATTTTCTTGATCCAAAACTAGATTTTTGTATTCGCGACCCATTTCTTGATTTTCTTGATCCAAAACTAGATTTTTGTATTCGCGACCCAATTCTTGATTTTCTAGATCCAAAACTAGATTTTTGTATTCGCGACCAAATTCTTGATTTTCTTAATCCAAAACTAGATTTTTGTATTCGCGACCCAATTCTTGATTTTTTTCTTGATCCAAAACAAGATTTTTGTATTCGCGACCAACTTCTTGATTTTCTTGATCCAAAACAAGATTTTTGTATTCGCGACCCAATTCTTGATTTTCTTGATCCAAAACTAGATTTTTGTATTCGCCACGCAGTTCTTGATTTTCTTGATCCAAAACTAGATTTTTGTATTCGCGACCAAATTCTTGATTTTCTTGATCCAAAACTATATTTTTGTATTCGCGACCAAATTCTTGATTTTCTTGATCCAAAACTATATTTTTGTATTCGCGACCAAATTCTTGATTTTCTTGATCCAAAACTAGATTTTTGTATTCGCGACCCAATTCTTGATTTTTTTCTTGATCCAAAACTAGATTTTTGTATTCGCGACCAACTTCTGGATTTTCTTGATCCAAAACTAGATTTTTGTATTCGCGACCCAATTCTCGATTTTCTTGATCCAAAACTAGATTTTTGTATTCGCCACGTAGTTCTTGATTTTCTTGATCCAAAACTAGATTTTTGTATTGGCGACCAAATTCTCGATTTTCTTGATCCAAAACTAGATTTTTGTATTCGCGACCAAATTCTTGATTTTCTTGATCCAAAACTAGATTTTTGTATTCGCGATCAAATTCTTGATTTTCTTGATCCAAAACTTGATTTTTGTATTCGCCACACAGTTCTTGATTTTTCTTGATCCAAAACTAGATTTTTGTATTCGCCACGCAGTTCTTGATTTTCTTGATCCAAAACTAGATTTTTGTATTCGCGACCAAATTCTTGATTTTCTTGATCCAAAACTATATTTTTGTATTCGAGAGCAAATTCTTGATTTTCTTGATCCAAAACTAGATTTTTGTATTCGCGACCAAATTCTTGATTTTCTTGATCCAAAACTAGATTTTTGCATTCGCGACCCAATTCTTGATTTTCTTGATCCAAAACTATACTTTTGTATTCGCGACCCAATTCTTGATTTTCTTGATCCAAAACTAGATTTTTGTATTCGCGACCAAATTCTTGATTTTCTTGATCCAAAACTAGATTTTTGTATTCGCGACCCAATTCTTGATTTTCTTGATCCAAAACTAGATTTTTGTATTCGCGAACCAATTCTTGATTTTCTTGATCCAAGACTAGATTTTTGTATTCGCGACCCAATTCTTGATTTTCTTGATCCAACACTTGATTTTTGTATTCGCCACGCAGTTCTTGATTTTCTTGATCCAAAACTAGATTTTTGTATTCGCGATCAAATTCTTGATTTTCTTGATCCAAAACTAGATTTTTGTATTCGCGACCAAATTCTTGATTTTCTTGATCCAAAACTAGATTTTTGTATTCGCGACCAATTTCTTGATTTTCTTGATCCAAAACTAGATTTTTGTATTCGCGACCCAATTCTTGATTTTCTTGAACCAAAACTAGATTTTTGTATTCGCGACCAAATTCTTAATTTTCTTGATCCAAAACTAGATTTTTGTATTCGCGACCAAATTCTTGATTTTCTTGATCCAAAACTAGTTTTTTGTATTCGCGACCCAAAACTAGATTTTTGTATTCGCGACCAACTTCTTGATTTTCTTGATCCAAAACTATATTTTTGTATTCGCGACCCAATTCTTGATTTTCTTGATCCAAAACTAGATTTTTGTATTCGCGACCAAATTCTTGATTTTCTTGATCCAAAACTAGATTTTTGTATTCGCGAGTCAATTCTTGATTTTCTTGATCCAAAACTAGATTTTTGTATTCGCGACCAAATTCTTGATTTTCTTGATCCAAAACTAGATTTTTGTATTCGCGACCAACTTCTTGATTTTCTTGATCCAAAACTAGATTTTTGTATTCGCCATACAGTTCTTGATTTTCTTGATCCAAAACTATATTTTTGTATTCGCGACCAAATTCTTGATTTTCTTGATCCAAAACTAGATTTTGTATTCGCGACCCAATTCTTAATTTTCTTGATCCAAAACTAGATTTTTGCATTCGCCACGCAGTTGTTGATTTTCTTGATCCAAAACTAGATTTTTGTATTCGCGACCAAATTCTTGATTTTCTTGATCCAAAACTAGATTTTTGTATTCGCGAGTCAATTCTTGATTTTCTTGATCCAAAACTAGATTTTTGTATTCGCGACCAAATTCTTGGTTTTCTTGATCCAAAACTTGATTTTTGTATTCGCCACGCAGTTCTTGATTTTCTTGATCCAAAACTATATTTTTGTATTCGCGACCAAATTCTTGATTTTCTTGATCCAAAACTAGATTTTTGTATTCGCGACCCAATTCTTGATTTTTTTCTTGATCCAAAACTAGATTTTTGTATTCGCGACCGAATTCTTGATTTTCTTGACCCAAAACTAGATTTTCGTATTCGCCACGCAGTTCTTGATTTTCTTGATCCAAAACTAGATTTTTGTATTCGCGACCCAATTCTTGATTTTTTTCTTGATCCAAAACTAGATTTTTGTATTCGCGACCGAATTCTTGATTTTCTTGACCCAAAACTAGATTTTCGTATTCGCCACGCAGTTCTTGATTTTCTTAATCCAAAACTAGATTTTTGTATTCGCGACCAACTTCTTGATTTTCTTGATCCAAAACTAGATTTTTGTATTCGCGACCCAATTCTTGATTTTCTTGATCCAAGACTAGATTTTTATATTCGCCACGCAGTTCTTGATTTTCTTGATCCAAAACTAGATTTTTGTATTGGCGACCAAATTCTTGATTTTCTTGATCCAAAACTAGATTTTTGTATTCGCGACCCAATTCTTGATTTTTTTCTTGATCCAAAAAAAGATTTTTGTATTCGCGACCAACTTCTTGATTTTCTTGATCCAAAACTAGATTTTTGTATTCGCGACCCAATTCTTGATTTTCTTGATCCAAAACTAGATTTTTGTATTCGCCACGTAGTTCTTGATTTTCTTGATCCAAAACTAGATTTTTGTATTGGCGACCAAATTCTCGATTTTCTTGATCCAAAACTAGATTTTTGTATTCGCGACCAAATTCTTGATTTTCTTGATCCAAAACTAGATTTTTGTATTCGCGATCAAATTCTTGATTTTCTTGATCCAAAACTTGATTTTTGTATTCGCCACACAGTTCTTGATTTTTCTTGATCCAAAACTAGATTTTTGTATTCGCCACGCAGTTCTTGATTTTCTTGATCCAAAACTAGATTTTTGTATTCGCGACCAAATTCTTGATTTTCTTGATCCAAAACTATATTTTTGTATTCGAGAGCAAATTCTTGATTTTCTTGATCCAAAACTAGATTTTTGTATTCGCGACCAAATTCTTGATTTTCTTGATCCAAAACTAGATTTTTGCATTCGCGACCCAATTCTTGATTTTCTTGATCCAAAACTATACTTTTGTATTCGCGACCCAATTCTTGATTTTCTTGATCCAAAACTATACTTTTGCATTCGCGAGCAAATTCTTGATTTTCTTGATCCAAAACTAGATTTTTGTATTCGCGACCAAATTCTTGATTTTCTTGATCCAAAACTAGATTTTTGCATTCGCGACCCAATTCTTGATTTTCTTGATCCAAAACTATACTTTTGTATTCGAGAGCAAATTCTTGATTTTCTTGATCCAAAACTAGATTTTTGTATTCGCGACCAAATTCTTGATTTTCTTGATCCAAAACTAGAGATTTGCATTCGCGACCCAATTCTTGATTTTCTTGATCCAAAACTATACTTTTGTATTCGCGACCCAATTCTTGATTTTCTTGATCCAAAACTAGATTTTTGTATTCGCGACAAAATTCTTGATTTTCTTAATCCAAAACTAAATTTTTGTATTCGCGACCCAATTCTTGATTTTCTTGATCCAAAACTAGATTTTTGTATTCGCGAACCAATTCTTGATTTTCTTGATCCAAAACTAGATTTTTGTATTCGCGACCCAATTCTTGATTTTCTTGATCCAAAACAAGATTTTTGTATTCGCGACCAAATTCTTGATTTTCTTGATCTAAAACTAGATTTTTGTATTCGCGACCCAATTCTTGATTTTTTTCTTGATCCAAAACAAGATTTTGGTATTCGCGACCAACTTCTTGATTTTCTTGATCCAAAACTAGATTTTTGTATTCGCGACCCAATTCTTGATTTTCTTGATCCAAAACTAGATTTTTGTATTCGCCACGCAGTTCTTGATTTTCTTGATCCAAAACTAGATTTTTGTATTCGCGACCAAATTCTTGATTTTCTTGATCCAAAACTATATTTTTGTATTCGAGAGCAAATTCTTGATTTTCTTGATCCAAAACTAGATTTTTGTATTCGCGACCAAATTCTTGATTTTCTTGATCCAAAACTAGATTTTTGTATTCCTGACCAAATTCTTGATTTTCTTGATCCAAAACTAGATTTTTGTATTCACGACCCAATTCTTGATTTTTTCTTGATCCAAAACTAGATTTTTGTATTCGCGACCAAATTCTTGATTTTCTTGATCCAAAACTTGATTTTTGTATTCGCGACCAAATTCTTGATTTTCTTGATCCAAAACTAGATTTTTGTATTCGCGAACAATTTCTTAATTTTCTTGATCCAAAACTAGATTTTTGTATTCGCGACCCAATTCTTGATTTTCTTGATCCAAAACTAGATTTTTGTATTCGCCACGCAGTTCTTGATTTTCTTGATCCAAAACTAGATTTTTGTATTCGCGACCAAATTCTTGATTTTCTTGATCCAAAACTATATTTTTGTATTCGAGAGCAAATTCTTGATTTTCTTGATCCAAAACTAGATTTTTGTATTCGCGACCAAATTCTTGGTTTTCTTGATCCAAAACTTGATTTTTGTATTCGCCACGCAGTTCTTGATTTTCTTGATCCAAAACTATATTTTTGTATTCGCGACCAAATTCTTGATTTTCTTGATCCAAAACTAGATTTTTGTATTCGCGACCCAATTCTTGATTTTTTTCTTGATCCAAAACTAGATTTTTGTATTCGCGACCGAATTCTTGATTTTCTTGACCCAAAACTAGATTTTCGTATTCGCCACGCAGTTCTTGATTTTCTTAATCCAAAACTAGATTTTTGTATTCGCGACCAAATTCTTGATTTTCTTGATCCAAAAGTTGATTTTTGTATTCGCGACCAAATTCTTGAATTTCTTGATCCAAAACTAGATTTTTGTATTCGCGACCATATTCTTGATTTTCTTGATCCAAAAAGAAATTTTTGTATTCGCGACCAAATTTTTGATTTTCTTGATCCAAAATTTGATTTTTGTATTCGCGACCAAATTCTTGATTTTCTTGATCCAAAACTAGATTTTTGTATTCGCCACGCAGTTCTTGATTTTCTTGATCCAAAACTAGATTTTTGTATTCGCGACCAAATTCTTGATTTTCTTGATCCAAAACTATATTTTTGTATTCGAGAGCAAATTCTTGATTTTCTTGATCCAAAACTAGATTTTTGTATTCGCGACCAAATTCTTGATTTTCTTGATCCAAAACTAGATATTTGCATTCGCGACCCAATTCTTGATTTTCTTGATCCAAAACTATACTTTTGTATTCGCGACCCAATTCTTGATTTTCTTGATCCAAAACTAGATTTTTGTATTCGCGACCAAATTCTTGATTTTCTTGATCCAAAACTAGATTTTTGTATTCGAGACCAAATTCTTGATTTTCTTGATCCAAAACTAGATTTTTGCATTCGCGACCCAATTCTTGATTTTCTTGATCCAAAACTATACTTTTGTATTCGAGAGCAAATTCTTGATTTTCTTGATCCAAAACTAGATTTTTGTATTCGCGACCAAATTCTTGATTTTCTTGATCCAAAACTAGATATTTGCATTCGCGACCCAATTCTTGATTTTCTTGATCCAAAACTATACTTTTGTATTCGCGACCCAATTCTTGATTTTCTTGATCCAAAACTAGATTTTTGTATTCGCGACCAAATTCTTGATTTTCTTGATCCAAAACTATATTTTTGTATTCGCGACCAAATTCTTGATTTTCTTGATCCAAAACTAGATTTTTGTATTCGCCACGCAGTTCTTGATTTTCTTGATCCAAAACTAGATTTTTGTATTCGCGACCAAATTCTTGATTTTCTTGATCCAAAACTATATTTTTGTATTCGAGAGCAAATTCTTGATTTTCTTGATCCAAAACTAGATTTTTGTATTCGCGACCAAATTCTTGATTTTCTTGATCCAAAACTAGATATTTGCATTCGCGACCCAATTCTTGATTTTCTTGATCCAAAACTATACTTTTGTATTCGCGACCCAATTCTTGATTTTCTTGATCCAAAACTAGATTTTTGTATTCGCGAACCAATTCTTGATTTTCTTGATCCAAAACTAGATTTTTGTATTCGCGACCCAATTCTTGATTTTCTTGATCCAAAACAAGATTTTTGTATTCGCGACCAAATTCTTGATTTTCTTGATCCAAAACTAGATTTTTGTATTCGCGACAAAATTCTTGATTTTCTTAATCCAAAACTAAATTTTTGTATTCGCGACCCAATTCTTGATTTTCTTGATCCAAAACTAGATTTTTGTATTCGCGAACCAATTCTTGATTTTCTTGATCCAAAACTAGATTTTTGTATTCGCGACCCAATTCTTGATTTTCTTGATCCAAAACAAGATTTTTGTATTCGCGACCAAATTCTTGATTTTCTTGATCTAAAACTAGATTTTTGTATTCGCGACCCAATTCTTGATTTTTTTCTTGATCCAAAACAAGATTTTGGTATTCGCGACCAACTTCTTGATTTTCTTGATCCAAAACTAGATTTTTGTATTCGCGACCCAATTCTTGATTTTCTTGATCCAAAACTAGATTTTTGTATTCGCCACGCAGTTCTTGATTTTCTTGATCCAAAACTAGATTTTTGTATTCGCGACCAAATTCTTGATTTTCTTGATCCAAAACTATATTTTTGTATTCGAGAGCAAATTCTTGATTTTCTTGATCCAAAACTAGATTTTTGTATTCGCGACCAAATTCTTGATTTTCTTGATCCAAAACTAGATTTTTGTATTCCTGACCAAATTCTTGATTTTCTTGATCCAAAACTAGATTTTTGTATTCACGACCCAATTCTTGATTTTTTCTTGATCCAAAACTAGATTTTTGTATTCGCGACCAAATTCTTGATTTTCTTGATCCAAAACTTGATTTTTGTATTCGCGACCAAATTCTTGATTTTCTTGATCCAAAACTAGATTTTTGTATTCGCGAACAATTTCTTAATTTTCTTGATCCAAAACTAGATTTTTGTATTCGCGACCCAATTCTTGATTTTCTTGATCCAAAACTAGATTTTTGTATTCGCCACGCAGTTCTTGATTTTCTTGATCCAAAACTAGATTTTTGTATTCGCGACCAAATTCTTGATTTTCTTGATCCAAAACTATATTTTTGTATTCGAGAGCAAATTCTTGATTTTCTTGATCCAAAACTAGATTTTTGTATTCGCGACCAAATTCTTGGTTTTCTTGATCCAAAACTTGATTTTTGTATTCGCCACGCAGTTCTTGATTTTCTTGATCCAAAACTATATTTTTGTATTCGCGACCAAATTCTTGATTTTCTTGATCCAAAACTAGATTTTTGTATTCGCGACCCAATTCTTGATTTTTTTCTTGATCCAAAACTAGATTTTTGTATTCGCGACCGAATTCTTGATTTTCTTGACCCAAAACTAGATTTTCGTATTCGCCACGCAGTTCTTGATTTTCTTAATCCAAAACTAGATTTTTGTATTCGCGACCAAATTCTTGATTTTCTTGATCCAAAAGTTGATTTTTGTATTCGCGACCAAATTCTTGAATTTCTTGATCCAAAACTAGATTTTTGTATTCGCGACCATATTCTTGATTTTCTTGATCCAAAAAGAAATTTTTGTATTCGCGACCAAATTTTTGATTTTCTTGATCCAAAATTTGATTTTTGTATTCGCGACCAAATTCTTGATTTTCTTGATCCAAAACTAGATTTTTGTATTCGCCACGCAGTTCTTGATTTTCTTGATCCAAAACTAGATTTTTGTATTCGCGACCAAATTCTTGATTTTCTTGATCCAAAACTATATTTTTGTATTCGAGAGCAAATTCTTGATTTTCTTGATCCAAAACTAGATTTTTGTATTCGCGACCAAATTCTTGATTTTCTTGATCCAAAACTAGATATTTGCATTCGCGACCCAATTCTTGATTTTCTTGATCCAAAACTATACTTTTGTATTCGCGACCCAATTCTTGATTTTCTTGATCCAAAACTAGATTTTTGTATTCGCGACCAAATTCTTGATTTTCTTGATCCAAAACTAGATTTTTGTATTCGAGACCAAATTCTTGATTTTCTTGATCCAAAACTAGATTTTTGCATTCGCGACCCAATTCTTGATTTTCTTGATCCAAAACTATACTTTTGTATTCGAGAGCAAATTCTTGATTTTCTTGATCCAAAACTAGATTTTTGTATTCGCGACCAAATTCTTGATTTTCTTGATCCAAAACTAGATATTTGCATTCGCGACCCAATTCTTGATTTTCTTGATCCAAAACTATACTTTTGTATTCGCGACCCAATTCTTGATTTTCTTGATCCAAAACTAGATTTTTGTATTCGCGACCAAATTCTTGATTTTCTTGATCCAAAACTATATTTTTGTATTCGCGACCAAATTCTTGATTTTCTTGATCCAAAACTAGATTTTTGTATTCGCCACGCAGTTCTTGATTTTCTTGATCCAAAACTAGATTTTTGTATTCGCGACCAAATTCTTGATTTTCTTGATCCAAAACTATATTTTTGTATTCGAGAGCAAATTCTTGATTTTCTTGATCCAAAACTAGATTTTTGTATTCGCGACCAAATTCTTGATTTTCTTGATCCAAAACTAGATATTTGCATTCGCGACCCAATTCTTGATTTTCTTGATCCAAAACTATACTTTTGTATTCGCGACCCAATTCTTGATTTTCTTGATCCAAAACTAGATTTTTGTATTCGCGACCAAATTCTTGATTTTCTTGATCCAAAACTAGATTTTTGTATTCGAGAGCAAATTCTTGATTTTCTTGATCCAAAACTAGATTTTTGTATTCGCGACCCAATTCTTGATTTTCTTGATCCAAAACTAGATTTTTGTATTCGCCACGCAGTTCTTGATTTTCTTGATCCAAAACTAGATTTTTGTATTCGCGACCCAATTCTTGATTTTCTTGATCCAAAACTAGATTTTTGTATTCGCGAACCAATTCTTGATTTTCTTGATCCAAAACTAGATTTTTGTATTCGCGACCCAATTCTTGATTTTCTTGATCCAAAACAAGATTTTTGTATTCGCGACCAAATTCTTGATTTTCTTGATCCAAAACTAGATTTTTGTATTCGCGACCCAATTCTTGATTTTTTTCTTGATCCAAAACAAGATTTTGGTATTCGCGACCAACTTCTTGATTTTCTTGATCCAAAACTAGATTTTTGTATTCGCGACCCAATTCTTGATTTTCTTGATCCAAAACTAGATATTTGCATTCGCGACCCAATTCTTGATTTTCTTGATCCAAAACTAGATTTTTGTATTCGCCACGCAGTTCTTGATTTTCTTGATCCAAAACTAGATTTTTGTATTCGCGACCAAATTCTTGATTTTCTTGATCCAAAACTATATTTTTGTATTCGAGAGCAAATTCTTGATTTTCTTGATCCAAAACTAGATTTTTGTATTCGCGACCAAATTCTTGGTTTTCTTGATCCAAAACTTGATTTTTGTATTCGCCACGCAGTTCTTGATTTTCTTGATCCAAAACTATATTTTTGTATTCGCGACCAAATTCTTGATTTTCTTGATCCAAAACTAGATTTTTGTATTCGCGACCCAATTCTTGATTTTTTTCTTGATCCAAAACTAGATTTTTGTATTCGCGACCGAATTCTTGATTTTCTTGACCCAAAACTAGATTTTCGTATTCGCCACGCAGTTCTTGATTTTCTTAATCCAAAACTAGATTTTTGTATTCGCGACCAAATTCTTGATTTTCTTGATCCAAAAGTTGATTTTTGTATTCGCGACCAAATTCTTGAATTTCTTGATCCAAAACTAGATTTTTGTATTCGCGACCATATTCTTGATTTTCTTGATCCAAAAAGAAATTTTTGTATTCGCGACCAAATTTTTGATTTTCTTGATCCAAAATTTGATTTTTGTATTCGCGACCAAATTCTTGATTTTCTTGATCCAAAACTAGATTTTTGTATTCGCCACGCAGTTCTTGATTTTCTTGATCCAAAACTAGATTTTTGTATTCGCGACCAAATTCTTGATTTTCTTGATCCAAAACTATATTTTTGTATTCGAGAGCAAATTCTTGATTTTCTTGATCCAAAACTAGATTTTTGTATTCGCGACCAAATTCTTGATTTTCTTGATCCAAAACTAGATATTTGCATTCGCGACCCAATTCTTGATTTTCTTGATCCAAAACTATACTTTTGTATTCGCGACCCAATTCTTGATTTTCTTGATCCAAAACTAGATTTTTGTATTCGCGACCAAATTCTTGATTTTCTTGATCCAAAATTTGATTTTTGTATTCGCGACCAAATTCTTGAATTTCTTGATCCAAACCTAGATTTTTTTATTCGCGACCATATTCTTGATTTTCTTGATCTAAAAAGAAATTTTTGTATTCGCGACCAAATTTTTGATTTTCTTGATCCAAAATTTGATTTTTGTATTCGCGACCAAATTCTTGATTTTCTTGATCCAAAACATGATTTTTGTATTCGCCACGCAGTTCTTGATTTTCTTGATCCAAAACTATATTTTTGTATTCGCGACCAAATTCTTGATTTTCTTGATCCAAAACTAGATTTTTGTATTCGCGATCCAATTCTTGATTTTTTTCTTGATCCAAAACTAGATTTTTGTATTCGCGACCGAATTCTTGATTTTCTTGACCCAAAACTAGATTTTCGTATTCGCGACCCAATTCTTGATTTTCTTGATCCAACACTAGATTTTTGTATTCGCCACGCAGTTCTTGATTTTCTTGTTCCAAAACTAGATTTTTGTATTCGCGACCAAATTCTTGGTTTTCTTGATCCAAAACTTGATTTTTGTATTCGCCACGCAGTTCTTGATTTTCTTGATCCAAAACTATATTTTTGTATTCGCGACCAAATTCTTGATTTTCTTGATCCAAAACTAGATTTTTGTATTCGCGACCCAATTCTTGATTTTTTTCTTGATCCAAAACTAGATTTTTGTATTCGCGACCGAATTCTTGATTTTCTTGACCCAAAACTAGATTTTCGTATTCGCCACGCAGTTCTTGATTTTCTTAATCCAAAACTAGATTTTTGTATTCGCGACCAAATTCTTGATTTTCTTGATCCAAAAGTTGATTTTTGTATTCGCGACCAAATTCTTGAATTTCTTGATCCAAAACTAGATTTTTGTATTCGCGACCATATTCTTGATTTTCTTGATCCAAAAAGAAATTTTTGTATTCGCGACCAAATTTTTGATTTTCTTGATCCAAAATTTGATTTTTGTATTCGCGACCAAATTCTTGATTTTCTTGATCCAAAACTAGATTTTTGTATTCGCCACGCAGTTCTTGATTTTCTTGATCCAAAACTAGATTTTTGTATTCGCGACCAAATTCTTGATTTTCTTGATCCAAAACTATATTTTTGTATTCGAGAGCAAATTCTTGATTTTCTTGATCCAAAACTAGATTTTTGTATTCGCGACCAAATTCTTGATTTTCTTGATCCAAAACTAGATATTTGCATTCGCGACCCAATTCTTGATTTTCTTGATCCAAAACTATACTTTTGTATTCGCGACCCAATTCTTGATTTTCTTGATCCAAAACTAGATTTTTGTATTCGCGACCAAATTCTTGATTTTCTTGATCCAAAACTAGATTTTTGTATTCGAGAGCAAATTCTTGATTTTCTTGATCCAAAACTAGATTTTTGTATTCGCGACCCAATTCTTGATTTTCTTGATCCAAAACTAGATTTTTGTATTCGCCACGCAGTTCTTGATTTTCTTGATCCAAAACTAGATTTTTGTATTCGCGACCCAATTCTTGATTTTCTTGATCCAAAACTAGATTTTTGTATTCGCGAACCAATTCTTGATTTTCTTGATCCAAAACTAGATTTTTGTATTCGCGACCCAATTCTTGATTTTCTTGATCCAAAACAAGATTTTTGTATTCGCGACCAAATTCTTGATTTTCTTGATCCAAAACTAGATTTTTGTATTCGCGACCCAATTCTTGATTTTTTTCTTGATCCAAAACAAGATTTTGGTATTCGCGACCAACTTCTTGATTTTCTTGATCCAAAACTAGATTTTTGTATTCGCGACCCAATTCTTGATTTTCTTGATCCAAAACTAGATATTTGCATTCGCGACCCAATTCTTGATTTTCTTGATCCAAAACTATACTTTTGTATTCGCGACCCAATTCTTGATTTTCTTGATCCAAAACTATATTTTTGTATTCGAGAGCAAATTCTTGATTTTCTTGATCCAAAACTAGATTTTTGTATTCGCGACCCAATTCTTGATTTTCTTGATCCAAAACTAGATTTTTGTATTCGCGACCCAATTCTTGATTTTCTAGATCCAAAACTAGATTTTTGTATTCGCGACCAAATTCTTGATTTTCTTAATCCAAAACTAGATTTTTGTATTCGCGACCCAATTCTTGATTTTTTTTCTTGATCCAAAACAAGATTTTTGTATTCGCGACCAACTTCTTGATTTTCTTGATCCAAAACAAGATTTTTGTATTCGCGACCCAATTCTTGATTTTCTTGATCCAAAACTAGATTTTTGTATTCGCCACGCAGTTCTTGATTTTCTTGATCCAAAACTAGATTTTTGTATTCGCGACCAAATTCTTGATTTTCTTGATCCAAAACTATATTTTTGTATTCGCGACCAAATTCTTGATTTTCTTGATCCAAAACTATATTTTTGTATTCGCGACCCAATTCTTGATTTTCTTGATCCAAAACTAGATTTTTGTATTCGCGACCCAATTCTTGATTTTCTTGATCCAAAACTAGATTTTTGTATTCGCGACCCAATTCTTGATTTTCTTGATCCAAAACTAGATTTTTGTATTCGCGACCCAATTCTTGATTTTCTTGATCCAAAACTAGATTTTTGTATTCGCGACCAAATTCTTGATTTTCTTGATCCAAAACTAGATTTTTGTATTCGAGAGCAAATTCTTGATTTTCTTGATCCAAAACTAGATTTTTGTATTCGCGACCCAATTCTTGATTTTCTTGATCCAAAACTAGATTTTTGTATTCGCCACGCAGTTCTTGATTTTCTTGATCCAAAACTAGATTTTTGTATTCGCGACCCAATTCTTGATTTTCTTGATCCAAAACTAGATTTTTGTATTCGCGAACCAATTCTTGATTTTCTTGATCCAAAACTAGATTTTTGTATTCGCGACCCAATTCTTGATTTTCTTGATCCAAAACAAGATTTTTGTATTCGCGACCAAATTCTTGATTTTCTTGATCCAAAACTAGATTTTTGTATTCGCGACCCAATTCTTGATTTTTTTCTTGATCCAAAACAAGATTTTGGTATTCGCGACCAACTTCTTGATTTTCTTGATCCAAAACTAGATTTTTGTATTCGCGACCCAATTCTTGATTTTCTTGATCCAAAACTAGATATTTGCATTCGCGACCCAATTCTTGATTTTCTTGATCCAAAACTAGATTTTTGTATTCGCCACGCAGTTCTTGATTTTCTTGATCCAAAACTAGATTTTTGTATTCGCGACCAAATTCTTGATTTTCTTGATCCAAAACTATATTTTTGTATTCGAGAGCAAATTCTTGATTTTCTTGATCCAAAACTAGATTTTTGTATTCGCGACCAAATTCTTGGTTTTCTTGATCCAAAACTTGATTTTTGTATTCGCCACGCAGTTCTTGATTTTCTTGATCCAAAACTATATTTTTGTATTCGCGACCAAATTCTTGATTTTCTTGATCCAAAACTAGATTTTTGTATTCGCGACCCAATTCTTGATTTTTTTCTTGATCCAAAACTAGATTTTTGTATTCGCGACCGAATTCTTGATTTTCTTGACCCAAAACTAGATTTTCGTATTCGCCACGCAGTTCTTGATTTTCTTAATCCAAAACTAGATTTTTGTATTCGCGACCAAATTCTTGATTTTCTTGATCCAAAAGTTGATTTTTGTATTCGCGACCAAATTCTTGAATTTCTTGATCCAAAACTAGATTTTTGTATTCGCGACCATATTCTTGATTTTCTTGATCCAAAAAGAAATTTTTGTATTCGCGACCAAATTTTTGATTTTCTTGATCCAAAATTTGATTTTTGTATTCGCGACCAAATTCTTGATTTTCTTGATCCAAAACTAGATTTTTGTATTCGCCACGCAGTTCTTGATTTTCTTGATCCAAAACTAGATTTTTGTATTCGCGACCAAATTCTTGATTTTCTTGATCCAAAACTATATTTTTGTATTCGAGAGCAAATTCTTGATTTTCTTGATCCAAAACTAGATTTTTGTATTCGCGACCAAATTCTTGATTTTCTTGATCCAAAACTAGATATTTGCATTCGCGACCCAATTCTTGATTTTCTTGATCCAAAACTATACTTTTGTATTCGCGACCCAATTCTTGATTTTCTTGATCCAAAACTAGATTTTTGTATTCGCGACCAAATTCTTGATTTTCTTGATCCAAAATTTGATTTTTGTATTCGCGACCAAATTCTTGAATTTCTTGATCCAAACCTAGATTTTTGTATTCGCGACCATATTCTTGATTTTCTTGATCTAAAAAGAAATTTTTGTATTCGCGACCAAATTTTTGATTTTCTTGATCCAAAATTTGATTTTTGTATTCGCGACCAAATTCTTGATTTTCTTGATCCAAAACATGATTTTTGTATTCGCCACGCAGTTCTTGATTTTCTTGATCCAAAACTATATTTTTGTATTCGCGACCAAATTCTTGATTTTCTTGATCCAAAACTAGATTTTTGTATTCGCGATCCAATTCTTGATTTTTTTCTTGATCCAAAACTAGATTTTTGTATTCGCGACCGAATTCTTGATTTTCTTGACCCAAAACTAGATTTTCGTATTCGCGACCCAATTCTTGATTTTCTTGATCCAACACTAGATTTTTGTATTCGCCACGCAGTTCTTGATTTTCTTGTTCCAAAACTAGATTTTTGTATTCGCGACCAAATTCTTGGTTTTCTTGATCCAAAACTTGATTTTTGTATTCGCCACGCAGTTCTTGATTTTCTTGATCCAAAACTATATTTTTGTATTCGCGACCAAATTCTTGATTTTCTTGATCCAAAACTAGATTTTTGTATTCGCGACCCAATTCTTGATTTTTTTCTTGATCCAAAACTAGATTTTTGTATTCGCGACCGAATTCTTGATTTTCTTGACCCAAAACTAGATTTTCGTATTCGCCACGCAGTTCTTGATTTTCTTAATCCAAAACTAGATTTTTGTATTCGCGACCAAATTCTTGATTTTCTTGATCCAAAAGTTGATTTTTGTATTCGCGACCAAATTCTTGAATTTCTTGATCCAAAACTAGATTTTTGTATTCGCGACCATATTCTTGATTTTCTTGATCCAAAAAGAAATTTTTGTATTCGCGACCAAATTTTTGATTTTCTTGATCCAAAATTTGATTTTTGTATTCGCGACCAAATTCTTGATTTTCTTGATCCAAAACTAGATTTTTGTATTCGCCACGCAGTTCTTGATTTTCTTGATCCAAAACTAGATTTTTGTATTCGCGACCAACTTCTTGATTTTCTTGATCCAAAACTATATTTTTGTATTCGAGAGCAAATTCTTGATTTTCTTGATCCAAAACTAGATTTTTGTATTCGCGACCAAATTCTTGATTTTCTTGATCCAAAACTAGATATTTGCATTCGCGACCCAATTCTTGATTTTCTTGATCCAAAACTATACTTTTGTATTCGCGACCCAATTCTTGATTTTCTTGATCCAAAACTAGATTTTTGTATTCGCGACCAAATTCTTGATTTTCTTGATCCAAAACTAGATTTTTGTATTCGAGAGCAAATTCTTGATTTTCTTGATCCAAAACTAGATTTTTGTATTCGCGACCCAATTCTTGATTTTCTTGATCCAAAACTATATTTTTGTATTCGCCACGCAGTTCTTGATTTTCTTGATCCAAAACTAGATTTTTGTATTCGCGACCCAATTCTTGATTTTCTTGATCCAAAACTAGATTTTTGTATTCGCGAACCAATTCTTGATTTTCTTGATCCAAAACTAGATTTTTGTATTCGCGACCCAATTCTTGATTTTCTTGATCCAAAACAAGATTTTTGTATTCGCGACCAAATTCTTGATTTTCTTGATCCAAAACTAGATTTTTGTATTCGCGACCCAATTCTTGATTTTTTTCTTGATCCAAAACAAGATTTTGGTATTCGCGACCAACTTCTTGATTTTCTTGATCCAAAACTAGATTTTTGTATTCGCGACCCAATTCTTGATTTTCTTGATCCAAAACTAGATATTTGCATTCGCGACCCAATTCTTGATTTTCTTGATCCAAAACTATACTTTTGTATTCGCGACCCAATTCTTGATTTTCTTGATCCAAAACTATATTTTTGTATTCGAGAGCAAATTCTTGATTTTCTTGATCCAAAACTAGATTTTTGTATTCGCGACCCAATTCTTGATTTTCTTGATCCAAAACTAGATTTTTGTATTCGCGACCCAATTCTTGATTTTCTAGATCCAAAACTAGATTTTTGTATTCGCGACCAAATTCTTGATTTTCTTAATCCAAAACTAGATTTTTGTATTCGCGACCCAATTCTTGATTTTTTTTCTTGATCCAAAACAAGATTTTTGTATTCGCGACCAACTTCTTGATTTTCTTGATCCAAAACAAGATTTTTGTATTCGCGACCCAATTCTTGATTTTCTTGATCCAAAACTAGATTTTTGTATTCGCCACGCAGTTCTTGATTTTCTTGATCCAAAACTAGATTTTTGTATTCGCGACCAAATTCTTGATTTTCTTGATCCAAAACTATATTTTTGTATTCGCGACCAAATTCTTGATTTTCTTGATCCAAAACTATATTTTTGTATTCGCGACCCAATTCTTGATTTTCTTGATCCAAAACTAGATTTTTGTATTCGCGACCCAATTCTTGATTTTCTTGATCCAAAACTAGATTTTTGTATTCGCGACCCAATTCTTGATTTTCTTGATCCAAAACTAGATTTTTGTATTCGCGACCCAATTCTTGATTTTCTTGATCCAAAACTAGATTTTTGTATTCGCGACCAAATTCTTGATTTTCTTGATCCAAAACTAGATTTTTGTATTCGCGACCCAATTCTTGATTTTTTTCTTGATCCAAAACAAGATTTTTGTATTCGCGACCAACTTCTTGATTTTCTTGATCCAAAACTATATTTTTGTATTCGAGAGCAAATTCTTGATTTTCTTGATCCAAAACTAGATTTTTGTATTCGCGACCCAATTCTTGATTTTCTTGATCCAAAACTAGATTTTTGTATTCGCGAACCAATTCTTGATTTTCTTGATCCAAAACTAGATTTTTGTATTCGCGACCCAATTCTTGATTTTCTTGATCCAAAACAAGATTTTTGTATTCGCGACCAAATTCTTGATTTTCTTGATCCAAAACTAGATTTTTGTATTCGCGACCCAATTCTTGATTTTTTTCTTGATCCAAAACAAGATTTTGGTATTCGCGACCAACTTCTTGATTTTCTTGATCCAAAACTAGATTTTTGTATTCGCGACCCAATTCTTGATTTTCTTGATCCAAAACTAGATATTTGCATTCGCGACCCAATTCTTGATTTTCTTGATCCAAAACTATACTTTTGTATTCGCGACCCAATTCTTGATTTTCTTGATCCAAAACTATATTTTTGTATTCGAGAGCAAATTCTTGATTTTCTTGATCCAAAACTAGATTTTTGTATTCGCGACCCAATTCTTGATTTTCTTGATCCAAAACTAGATTTTTGTATTCGCGACCCAATTCTTGATTTTCTAGATCCAAAACTAGATTTTTGTATTCGCGACCAAATTCTTGATTTTCTTAATCCAAAACTAGATTTTTGTATTCGCGACCCAATTCTTGATTTTTTTTCTTGATCCAAAACAAGATTTTTGTATTCGCGACCAACTTCTTGATTTTCTTGATCCAAAACAAGATTTTTGTATTCGCGACCCAATTCTTGATTTTCTTGATCCAAAACTAGATTTTTGTATTCGCCACGCAGTTCTTGATTTTCTTGATCCAAAACTAGATTTTTGTATTCGCGACCAAATTCTTGATTTTCTTGATCCAAAACTATATTTTTGTATTCGCGACCAAATTCTTGATTTTCTTGATCCAAAACTATATTTTTGTATTCGCGACCCAATTCTTGATTTTCTTGATCCAAAACTAGATTTTTGTATTCGCGACCCAATTCTTGATTTTCTTGATCCAAAACTAGATTTTTGTATTTGCGACCCAATTCTTGATTTTCTTGATCCAAAACAAGATTTTTGTATTCGCGACCAAATTCTTGATTTTCTTGATCCAAAACTAGATTTTTGTATTCGCGACCCAATTCTTGATTTTTTTCTTGATCCAAAACAAGATTTTGGTATTCGCGACCAACTTCTTGATTTTCTTGATCCAAAACTAGATTTTTGTATTCGCGACCCAATTCTTGATTTTCTTGATCCAAAACTAGATATTTGCATTCGCGACCCAATTCTTGATTTTCTTGATCCAAAACTATACTTTTGTATTCGCGACCCAATTCTTGATTTTCTTGATCCAAAACTATATTTTTGTATTCGAGAGCAAATTCTTGATTTTCTTGATCCAAAACTAGATTTTTGTATTCGCGACCCAATTCTTGATTTTCTTGATCCAAAACTAGATTTTTGTATTCGCGACCCAATTCTTGATTTTCTAGATCCAAAACTAGATTTTTGTATTCGCGACCAAATTCTTGATTTTCTTAATCCAAAACTAGATTTTTGTATTCGCGACCCAATTCTTGATTTTTTTTCTTGATCCAAAACAAGATTTTTGTATTCGCGACCAACTTCTTGATTTTCTTGATCCAAAACAAGATTTTTGTATTCGCGACCCAATTCTTGATTTTCTTGATCCAAAACTAGATTTTTGTATTCGCCACGCAGTTCTTGATTTTCTTGATCCAAAACTAGATTTTTGTATTCGCGACCAAATTCTTGATTTTCTTGATCCAAAACTATATTTTTGTATTCGCGACCAAATTCTTGATTTTCTTGATCCAAAACTATATTTTTGTATTCGCGACCCAATTCTTGATTTTCTTGATCCAAAACTAGATTTTTGTATTCGCGACCCAATTCTTGATTTTCTTGATCCAAAACTAGATTTTTGTATTCGCGACCCAATTCTTGATTTTCTTGATCCAAAACTAGATTTTTGTATTCGCGACCAAATTCTTGATTTTCTTGATCCAAAACTAGATTTTTGTATTCGCGACCCAATTCTTGATTTTTTTCTTGATCCAAAACAAGATTTTTGTATTCGCGACCAACTTCTTGATTTTCTTGATCCAAAACTAGATTTTTGTATTCGAGAGCAAATTCTTGATTTTCTTGATCCAAAACTAGATTTTTGTATTCGCGACCCAATTCTTGATTTTCTTGATCCAAAACTAGATTTTTGTATTCGCGAACCAATTCTTGATTTTTTTCTTGATCCAAAACAAGATTTTGGTATTCGCGACCAACTTCTTGATTTTCTTGATCCAAAACTAGATTTTTGTATTCGCGACCCAATTCTTGATTTTCTTGATCCAAAACTAGATTTTTGTATTCGCCACGCAGTTCTTGATTTTCTTGATCCAAAACTAGATTTTTGTATTCGCGACCAAATTCTTGATTTTCTTGATCCAAAACTATATTTTTGTATTCGCGACCAAATTCTTGATTTTCTTGATCCAAAACTATATTTTTGTATTCGCGACCCAATTCTTGATTTTCTTGATCCAAAACTAGATTTTTGTATTCGCGACCCAATTCTTGATTTTCTTGATCCAAAACTAGATTTTTGTATTCGCGACCCAATTCTTGATTTTCTTGATCCAAAACTAGATTTTTGTATTCGCGACCCAATTCTTGATTTTCTTGATCCAAAACTAGATTTTTGTATTCGCGACCAAATTCTTGATTTTCTTGATCCAAAACTAGATTTTTGTATTCGCGACCCAATTCTTGATTTTTTTCTTGATCCAAAACAAGATTTTTGTATTCGCGACCAACTTCTTGATTTTCTTGATCCAAAACTATATTTTTGTATTCGAGAGCAAATTCTTGATTTTCTTGATCCAAAACTAGATTTTTGTATTCGCGACCCAATTCTTGATTTTCTTGATCCAAAACTAGATTTTTGTATTCGCGAACCAATTCTTGATTTTCTTGATCCAAAACTAGATTTTTGTATTCGCGACCCAATTCTTGATTTTCTTGATCCAAAACAAGATTTTTGTATTCGCGACCAAATTCTTGATTTTCTTGATCCAAAACTAGATTTTTGTATTCGCGACCCAATTCTTGATTTTTTTCTTGATCCAAAACAAGATTTTGGTATTCGCGACCAACTTCTTGATTTTCTTGATCCAAAACTAGATTTTTGTATTCGCGACCCAATTCTTGATTTTCTTGATCCAAAACTAGATATTTGCATTCGCGACCCAATTCTTGATTTTCTTGATCCAAAACTATACTTTTGTATTCGCGACCCAATTCTTGATTTTCTTGATCCAAAACTATATTTTTGTATTCGAGAGCAAATTCTTGATTTTCTTGATCCAAAACTAGATTTTTGTATTCGCGACCCAATTCTTGATTTTCTTGATCCAAAACTAGATTTTTGTATTCGCGACCCAATTCTTGATTTTCTAGATCCAAAACTAGATTTTTGTATTCGCGACCAAATTCTTGATTTTCTTAATCCAAAACTAGATTTTTGTATTCGCGACCCAATTCTTGATTTTTTTTCTTGATCCAAAACAAGATTTTTGTATTCGCGACCAACTTCTTGATTTTCTTGATCCAAAACAAGATTTTTGTATTCGCGACCCAATTCTTGATTTTCTTGATCCAAAACTAGATTTTTGTATTCGCCACGCAGTTCTTGATTTTCTTGATCCAAAACTAGATTTTTGTATTCGCGACCAAATTCTTGATTTTCTTGATCCAAAACTATATTTTTGTATTCGCGACCAAATTCTTGATTTTCTTGATCCAAAACTATATTTTTGTATTCGCGACCCAATTCTTGATTTTCTTGATCCAAAACTAGATTTTTGTATTCGCGACCCAATTCTTGATTTTCTTGATCCAAAACTAGATTTTTGTATTCGCGACCCAATTCTTGATTTTCTTGATCCAAAACAAGATTTTTGTATTCGCGACCAAATTCTTGATTTTCTTGATCCAAAACTAGATTTTTGTATTCGCGACCCAATTCTTGATTTTTTTCTTGATCCAAAACAAGATTTTGGTATTCGCGACCAACTTCTTGATTTTCTTGATCCAAAACTAGATTTTTGTATTCGCGACCCAATTCTTGATTTTCTTGATCCAAAACTAGATATTTGCATTCGCGACCCAATTCTTGATTTTCTTGATCCAAAACTATACTTTTGTATTCGCGACCCAATTCTTGATTTTCTTGATCCAAAACTATATTTTTGTATTCGAGAGCAAATTCTTGATTTTCTTGATCCAAAACTAGATTTTTGTATTCGCGACTCAATTCTTGATTTTCTTGATCCAAAACTAGATTTTTGTATTCGCGACCCAATTCTTGATTTTCTAGATCCAAAACTAGATTTTTGTATTCGCGACCAAATTCTTGATTTTCTTAATCCAAAACTAGATTTTTGTATTCGCGACCCAATTCTTGATTTTTTTTCTTGATCCAAAACAAGATTTTTGTATTCGCGACCAACTTCTTGATTTTCTTGATCCAAAACAAGATTTTTGTATTCGCGACCCAATTCTTGATTTTCTTGATCCAAAACTAGATTTTTGTATTCGCCACGCAGTTCTTGATTTTCTTGATCCAAAACTAGATTTTTGTATTCGCGACCAAATTCTTGATTTTCTTGATCCAAAACTATATTTTTGTATTCGCGACCAAATTCTTGATTTTCTTGATCCAAAACTATATTTTTGTATTCGCGACCCAATTCTTGATTTTCTTGATCCAAAACTAGATTTTTGTATTCGCGACCCAATTCTTGATTTTCTTGATCCAAAACTAGATTTTTGTATTCGCGACCCAATTCTTGATTTTCTTGATCCAAAACTAGATTTTTGTATTCGCGACCAAATTCTTGATTTTCTTGATCCAAAACTAGATTTTTGTATTCGCGACCCAATTCTTGATTTTTTTCTTGATCCAAAACAAGATTTTTGTATTCGCGACCAACTTCTTGATTTTCTTGATCCAAAACTATATTTTTGTATTCGAGAGCAAATTCTTGATTTTCTTGATCCAAAACTAGATTTTTGTATTCGCGACCCAATTCTTGATTTTCTTGATCCAAAACTAGATTTTTGTATTCGCGAACCAATTCTTGATTTTCTTGATCCAAAACTAGATTTTTGTATTCGCGACCCAATTCTTGATTTTCTTGATCCAAAACAAGATTTTTGTATTCGCGACCAAATTCTTGATTTTCTTGATCCAAAACTAGATTTTTGTATTCGCGACCCAATTCTTGATTTTTTTCTTGATCCAAAACAAGATTTTGGTATTCGCGACCAACTTCTTGATTTTCTTGATCCAAAACTAGATTTTTGTATTCGCGACCCAATTCTTGATTTTCTTGATCCAAAACTAGATATTTGCATTCGCGACCCAATTCTTGATTTTCTTGATCCAAAACTATACTTTTGTATTCGCGACCCAATTCTTGATTTTCTTGATCCAAAACTATATTTTTGTATTCGAGAGCAAATTCTTGATTTTCTTGATCCAAAACTAGATTTTTGTATTCGCGACCCAATTCTTGATTTTCTTGATCCAAAACTAGATTTTTGTATTCGCGACCCAATTCTTGATTTTCTAGATCCAAAACTAGATTTTTGTATTCGCGACCAAATTCTTGATTTTCTTAATCCAAAACTAGATTTTTGTATTCGCGACCCAATTCTTGATTTTTTTTCTTGATCCAAAACAAGATTTTTGTATTCGCGACCAACTTCTTGATTTTCTTGATCCAAAACTAGATTTTTGTATTCGCGACCCAATTCTTGATTTTCTTGATCCAAAACTAGATATTTGCATTCGCGACCCAATTCTTGATTTTCTTGATCCAAAACTATACTTTTGTATTCGCGACCAAATTCTTGATTTTCTTGATCCAAAACTATATTTTTGTATTCGCGACCAAATTCTTGATTTTCTTGATCCAAAACTATATTTTTGTATTCGCGACCCAATTCTTGATTTTCTTGATCCAAAACTAGATTTTTGTATTCGCGACCGAATTCTTGATTTTCTTGACCCAAAACTAGATTTTCGTATTCGCGACCCAATTCTTGATTTTCTTGATCCAACACTAGATTTTTGTATTCGCCACGCAGTTCTTGATTTTCTTGTTCCAAAACTAGATTTTTGTATTCGCGACCAAATTCTTGGTTTTCTTGATCCAAAACTTGATTTTTGTATTCGCCACGCAGTTCTTGATTTTCTTGATCCAAAACTATATTTTTGTATTCGCGACCAAATTCTTGATTTTCTTGATCCAAAACTAGATTTTTGTATTCGCGACCCAATTCTTGATTTTTTTCTTGATCCAAAACTAGATTTTTGTATTCGCGACCGAATTCTTGATTTTCTTGACCCAAAACTAGATTTTCGTATTCGCCACGCAGTTCTTGATTTTCTTAATCCAAAACTAGATTTTTGTATTCGCGACCAAATTCTTGATTTTCTTGATCCAAAAGTTGATTTTTGTATTCGCGACCAAATTCTTGAATTTCTTGATCCAAAACTAGATTTTTGTATTCGCGACCATATTCTTGATTTTCTTGATCCAAAAAGAAATTTTTGTATTCGCGACCAAATTTTTGATTTTCTTGATCCAAAATTTGATTTTTGTATTCGCGACCAAATTCTTGATTTTCTTGATCCAAAACTAGATTTTTGTATTCGCCACGCAGTTCTTGATTTTCTTGATCCAAAACTAGATTTTTGTATTCGCGACCAAATTCTTGATTTTCTTGATCCAAAATTATATTTTTGTATTCGAGAGCAAATTCTTGATTTTCTTGATCCAAAACTAGATTTTTGTATTCGCGACCAAATTCTTGATTTTCTTGATCCAAAACTAGATATTTGCATTCGCGACCCAATTCTTGATTTTCTTGATCCAAAACTAGATTTTTGTATTCGCGACCCAATTCTTGATTTTCTTGATCCAAAACTAGATTTTTGTATTCGAGAGCAAATTCTTGATTTTCTTGATCCAAAACTAGATTTTTGTATTCGCGACCCAATTCTTGATTTTCTTGATCCAAAACTAGATTTTTGTATTCGCCACGCAGTTCTTGATTTTCTTGATCCAAAACTAGATTTTTGTATTCGCGACCCAATTCTTGATTTTCTTGATCCAAAACTAGATTTTTGTATTCGCGAACCAATTCTTGATTTTCTTGATCCAAAACTAGATTTTTGTATTCGCGACCCAATTCTTGATTTTCTTGATCCAAAACAAGATTTTTGTATTCGCGACCAAATTCTTGATTTTCTTGATCCAAAACTAGATTTTTGTATTCGCGACCCAATTCTTGATTTTTTTCTTGATCCAAAACAAGATTTTGGTATTCGCGACCAACTTCTTGATTTTCTTGATCCAAAACTAGATTTTTGTATTCGCGACCCAATTCTTGATTTTCTTGATCCAAAACTAGATATTTGCATTCGCGACCCAATTCTTGATTTTCTTGATCCAAAACTATACTTTTGTATTCGCGACCCAATTCTTGATTTTCTTGATCCAAAACTATATTTTTGTATTCGAGAGCAAATTCTTGATTTTCTTGATCCAAAACTAGATTTTTGTATTCGCGACCCAATTCTTGATTTTCTTGATCCAAAACTAGATTTTTGTATTCGCGACCCAATTCTTGATTTTCTAGATCCAAAACTAGATTTTTGTATTCGCGACCAAATTCTTGATTTTCTTAATCCAAAACTAGATTTTTGTATTCGCGACCCAATTCTTGATTTTTTTTCTTGATCCAAAACAAGATTTTTGTATTCGCGACCAACTTCTTGATTTTCTTGATCCAAAACAAGATTTTTGTATTCGCGACCCAATTCTTGATTTTCTTGATCCAAAACTATACTTTTGTATTCGCGACCCAATTCTTGATTTTCTTGATCCAAAACTATATTTTTGTATTCGAGAGCAAATTCTTGATTTTCTTGATCCAAAACTAGATTTTTGTATTCGCGACCCAATTCTTGATTTTCTTGATCCAAAACTAGATTTTTGTATTCGCGACCCAATTCTTGATTTTCTAGATCCAAAACTAGATTTTTGTATTCGCGACCAAATTCTTGATTTTCTTAATCCAAAACTAGATTTTTGTATTCGCGACCCAATTCTTGATTTTTTTTCTTGATCCAAAACAAGATTTTTGTATTCGCGACCAACTTCTTGATTTTCTTGATCCAAAACAAGATTTTTGTATTCGCGACCCAATTCTTGATTTTCTTGATCCAAAACTAGATTTTTGTATTCGCCACGCAGTTCTTGATTTTCTTGATCCAAAACTAGATTTTTGTATTCGCGACCAAATTCTTGATTTTCTTGATCCAAAACTATATTTTTGTATTCGCGACCAAATTCTTGATTTTCTTGATCCAAAACTATATTTTTGTATTCGCGACCCAATTCTTGATTTTTTTCTTGATCCAAAACAAGATTTTTGTATTCGCGACCAACTTCTTGATTTTCTTGATCCAAAACTAGATTTTTGTATTCGCCACGCAGTTCTTGATTTTCTTGATCCAAAACTAGATTTTTGTATTCGCGACCCAATTCTTGATTTTCTTGATCCAAAACTAGATTTTTGTATTCGCGACCCAATTCTTGATTTTCTTGATCCAAAACTAGATTTTTGTATTCGCGACCCAATTCTTGATTTTCTTGATCCAAAACTAGATTTTTGTATTCGCGACCAAATTCTTGATTTTCTTGATCCAAAACAAGATTTTTGTATTCGCGACCCAATTCTTGATTTTCTTGATCCAAAACTTGATTTTTGTATTCGCCACGCAGTTCTTGATTTTCTTGATCCAAAACTAGATTTTTGTATTCGCGACCCAATTCTTGATTTTCTTGATCCAAAACTAGATTTTTGTATTCGCGACCCAATTCTTGATTTTCTTGATCCAAAACTAGATTTTTGTATTCGCGACCCAATTCTTGATTTTCTTGATCCAAAACTAGATTTTTGTATTCGCGACCAAATTCTTGATTTTCTTGATCCAAAACTAGATTTTTGTATTCGCGACCCAATTCTTGATTTTTTTCATGATCCAAAACAAGATTTTTGTATTCGCGACCAACTTCTTGATTTTCTTGATCCAAAACTATATTTTTGTATTCGAGAGCAAATTCTTGATTTTCTTGATCCAAAACTAGATTTTTGTATTCGCGACCCAATTCTTGATTTTCTTGATCCAAAACTAGATTTTTGTATTCGCGAACCAATTCTTGATTTTCTTGATCCAAAACTAGATTTTTGTATTCGCGACCCAATTCTTGATTTTCTTGATCCAAAACAAGATTTTTGTATTCGCGACCAAATTCTTGATTTTCTTGATCCAAAACTAGATTTTTGTATTCGCGACCCAATTCTTGATTTTTTTCTTGATCCAAAACAAGATTTTGGTATTCGCGACCAACTTCTTGATTTTCTTGATCCAAAACTAGATTTTTGTATTCGCGACCCAATTCTTGATTTTCTTGATCCAAAACTAGATATTTGCATTCGCGACCAAATTCTTGATTTTCTTGATCCAAAACTAGATTTTTGTATTCGCGACCAAATTCTTGGTTTTCTTGATCCAAAACTTGATTTTTGTATTCGAGAGCAAATTCTTGATTTTCTTGATCCAAAACTAGATTTTTGTATTCGCGACCAAATTCTTGATTTTCTTGATCCAAAACTAGATTTTTGTATTCCCGACCAAATTCTTGATTTTCTTGATCCAAAACTAGATTTTTGTATTCGCGACCCAATTCTTGATTTTCTTGATCCAAAACTAGATTTTTGTATTCGCGACCAAATTCTTGATTTTCTTGATCCAAAATTTGATTTTTGTATTCGCGACCAAATTCTTGATTTTCTTGATCCAAAACATGATTTTTGTATTCGCCACGCAGTTCTTGATTTTCTTGATCCAAAACTATATTTTTGTATTCGCGACCAAATTCTTGATTTTCTTGATCCAAAACTAGATTTTTGTATTCGCGATCCAATTCTTGATTTTTTTCTTGATCCAAAACTAGATTTTTGTATTCGCGACCGAATTCTTGATTTTCTTGACCCAAAACTAGATTTTCGTATTCGCCACGCAGTTCTTGATTTTCTTAATCCAAAACTAGATTTTTGTATTCGCGACCAAATTCTTGATTTTCTTGATCCAAAACTAGATTTTTGTATTCGCGACCAAATTCTTGATTTTCTTGATCCAAAACTAGATTTTTGTATTCGCGACCCAATTCTTGATTTTCTTGATCCAAAACTAGATTTTTGTATTCGCGACCCAATTCTTGATTTTCTTGATCCAAAACTAGATTTTTGTATTCGCGACCAAATTCTTGATTTTCTTGATCCAAAACTATATTTTTGTATTCGAGAGCAAATTCTTGATTTTCTTGATCCAAAACTAGATTTTTGTATTCGCGACCAAATTCTTGATTTTCTTGATCCAAAACTAGAAATTTGCATTCGCGACCCAATTCGTGATTTTCTTGATTCAAAACTATACTTTTGTATTCGCGACCCAATTCTTGATTTTCTTGATCCAAAACTAGAGTTTTGTATTCGCGACCAAATTCTTGATTTTCTTGATCCAAAACTAGATTTTTGTATTCGCGACCCAATTCTTGATTTTCTTGATCCAAAACTAGATTTTTGTATTCGCGACCCAACTTCTTGATTTTCTTGATCCAAAACTAGATTTTTGTATTCGCCACGCAGTTCTTGATTTTCTTGATCCAAAACTAGATTTTTGTATTCGCGACCAAATTCTTGATTTTCTTGATCCAAAACTAGATTTTTGTATTCGCGACCAAATTCTTGGTTTTCTTGATCCAAAACTTGATTTTTGTATTCGCCACGCAGTTCTTGATTTTCTTGATCCAAAACTATATTTTTGTATTCGCGACCAAATTCTTGATTTTCTTGATACAAAACTATATTTTTGTATTCGCGACCAAATTCTTGATTTTCTTGATCCAAAACTAGATTTTTGTATTCGCGACCCAATTCTTGATTTTTTTCTTGATCCAAAACTAGATTTTTGTATTCGCGACCGAATTCTTGATTTTCTTGACCCAAAACTAGATTTTCGAATTCGCCACGCAGTTCTTGATTTTCTTAATCCAAAACAAGATTTTTGTATTCGCGACCAAATTCTTGATTTTCTTGATCCAAAATTTGATTTTTGTATTCGCGACCAAATTCTTGAATTTCTTGATCCAAAACTAGATTTTTGTATTCGCGACCAAATTCTTGATTTTCTTGATCCAAAACTATATTTTTGTATTCGAGAGCAAATTCTTGATTTGCTTGATCCAAAACTAGATTTTTGTATTCGCGACCAAATTCTTGATTTTCTTGATCCAAAACTAGATTTTTGTATTCCCGACCAAATTCTTGATTTTCTTGATCCAAAATTTGATTTTTGTATTCGCGACCCAATTCTTGATTTTCTTGATCCAAAACTAGATTTTTGTATTCGCGACCAAATTCTTGATTTTCTTGATCCAAAATTTGATTTTTGTATTCGCGACCAAATTCTTGATTTTCTTGATCCAAAACATGATTTTTGTATTCGCCACGCAGTTCTTGATTTTCTTGATCCAAAACTATATTTTTGTATTCGCGACCAAATTCTTGATTTTCTTGATCCAAAACTAGATTTTTGTATTCGCGATCCAATTCTTGATTTTTTTCTTGATCCAAAACTATATTTTTGTATTCGCGACCGAATTCTTGATTTTCTTGACCCAAAACTAGATTTTCGTATTCGCCACGCAGTTCTTGATTTTCTTAATCCAAAACTAGATTTTTGTATTCGCGACCAAATTCTTGATTTTCTTGATCCAAAACTAGATTTTTGTATTCGCGACCCAATTCTTGATTTTCTTGATCCAAAACTAGATTTTTGTATTCGCGACCCAATTCTTGATTTTCTTGATCCAAAACTAGATTTTTGTATTCGCGACCAAATTCTTGATTTTCTTGATCCAAAACTATATTTTTGTATTCGAGAGCAAATTCTTGATTTTCTTGATCCAAAACTAGATTTTTGTATTCGCGACCAAATTCTTGATTTTCTTGATCCAAAACTAGAAATTTGCATTCGCGACCCAATTCTTGATTTTCTTGATTCAAAACTATACTTTTGTATTCGCGACCCAATTCTTGATTTTCTTGATCCAAAACTAGATTTTTGTATTCGCGACACAATTCTTGATTTTCTTGATCCAAAACTAGATTTTTGTATTCGCGACCCAATTCTTGATTTTCTTGATCCAAAACTAGATTTTTGTATTCGCGACCCAATTCTTGATTTTCTTGATCCAAAACTAGATTTTTGTATTCGCGACCAAATTCTTGATTTTCTTGATCCAAAACATGATTTTTGTATTCGCCACGCAGTTCTTGATTTTCTTGATCCAAAACTATATTTTTGTATTCGCGACCAAATTCTTGATTTTCTTGATCCAAAACTAGATTTTTGTATTCGCGATCCAATTCTTGATTTTTTTCTTGATCCAAAACTAGATTTTTGTATTCGCGACCGAATTCTTGATTTTCTTGACCCAAAACTAGATTTTCGTATTCGCCACGCAGTTCTTGATTTTCTTAATCCAAAACTAGATTTTTGTATTCGCGACCAAATTCTTGATTTTCTTGATCCAAAACTAGATTTTTGTATTCGCGACCAAATTCTTGATTTTCTTGATCCAAAACTAGATTTTTGTATTCGCGACCCAATTCTTGATTTTCTTGATCCAAAACTAGATTTTTGTATTCGCGACCCAATTCTTGATTTTCTTGATCCAAAACTAGATTTTTGTATTCGCGACCAAATTCTTGATTTTCTTGATCCAAAACTATATTTTTGTATTCGAGAGCAAATTCTTGATTTTCTTGATCCAAAACTAGATTTTTGTATTCGCGACCAAATTCTTGATTTTCTTGATCCAAAACTAGAAATTTGCATTCGCGACCCAATTCGTGATTTTCTTGATTCAAAACTATACTTTTGTATTCGCGACCCAATTCTTGATTTTCTTGATCCAAAACTAGAGTTTTGTATTCGCGACCAAATTCTTGATTTTCTTGATCCAAAACTAGATTTTTGTATTCGCGACCCAATTCTTGATTTTCTTGATCCAAAACTAGATTTTTGTATTCGCGACCCAACTTCTTGATTTTCTTGATCCAAAACTAGATTTTTGTATTCGCCACGCAGTTCTTGATTTTCTTGATCCAAAACTAGATTTTTGTATTCGCGACCAAATTCTTGATTTTCTTGATCCAAAACTAGATTTTTGTATTCGCGACCAAATTCTTGGTTTTCTTGATCCAAAACTTGATTTTTGTATTCGCCACGCAGTTCTTGATTTTCTTGATCCAAAACTATATTTTTGTATTCGCGACCAAATTCTTGATTTTCTTGATACAAAACTATATTTTTGTATTCGCGACCAAATTCTTGATTTTCTTGATCCAAAACTAGATTTTTGTATTCGCGACCCAATTCTTGATTTTTTTCTTGATCCAAAACTAGATTTTTGTATTCGCGACCGAATTCTTGATTTTCTTGACCCAAAACTAGATTTTCGAATTCGCCACGCAGTTCTTGATTTTCTTAATCCAAAACAAGATTTTTGTATTCGCGACCAAATTCTTGATTTTCTTGATCCAAAATTTGATTTTTGTATTCGCGACCAAATTCTTGAATTTCTTGATCCAAAACTAGATTTTTGTATTCGCGACCAAATTCTTGATTTTCTTGATCCAAAACTATATTTTTGTATTCGAGAGCAAATTCTTGATTTGCTTGATCCAAAACTAGATTTTTGTATTCGCGACCAAATTCTTGATTTTCTTGATCCAAAACTAGATTTTTGTATTCCCGACCAAATTCTTGATTTTCTTGATCCAAAATTTGATTTTTGTATTCGCGACCCAATTCTTGATTTTCTTAATCCAAAACTAGATTTTTGTATTCGCGACCAAATTCTTGATTTTCTTGATCCAAAATTTGATTTTTGTATTCGCGACCAAATTCTTGATTTTCTTGATCCAAAACATGATTTTTGTATTCGCCACGCAGTTCTTGATTTTCTTGATCCAAAACTATATTTTTGTATTCGCGACCAAATTCTTGATTTTCTTGATCCAAAACTAGATTTTTGTATTCGCGATCCAATTCTTGATTTTTTTCTTGATCCAAAACTAGATTTTTGTATTCGCGACCGAATTCTTGATTTTCTTGACCCAAAACTAGATTTTCGTATTCGCCACGCAGTTCTTGATTTTCTTAATCCAAAACTAGATTTTTGTATTCGCGACCAAATTCTTGATTTTCTTGATCCAAAACTAGATTTTTGTATTCGCGACCCAATTCTTGATTTTCTTGATCCAAAACTAGATTTTTGTATTCGCGACCCAATTCTTGATTTTCTTGATCCAAAACTAGATTTTTGTATTCGCGACCAAATTCTTGATTTTCTTGATCCAAAACTAGATTTTTGTATTCGCGACCAAATTCTTGATTTTCTTGATCCAAAACTAGATTTTTGTATTCGCGACCAAATTCTTGATTTTCTTGATCCAAAACTAGAAATTTGCATTCGCGACCCAATTCTTGATTTTCTTGATTCAAAACTATACTTTTGTATTCGCGACCCAATTCTTGATTTTCTTGATCCAAAACTAGATTTTTGTATTCGCGACACAATTCTTGATTTTCTTGATCCAAAACTAGATTTTTGTATTCGCGACCCAATTCTTGATTTTCTTGATCCAAAACTAGATTTTTGTATTCGCGACCCAATTCTTGATTTTCTTGATCCAAAACTAGATTTTTGTATTCGCGACCCAATTCTTGATTTTCTTGATCCAAAACTAGATTTTTGTATTCGCGACCAAATTCTTGATTTTCTTGATCCAAAACTAGATTTTTGTATTCGCGACCCAATTCTTGATTTTTTTCTTGATCCAAAACAAGATTTTTGTATTCGCGACCAACTTCTTGATTTTCTTGATCCAAAACTAGATTTTTGTATTCGCGACCCAATTCTTGATTTTCTTGATCCAAAACTAGATTTTTGTATTCGCCACGCAGTTCTTGATTTTCTTGATCCAAAACTAGATTTTTGTATTCGCGACCAAATTCTTGATTTTCTTGATCCAAAACTATATTTTTGTATTCGAGAGCAAATTCTTGATTTTCTTGATCCAAAACTAGATTTTTGTATTCGCGACCAAATTCTTGATTTTCTTGATCCAAAACTAGATTTTTGTATTCCCGACCAAATTCTTGATTTTCTTGATCCAAAACTAGATTTTTGTATTCGCGACCCAATTCTTGATTTTCTTGATCCAAAACTAGATTTTTGTATTCGCGACCAAATTCTTGATTTTCTTGATCCAAAACTTGATTTTTGTATTCGCGACCAAATTCTTGATTTTCTTGATCCAAAACTAGAAATTTGCATTCGCGACCCAATTCTTGATTTTCTTGATCCAAAACTATACTTTTGTATTCGCGACCAAATTCTTGATTTTCTTGATCCAAAACTAGATTTTTGTATTCGCGACCAAATTCTTGATTTTCTTGATCCAAAACTAGATTTTTGTATTCGCGACCAAATTCTTGATTTTCTTGATCCAAAACAAGATTTTTGTATTCGCGACCAACTTCTTGATTTTCTTGATCCAAAACTAGATTTTTGTATTCGCGACCCAATTCTTGATTTTCTTGATCCAAAACTAGATTTTTGTATTCGCCACGCAGTTCTTGATTTTCTTGATCCAAAACTTGATTTTTGTATTCGCGACCAAATTCTTGATTTTCTTGATCCAAAACTATATTTTTGTATTCGAGAGCAAATTCTTGATTTTCTTGATCCAAAACTAGATTTTTGTATTCGCGACCAAATTCTTGATTTTCTTGATCCAAAACTAGATTTTTGTATTCGCGACCCAATTCTTGATTTTCTTGATCCAAAACTAGATTTTTGTATTCGCGACCAAATTCTTGATTTTCTTGATCCAAAACTTGATTTTTGTATTCGCGACCAAATTCTTGATTTTCTTGATCCAAAACTAGATTTTTGTATTCGCGACCAATTTCTTGATTTTCTTAATCCAAAACTAGATTTTTGTATTCGCGACCCAATTCTTGATTTTCTTGATCCAAAACTAGATTTTTGTATTCGAGACCAAATTCTTGATTTTCTTGATCCAAAACTAGATTTTTGTATTCGCGACCAAATTCTTGGTTTTCTTGATCCAAAACTTGATTTTTGTATTCGAGAGCAAATTCTTGATTTTCTTGATCCAAAACTAGATTTTTGTATTCGCGACCAAATTCTTGATTTTCTTGATCCAAAACTAGATTTTTGTATTCCCGACCAAATTATTGATTTTCTTGATCCAAAACTAGATTTTTGTATTCCCGACCAAATTCTTGATTTTCTTGATCCAAAACTAGATTTTTGTATTCGCGACCCAATTCTTGATTTTCTTGATCCAAAACTAGATTTTTGTATTCGCGACCAAATTCTTGATTTTCTTGATCCAAAACTAGAAATTTGCATTCGCGACCCAATTCTTGATTTTCTTGATCCAAAACTATACTTTTGTATTCGCGACCAAATTCTTGATTTTCTTGATCCAAAACTAGATTTTTGTATTCGCGACCAAATTCTTGATTTTCTTGATCCAAAACTAGATTTTTGTATTCGCGACCAAATTCTTGATTTTCTTGATCCAAAACTTGATTTTTGTATTCGCGACCCAATTCTTGATTTTCTTAATCCAAAACTAGATTTTTGTATTCGCGACCCAATTCTTGATTTTCTTGATCCAAAACTAGATTTTTGTATTCGCGACCAAATTCTTGATTTTCTTGATCCAAAACTAGATTTTTGTATTCGCGACCAAATTCTTGATTTTCTTAATCCAAAACTAGATTTTTGTATTCGCGACCCAATTCTTGATTTTTTTCTTGATCCAAAACAAGATTTTTGTATTCGCGACCAACTTCTTGATTTTCTTGATCCAAAACAAGATTTTTGTATTCGCGACCCAATTCTTGATTTTCTTGATCCAAAACTAGATTTTTGTATTCGCCACGCAGTTCTTGATTTTCTTGATCCAAAACTAGATTTTTGTATTCGCGACCAAATTCTTGATTTTCTTGATCCAAAACTATATTTTTGTATTCGCGACCAAATTCTTGATTTTCTTGATCCAAAACTATATTTTTGTATTCGCGACCCAATTCTTGATTTTCTTGATCCAAAACTAGATTTTTGTATTCGCGACCCAATTCTTGATTTTCTTGATCCAAAACTAGATTTTTGTATTCGCGACCCAATTCTTGATTTTCTTGATCCAAAACTAGATTTTTGTATTCGCGACCAACTTCTTGATTTTCTTGATCCAAAACTAGATTTTTGTATTCGCGACCCAATTCTTGATTTTCTTGATCCAAAACTAGATTTTTGTATTCGCGACCCAATTCTTGATTTTCTTGATCCAAAACTAGATTTTTGTATTCGCCACGCAGTTCTTGATTTTCTTGATCCAAAACTAGATTTTTGTATTCGCGACCAAATTCTTGATTTTCTTGATCCAAAACTAGATTTTTGTATTCGCGACCAAATTCTTGATTTTCTTGATCCAAAACTATATTTTTGTATTCGAGAGCAAATTCTTGATTTTCTTGATCCAAAACTAGATTTTTGTATTCGCGACCAAATTCTTGATTTTCTTGATCCAAAACTAGAAATTTGCATTCGCGACCCAATTCGTGATTTTCTTGATTCAAAACTATACTTTTGTATTCGCGACCCAATTCTTGATTTTCTTGATCCAAAACTAGAATTTTGTATTAGCGACCAAATTCTTGATTTTCTTGATCCAAAACTAGATTTTTGTATTCGCGACCCAATTCTTGATTTTCTTGATCCAAAACTAGATTTTTGTATTCGCGACCCAATTCTTGATTTTCTTGATCCAAAACTAGATTTTTGTATTCGCGACCCAATTCTTGATTTTCTTGATCCAAAACTAGATTTTTGTATTCGCGACCAAATTCTTGATTTTCTTGATCCAAAACTAGATTTTTGTATTCGCGACCCAATTCTTGATTTTTTTCTTGATCCAAAACAAGATTTTTGTATTCGCGACCAACTTCTTGATTTTCTTGATCCAAAACTAGATTTTTGTATTCGCGACCCAATTCTTGATTTTCTTGATCCAAAACTAGATTTTTGTATTCGCCACGCAGTTCTTGATTTTCTTGATCCAAAACTAGATTTTTGTATTCGCGACCAAATTCTTGATTTTTTTCTTGATCCAAAACTATATTTTTGTATTCGAGAGCAAATTCTTGATTTTCTTGATCCAAAACTAGATTTTTGTATTCGCGACCAAATTCTTGATTTTCTTGATCCAAAACTAGATTTTTGTATTCGCGACCAAATTCTTGATTTTCTTGATCCAAAACTAGATTTTTGTATTCGCGACCAAATTCTTGATTTTCTTGATTCAAAACTATACTTTTGTATTCGCGACCAAATTCTTGATTTTCTTGATCCAAAACTAGATTTTTGTATTCCCGACCAAATTCTTGATTTTCTTGATCCAAAACTAGATTTTTGTATTCGCGACCCAATTCTTGATTTTCTTGATCCAAAACTAGATTTTTGTATTCGCGACCAAATTCTTGATTTTCTTGATCCAAAACTTGATTTTTGTATTCGCGACCAAATTCTTGATTTTCTTGATCCAAAACTAGATTTTTGTATTCGCGACCAATTTCTTGATTTTCTTAATCCAAAACTAGATTTTTGTATTCGCGACCCAATTCTTGATTTTCTTGATCCAAAACTAGATTTTTGTATTCGCGACCCAATTCTTGATTTTCTTGATCCAAAACTAGATTTTTGTATTCGCGACCAAATTCTTGATTTTCTTGATCCAAAACTAGATTTTTGTATTCGCGACCCAATTCTTGATTTTTTTCTTGATCCAAAACAAGATTTTTGTATTCGCGACCAACTTCTTGATTTTCTTGATCCAAAACTAGATTTTTGTATTCGCGACCCAATTCTTGATTTTCTTGATCCAAAACTAGATTTTTGTATTCGCCACGCAGTTCTTCATTTTCTTGATCCAAAACTAGATTTTTGTATTCGCGACCAAATTCTTGATTTTTTTCTTGATCCAAAACTATATTTTTGTATTCGAGAGCAAATTCTTGATTTTCTTGATCCAAAACTAGATTTTTGTATTCGCGACCAAATTCTTGATTTTCTTGATCCAAAACTAGATTTTTGTATTCGCGACCAAATTCTTGATTTTCTTGATCCAAAACTAGATTTTTGTATTCGCGACCCAATTCTTGATTTTCTTGATCCAAAACTTGATTTTTGTATTCGCGACCAAATTCTTGATTTTCTTGATCCAAAACTAGATTTTTGTATTCGCGACCAATTTCTTGATTTTCTTAATCCAAAACTAGATTTTTGTATTCGCGACCCAATTCTTGATTTTCTTGATCCAAAACTAGATTTTTGTATTCGCGACCAAATTCTTGATTTTCTTGATCCAAAACTAGATTTTTGTATTCGCGACCAAATTCTTGGTTTTCTTGATCCAAAACTTGATTTTTGTATTCGAGAGCAAATTCTTGATTTTCTTGATCCAAAACTAGATTTTTGTATTCGCGACCAAAATCTTGATTTTCTTGATCCAAAACTAGATTTTTGTATTCCCGACCAAATTATTGATTTTCTTGATCCAAAACTAGATTTTTGTATTCCCGACCAAATTCTTGATTTTCTTGATCCAAAACTAGATTTTTGTATTCGCGACCCAATTCTTGATTTTCTTGATCCAAAACTAGATTTTTGTATTCGCGACCAAATTCTTGATTTTCTTGATCCAAAACTAGAAATTTGCATTCGCGACCCAATTCTTGATTTTCTTGATCCAAAACTATACTTTTGTATTCGCGACCAAATTCTTGATTTTCTTGATCCAAAACTAGATTTTTGTATTCGCGACCAAATTATTGATTTTCTTGATCCAAAACTAGATTTTTGTATTCCCGACCAAATTCTTGATTTTCTTGATCCAAAACTAGATTTTTGTATTCGCGACCCAATTCTTGATTTTCTTGATCCAAAACTAGATTTTTGTATTCGCGACCAAATTCTTGATTTTCTTGATCCAAAACTAGAAATTTGCATTCGCGACCCAATTCTTGATTTTCTTGATCCAAAACTATACTTTTGTATTCGCGACCAAATTCTTGATTTTCTTGATCCAAAACTAGATTTTTGTATTCGCGACCAAATTCTTGATTTTCTTGATCCAAAACTAGATTTTTGTATTCGCGACCAAATTCTTGATTTTCTTGATCCAAAACAAGATTTTTGTATTCGCGACCAACTTCTTGATTTTCTTGATCCAAAACTAGATTTTTGTATTCGCGACCCAATTCTTGATTTTCTTGATCCAAAACTAGATTTTTGTATTCGCGACCAAATTCTTGATTTTCTTGATCGAAAACTAGATTTTTGTATTCGCGACCAAATTCTTGGTTTTCTTGATCCAAAACTTGATTTTTGTATTCGAGAGCAAATTCTTGATTTTCTTGATCCAAAACTAGATTTTTGTATTCGCGACCAAAATCTTGATTTTCTTGATCCAAAACTAGATTTTTGTATTCCCGACCAAATTATTGATTTTCTTGATCCAAAACTAGATTTTTGTATTCCCGACCAAATTCTTGATTTTCTTGATCCAAAACTAGATTTTTGTATTCGCGACCAAATTCTTGATTTTCTTGATCCAAAACTAGATTTTTGTATTCGCGACCAAATTCTTGATTTTCTTGATCCAAAACTAGATTTTTGTATTCGCGACCCAATTCTTGATTTTCTTAATCCAAAACTAGATTTTTGTATTCGCGACCCAATTCTTGATTTTCTTGATCCAAAACTAGATTTTTGTATTCGCGACCAAATTCTTGATTTTCTTGATCCAAAACTTGATTTTTGTATTCGCGACCAAATTCTTGATTTTCTTGATCCAAAACTAGATTTTTGTATTCGCGACCAATTTCTTGATTTTCTTAATCCAAAACTAGATTTTTGTATTCGCGACCCAATTCTTGATTTTCTTGATCCAAAACTAGATTTTTGTATTCGAGACCAAATTCTTGATTTTCTTGATCCAAAACTAGATTTTTGTATTCGCGACCAAATTCTTGGTTTTCTTGATCCAAAACTTGATTTTTGTATTCGCGACCAAATTCTTGATTTTCTTGATCCAAAACTAGATTTTTGTATTCGCGACCAAATTCTTGATTTTCTTGATCCAAAACTAGATTTTTGTATTCCCGACCAAATTATTGATTTTCTTGATCCAAAACTAGATTTTTGTATTCCCGACCAAATTCTTGATTTTCTTGATCCAAAACTAGATTTTTGTATTCGCGACCCAATTCTTGATTTTCTTGATCCAAAACTAGATTTTTGTATTCGCGACCAACTTCTTGATTTTCTTGATCCAAAACTAGATTTTTGTATTCGCGACCCAATTCTTGATTTTCTTGATCCAAAACTAGATTTTTGTATTCGCGACCCAATTCTTGATTTTCTTGATCCAAAACTAGATTTTTGTATTCGCCACGCAGTTCTTGATTTTCTTGATCCAAAACTAGATTTTTGTATTCGCGACCAAATTCTTGATTTTCTTGATCCAAAACTAGATTTTTGTATTCGCGACCAAATTCTTGGTTTTCTTGATCCAAAACTAGATTTTTGTATTCGCGACCCAATTCTTGATTTTCTTGATCCAAAACTAGATTTTTGTATTCGCGACCAAATTCTTGATTTTCTTGATCCAAAACTAGAAATTTGCATTCGCGACCCAATTCTTGATTTTCTTGATCCAAAACTATACTTTTGTATTCGCGACCAAATTCTTGATTTTCTTGATCCAAAACTAGATTTTTGTATTCGCGACCCAATTCTTGATTTTTTTCTTGATCCAAAACAAGATTTTTGTATTCGCGACCAACTTCTTGATTTTCTTGATCCAAAACAAGATTTTTGTATTCGCGACCCAATTCTTGATTTTCTTGATCCAAAACTAGATTTTTGTATTCGCCACGCAGTTCTTGATTTTCTTGATCCAAAACTAGATTTTTGTATTCGCGACCAAATTCTTGATTTTCTTGATCCAAAACTATATTTTTGTATTCGCGACCAAATTCTTGATTTTCTTGATCCGAAACTATATTTTTGTATTCGCGACCCAATTCTTGATTTTCTTGATCCAAAACTAGATTTTTGTATTCGCGACCCAATTCTTGATTTTCTTGATCCAAAACTAGATTTTTGTATTCGCGACCCAATTCTTGATTTTCTTGATCCAAAACTAGATTTTTGTATTCGCGACCAACTTCTTGATTTTCTTGATCCAAAACTAGATTTTTGTATTCGCGACCCAATTCTTGATTTTCTTGATCCAAAACTATATTTTTGTATTCGAGAGCAAATTCTTGATTTTCTTGATCCAAAACTAGATTTTTGTATTCGCGACCAAATTCTTGATTTTCTTGATCCAAAACTATATTTTTGTATTCGAGAGCAAATTCTTGATTTTCTTGATCCAAAACTAGATTTTTGTATTCGCGACCAAATTCTTGATTTTCTTGATCCAAAACTAGAAATTTGCATTCGCGACCCAATTCGTGATTTTCTTGATTCAAAACTATACTTTTGTATTCGCGACCCAATTCTTGATTTTCTTGATCCAAAACTAGATTTTTGTATTCGCGACCCAATTCTTGATTTTCTTGATCCAAAACTAGATTTTTGTATTCGCGACCCAATTCTTGATTTTCTTGATCCAAAACTAGATTTTTGTATTCGCGACCCAATTCTTGATTTTCTTGATCCAAAACTAGATTTTTGTATTCGCGACCAAATTCTTGATTTTCTTGATCCAAAACTAGATTTTTGTATTCGCGACCCAATTCTTGATTTTTTTCTTGATCCAAAACAAGATTTTTGTATTCGCGACCAACTTCTTGATTTTCTTGATCCAAAACTAGATTTTTGTATTCGCGACCCAATTCTTGATTTTCTTGATCCAAAACTAGATTTTTGTATTCGCCACGCAGTTCTTGATTTTCTTGATCCAAAACTAGATTTTTGTATTCGCGACCAAATTCTTGATTTTCTTGATCCAAAACTATATTTTTGTATTCGAGAGCAAATTCTTGATTTTCTTGATCCAAAACTAGATTTTTGTATTCGCGACCAAATTCTTGATTTTCTTGATCCAAAACTAGATTTTTGTATTCCCGACCAAATTCTTGATTTTCTTGATCCAAAACTAGATTTTTGTATTCGCGACCCAATTCTTGATTTTCTTGATCCAAAACTAGATTTTTGTATTCGCGACCAAATTCTTGATTTTCTTGATCCAAAACTTGATTTTTGTATTCGCGACCAAATTCTTGATTTTCTTGATCCAAAACTAGATTTTTGTATTCGCGACCAATTTCTTGATTTTCTTAATCCAAAACTAGATTTTTGTATTCGCGACCCAATTCTTGATTTTCTTGATCCAAAACTAGATTTTTGTATTCGCGACCAAATTCTTGATTTTCTTGATCCAAAACTAGATTTTTGTATTCGCGACCAAATTCTTGGTTTTCTTGATCCAAAACTTGATTTTTGTATTCGCGACCAAATTCTTGATTTTCTTGATCCAAAACTAGATTTTTGTATTCGCGACCAAATTATTGATTTTCTTGATCCAAAACTAGATTTTTGTATTCCCGACCAAATTCTTGATTTTCTTGATCCAAAACTAGATTTTTGTATTCGCGACCCAATTCTTGATTTTCTTGATCCAAAACTAGATTTTTGTATTCTCGACCAAATTCTTGATTTTCTTGATCCAAAACTAGAAATTTGCATTCGCGACCCAATTCTTGATTTTCTTGATCCAAAACTATACTTTTGTATTCGCGACCAAATTCTTGATTTTCTTGATCCAAAACTTGATTTTTGTATTCGCGACCAAATTCTTGATTTTCTTGATCCAAAACTAGATTTTTGTATTCGCGACCCAATTCTTGATTTTCTTGATCCAAAACTAGATTTTTGTATTCGCGACCCAATTCTTGATTTTCTTGATCCAAAACTAGATTTTTGTATTCGCGACCAACTTCTTGATTTTCTTGATCCAAAACTAGATTTTTGTATTCGCGACCCAATTCTTGATTTTCTTGATCCAAAACTATATTTTTGTATTCGAGAGCAAATTCTTGATTTTCTTGATCCAAAACTAGATTTTTGTATTCGCGACCAAATTCTTGATTTTCTTGATCCAAAACTATATTTTTGTATTCGAGAGCAAATTCTTGATTTTCTTGATCCAAAACTAGATTTTTGTATTCGCGACCAAATTCTTGATTTTCTTGATCCAAAACTAGAAATTTGCATTCGCGACCCAATTCGTGATTTTCTTGATTCAAAACTATACTTTTGTATTCGCGACCCAATTCTTGATTTTCTTGATCCAAAACTAGATTTTTGTATTCGCGACCCAATTCTTGATTTTCTTGATCCAAAACTAGATTTTTGTATTCGCGACCCAATTCTTGATTTTCTTGATCCAAAACTAGATTTTTGTATTCGCGACCCAATTCTTGATTTTCTTGATCCAAAACTAGATTTTTGTATTCGCGACCAAATTCTTGATTTTCTTGATCCAAAACTAGATTTTTGTATTCGCGACCCAATTCTTGATTTTTTTCTTGATCCAAAACAAGATTTTTGTATTCGCGACCAACTTCTTGATTTTCTTGATCCAAAACTAGATTTTTGTATTCGCGACCCAATTCTTGATTTTCTTGATCCAAAACTAGATTTTTGTATTCGCCACGCAGTTCTTGATTTTCTTGATCCAAAACTAGATTTTTGTATTCGCGACCAAATTCTTGATTTTCTTGATCCAAAACTATATTTTTGTATTCGAGAGCAAATTCTTGATTTTCTTGATCCAAAACTAGATTTTTGTATTCGCGACCAAATTCTTGATTTTCTTGATCCAAAACTAGATTTTTGTATTCCCGACCAAATTCTTGATTTTCTTGATCCAAAACTAGATTTTTGTATTCGCGACCCAATTCTTGATTTTCTTGATCCAAAACTAGATTTTTGTATTCGCGACCAAATTCTTGATTTTCTTGATCCAAAACTTGATTTTTGTATTCGCGACCAAATTCTTGATTTTCTTGATCCAAAACTAGATTTTTGTATTCGCGACCAATTTCTTGATTTTCTTAATCCAAAACTAGATTTTTGTATTCGCGACCCAATTCTTGATTTTCTTGATCCAAAACTAGATTTTTGTATTCGCGACCAAATTCTTGATTTTCTTGATCCAAAACTAGATTTTTGTATTCGCGACCAAATTCTTGGTTTTCTTGATCCAAAACTTGATTTTTGTATTCGAGAGCAAATTCTTGATTTTCTTGATCCAAAACTAGATTTTTGTATTCGCGACCAAATTCTTGATTTTCTTGATCCAAAACTAGATTTTTGTATTCGCGACCAAATTATTGATTTTCTTGATCCAAAACTAGATTTTTGTATTCGCGACCAAATTCTTGATTTTCTTGATCCAAAACTAGATTTTTGTATTCGCGACCCAATTCTTGATTTTCTTGATCCAAAACTAGATTTTTGTATTCGCGACCAAATTCTTGATTTTCTTGATCCAAAACTAGAAATTTGCATTCGCGACCCAATTCTTGATTTTCTTGATCCAAAACTAGATTTTTGTATTCGCGACCCAATTCTTGATTTTTTTCTTGATCCAAAACAAGATTTTTGTATTCGCGACCAACTTCTTGATTTTCTTGATCCAAAACTAGATTTTTGTATTCGCGACCCAATTCTTGATTTTCTTGATCCAAAACTAGATTTTTGTATTCGCCACGCAGTTCTTGATTTTCTTGATCCAAAACTAGATTTTTGTATTCGCGACCAAATTCTTGATTTTCTTGATCCAAAACTATATTTTTGTATTCGAGAGCAAATTCTTGATTTTCTTGATCCAAAACTAGATTTTTGTATTCGCGACCAAATTCTTGATTTTCTTGATCCAAAACTAGATTTTTGTATTCCCGACCAAATTCTTGATTTTCTTGATCCAAAACTAGATTTTTGTATTCGCGACCCAATTCTTGATTTTCTTGATCCAAAACTAGATTTTTGTATTCGCCACGCAGTTCTTGATTTTCTTGATCCAAAACTAGATTTTTGTATTCGCGACCAAATTCTTGATTTTCTTGATCCAAAACTATATTTTTGTATTCGCGACCAAATTCTTGATTTTCTTGATCCAAAACTATATTTTTGTATTCGCGACCCAATTCTTGATTTTCTTGATCCAAAACTAGATTTTTGTATTCGCGACCAAATTCTTGATTTTCTTGATCCAAAACTAGATTTTTGTATTCGCGACCAACTTCTTGATTTTCTTGATCCAAAACTAGATTTTTGTATTCGCGACCCAATTCTTGATTTTCTTGATCCAGAACTAGATTTTTGTATTCGCGACCCAATTCTTGATTTTCTTGATCCAAAACTAGATTTTTGTATTCGCCACGCAGTTCTTGATTTTCTTGATCCAAAACTAGATTTTTGTATTCGCGACCAAATTCTTGATTTTCTTGATCCAAAACTAGATTTTTGTATTCGCGACCAAATTCTTGGTTTTCTTGATCCAAAACTTGATTTTTGTCTTCGCCACGCAGTTCTTGATTTTCTTGATCCAAAACTATATTTTTGTATTCGCGACCAAATTCTTGATTTTCTTGATCCAAAACTATATTTTTGTATTCGCGACCAAATTCTTGATTTTCTTGATCCAAAACTAGATTTTTGTATTCGCGACCCAATTCTTGATTTTTTTCTTGATCCAAAACTAGATTTTTGTATTCGCGACCGAATTCTTGATTTTCTTGACCCAAAACTAGATTTTCGAATTCGCCACGCAGTTCTTGATTTTCTTAATCCAAAACAAGATTTTTGTATTCGCGACCAAATTCTTGATTTTCTTGATCCAAAATTTGATTTTTGTATTCGCGACCAAATTCTTGAATTTCTTGATCCAAAACTAGATTTTTGTATTCGCGACCATATTCTTGATTTTCTTGATCCAAAAAGAAATTTTTGTATTCGCGACCAAATTTTTGATTTTCTTGATCCAAAATTTGATTTTTGTATTCGCGACCAAATTCTTGATTTTCTTGATCCAAAACATGATTTTTGTATTCGCCACGGAGTTCTTGATTTTCTTGACCCAAAACTAGATTTTCGTATTCGCCACGCAGTTCTTGATTTTCTTAATCCAAAACTAGATTTTTGTATTCGCGACCAAATTCTTGATTTTCTTGATCCAAAACTAGATTTTTGTATTCGCGACCAAATTCTTGATTTTCTTGATCCAAAACTAGATTTTTGTATTCGCGACCCAATTCTTGATTTTCTTGATCCAAAACTAGATTTTTGTATTCGCGACCAAATTCTTGATTTTCTTGATCCAAAACTAGAAATTTGCATTCGCGACCCAATTCTTGATTTTCTTGATCCAAAACTATACTTTTGTATTCGCGACCAAATTCTTGATTTTCTTGATCCAAAACTAGATTTTTGTATTCGCGACCAAATTCTTGATTTTCTTGATCCAAAACTAGATTTTTGTATTCGCGACCAAATTCTTGATTTTCTTGATCCAAAACTTGATTTTTGTATTCGCGACCCAATTCTTGATTTTCTTAATCCAAAACTAGATTTTTGTATTCGCGACCCAATTCTTGATTTTCTTGATCCAAAACTAGATTTTTGTATTCGCGACCAAATTCTTGATTTTCTTGATCCAAAACTAGATTTTTGTATTCGCGACCAAATTCTTGATTTTCTTAATCCAAAACTAGATTTTTGTATTCGCGACCCAATTCTTGATTTTTTTCTTGATCCAAAACAAGATTTTTGTATTCGCGACCAACTTCTTGATTTTCTTGATCCAAAACAAGATTTTTGTATTCGCGACCCAATTCTTGATTTTCTTGATCCAAAACTAGATTTTTGTATTCGCCACGCAGTTCTTGATTTTCTTGATCCAAAACTAGATTTTTGTATTCGCGACCAAATTCTTGATTTTCTTGATCCAAAACTATATTTTTGTATTCGCGACCAAATTCTTGATTTTCTTGATCCAAAACTATATTTTTGTATTCGCGACCCAATTCTTGATTTTCTTGATCCAAAACTAGATTTTTGTATTCGCGACCCAATTCTTGATTTTCTTGATCCAAAACTAGATTTTTGTATTCGCGACCCAATTCTTGATTTTCTTGATCCAAAACTAGATTTTTGTATTCGCGACCCAATTCTTGATTTTCTTGATCCAAAACTAGATTTTTGTATTCGCGACCCAATTCTTGATTTTCTTGATCCAAAACTAGATTTTTGTATTCGCCACCAAATTCTTGGTTTTCTTGATCCAAAACTTGATTTTTGTATTCGCCACGCAGTTCTTGATTTTCTTGATCCAAAACTATATTTTTGTATTCGCGACCAAATTCTTGATTTTCTTGATCCAAAACTATATTTTTGTATTCGCGACCAAATTCTTGATTTTCTTGATCCAAAACTAGATTTTTGTATTCGCGACCCAATTCTTGATTTTTTTCTTGATCCAAAACTAGATTTTTGTATTCGCGACCGAATTCTTGATTTTCTTGACCCAAAACTAGATTTTCGAATTCGCCACGCAGTTCTTGATTTTCTTAATCCAAAACAAGATTTTTGTATTCGCGACCAAATTCTTGATTTTCTTGATCCAAAATTTGATTTTTGTATTCGCGACCAAATTCTTGAATTTCTTGATCCAAAACTAGATTTTTGTATTCGCGACCATATTCTTGATTTTCTTGATCCAAAAAGAAATTTTTGTATTCGCGACCAAATTTTTGATTTTCTTGATCCAAAATTTGATTTTTGTATTCGCGACCAAATTCTTGATTTTCTTGATCCAAAACATGATTTTTGTATTCGCCACGGAGTTCTTGATTTTCTTGACCCAAAACTAGATTTTCGTATTCGCCACGCAGTTCTTGATTTTCTTGATCCAAAACTAGATTTTTGTATTCGCGACCAAATTCTTGATTTTCTTGATCCAAAACTATATTTTTGTATTCGCGACCAAATTCTTGATTTTCTTGATCCAAAACTATATTTTTGTATTCGCGACCCAATTCTTGATTTTCTTGATCCAAAACTAGATTTTTGTATTCGCGACCCAATTCTTGATTTTCTTGATCCAAAACTAGATTTTTGTATTCGCGACCCAATTCTTGATTTTCTTGATCCAAAACTAGATTTTTGTATTCGCGACCAACTTCTTGATTTTCTTGATCCAAAACTAGATTTTTGTATTCGCGACCCAATTCTTGATTTTCTTGATCCAAAACTAGATTTTTGTATTCGCGACCCAATTCTTGATTTTCTTGATCCAAAACTAGATTTTTGTATTCGCGACCAAATTCTTGATTTTCTTGATCCAAAACTAGATTTTTGTATTCCCGACCAAATTCTTGATTTTCTTGATCCAAAATTTGATTTTTGTATTCGCGACCCAATTCTTGATTTTCTTGATCCAAAACTAGATTTTTGTATTCGCGACCAAATTCTTGATTTTCTTGATCCAAAATTTGATTTTTGTATTCGCGACCAAATTCTTGATTTTCTTGATCCAAAACTAGATTTTTGTATTCGCCACGCAGTTCTTGATTTTCTTGATCCAAAACTAGATTTTTGTATTCGCGACCAAATTCTTGATTTTCTTGATCCAAAACTATATTTTTGTATTCGCGACCAAATTCTTGATTTTCTTGATCCAAAACTATATTTTTGTATTCGCGACCCAATTCTTGATTTTCTTGATCCAAAACTAGATTTTTGTATTCGCGACCCAATTCTTGATTTTCTTGATCCAAAACTAGATTTTTGTATTCGCGACCAACTTCTTGATTTTCTTGATCCAAAACTAGATTTTTGTATTCGCGACCCAATTCTTGATTTTCTTGATCCAAAACTAGATTTTTGTATTCGCGACCCAATTCTTGATTTTCTTGATCCAAAACTAGATTTTTGTATTCGCGACCCAATTCTTGATTTTCTTGATCCAAAACTAGATTTTTGTATTCGCCACGCAGTTCTTGATTTTCTTGATCCAAAACTAGATTTTTGTATTCGCGACCAAATTCTTGATTTTCTTGATCCAAAACTAGATTTTTGTATTCGCGACCAAATTCTTGGTTTTCTTGATCCAAAACTTGATTTTTGTATTCGCCACGCAGTTCTTGATTTTCTTGATCCAAAACTATATTTTTGTATTCGCGACCAAATTCTTGATTTTCTTGATCCAAAACTATATTTTTGTATTCGCGACCAAATTCTTGATTTTCTTGATCCAAAACTAGATTTTTGTATTCGCGACCCAATTCTTGATTTTTTTCTTGATCCAAAACTAGATTTTTGTATTCGCGACCGAATTCTTGATTTTCTTGACCCAAAACTAGATTTTCGAATTCGCCACGCAGTTCTTGATTTTCTTAATCCAAAACAAGATTTTTGTATTCGCGACCAAATTCTTGATTTTCTTGATCCAAAATTTGATTTTTGTATTCGCGACCAAATTCTTGAATTTCTTGATCCAAAACTAGATTTTTGTATTCGCGACCATATTCTTGATTTTCTTGATCCAAAAAGAAATTTTTGTATTCGCGACCAAATTTTTGATTTTCTTGATCCAAAATTTGATTTTTGTATTCGCGACCAAATTCTTGATTTTCTTGATCCAAAACATGATTTTTGTATTCGCCACGGAGTTCTTGATTTTCTTGACCCAAAACTAGATTTTCGTATTCGCCACGCAGTTCTTGATTTTCTTGATCCAAAACTAGATTTTTGTATTCGCGACCAAATTCTTGATTTTCTTGATCCAAAACTATATTTTTGTATTCGCGACCAAATTCTTGATTTTCTTGATCCAAAACTATATTTTTGTATTCGCGACCCAATTCTTGATTTTCTTGATCCAAAACTAGATTTTTGTATTCGCGACCCAATTCTTGATTTTCTTGATCCAAAACTAGATTTTTGTATTCGCGACCCAATTCTTGATTTTCTTGATCCAAAACTAGATTTTTGTATTCGCGACCAACTTCTTGATTTTCTTGATCCAAAACTAGATTTTTGTATTCGCGACCCAATTCTTGATTTTCTTGATCCAAAACTAGATTTTTGTATTCGCGACCCAATTCTTGATTTTCTTGATCCAAAACTAGATTTTTGTATTCGCCACGCAGTTCTTGATTTTCTTGATCCAAAACTAGATTTTTGTATTCGCGACCAAATTCTTGATTTTCTTGATCCAAAACTAGATTTTTGTATTCGCGACCAAATTCTTGGTTTTCTTGATCCAAAACTTGATTTTTGTATTCGCCACGCAGTTCTTGATTTTCTTGATCCAAAACTATATTTTTGTATTCGCGACCAAATTCTTGATTTTCTTGATCCAAAACTATATTTTTGTATTCGCGACCAAATTCTTGATTTTCTTGATCCAAAACTAGATTTTTGTATTCGCGACCCAATTCTTGATTTTTTTCTTGATCCAAAACTAGATTTTTGTATTCGCGACGGAATTCTTGATTTTCTTGACCCAAAACTAGATTTTCGAATTCGCCACGCAGTTCTTGATTTTCTTAATCCAAAACAAGATTTTTGTATTCGCGACCAAATTCTTGATTTTCTTGATCCAAAATTTGATTTTTGTATTCGCGACCAAATTCTTGAATTTCTTGATCCAAAACTAGATTTTTGTATTCGAGAGCAAATTCTTGATTTTCTTGATCCAAAACTAGATTTTTGTATTCGCGACCAAATTCTTGATTTTCTTGATCCAAAACTAGATTTTTGTATTCCCGACCAAATTCTTGATTTTCTTGATCCAAAATTTGATTTTTGTATTCGCGACCCAATTCTTGATTTTCTTGATCCAAAACTAGATTTTTGTATTCGCGACCAAATTCTTGATTTTCTTGATCCAAAATTTGATTTTTGTATTCGCGACCAAATTCTTGATTTTCTTGATCCAAAACATGATTTTTGTATTCGCCACGCAGTTCTTGATTTTCTTGATCCAAAACTATATTTTTGTATTCGCGACCAAATTCTTGATTTTCTTGATCCAAAACTAGATTTTTGTATTCGCGATCCAATTCTTGATTTTTTTCTTGATCCAAAACTAGATTTTTGTATTCGCGACCCAATTCTTGATTTTCTTGACACAAAACTAGATTTTCGTATTCGCCACGCAGTTCTTGATTTTCTTAATCCAAAACTAGATTTTTGTATTCGCGACCAAATTCTTGATTTTCTTGATCCAAAACTAGATTTTTGTATTCGCGACCAAATTCTTGATTTTCTTGATCCAAAACTAGATTTTTGTATTCGCGACCCAATTCTTGATTTTCTTGATCCAAAACTAGATTTTTGTATTCGCGACCCAATTCTTGATTTTCTTGATCCAAAACTAGATTTTTGTATTCGCGACCAAATTCTTGATTTTCTTGATCCAAAACTATATTTTTGTATTCGAGAGCAAATTCTTGATTTTCTTGATCCAAAACTAGATTTTTGTATTCGCGACCAAATTCTTGATTTTCTTGATCCAAAACTAGAAATTTGCATTCGCGACCCAATTCGTGATTTTCTTGATTCAAAACTATACTTTTGTATTCGCGACCCAATTCTTGATTTTCTTAATCCAAAACTAGATTTTTGTATTCGCGACCAAATTCTTGATTTTCTTGATCCAAAACTAGATTTTTGTATTCGCGACCCAATTCTTGATTTTCTTGATCCAAAACTAGATTTTTGTATTCGCGACCCAATTCTTGATTTTCTTGATCCAAAACTAGATTTTTGTATTCGCGACCCAATTCTTGATTTTCTTGATCCAAAACTAGATTTTTGTATTCGCGACCAAATTCTTGATTTTCTTGATCCAAAACTAGATTTTTGTATTCGCGACCCAATTCTTGATTTTTTTCTTGATCCAAAACAAGATTTTTGTATTCGCGACCAACTTCTTGATTTTCTTGATCCAAAACTAGATTTTTGTATTCGCGACCCAATTCTTGATTTTCTTGATCCAAAACTAGATTTTTGTATTCGCCACGCAGTTCTTGATTTTCTTGATCCAAAACTAGATTTTTGTATTCGCGACCAAATTCTTGATTTTCTTGATCCAAAACTATATTTTTGTATTCGAGAGCAAATTCTTGATTTTCTTGATCCAAAACTAGATTTTTGTATTCGCGACCAAATTCTTGATTTTCTTGATCCAAAACTAGATTTTTGTATTCGCGACCAAATTCTTGATTTTCTTGATCCAAAACTAGATTTTTGTATTCGCGACCCAATTCTTGATTTTCTTGATCCAAAACTATATTTTTGTATTCGCGACCCAATTCTTGATTTTCTTGATCCAAAACTAGATTTTTGTATTCGCGACCAATTTCTTGATTTTCTTAATCCAAAACTAGATTTTTGTATTCGCGACCCAATTCTTGATTTTCTTGATCCAAAACTAGATTTTTGTATTCGCGACCAAATTCTTGATTTTCTTGATCCAAAACTAGATTTTTGTATTCGCGACCAAATTCTTGGTTTTCTTGATCCAAAACTAGATTTTTGTATTCGCGACCCAATTCTTGATTTTCTTGATCCAAAACTATATTTTTGTATTCGCGACCAAATTCTTGATTTTCTTGATCGAAAACTATATTTTTGTATTCGCGACCCAATTCTTGATTTTCTTGATCCAAAACTAGATTTTTGTATTCGCGACCCAATTCTTGATTTTCTTGATCCAAAACTAGATTTTTGTATTCGCGACCCAATTCTTGATTTTCTTGATCCAAAACTAGATTTTTGTATTCGCGACCAACTTCTTGATTTTCTTGATCCAAAACTAGATTTTTGTATTCGCGACCCAATTCTTGATTTTCTTGATCCAAAACTAGATTTTTGTATTCGCGACCCAATTCTTGATTTTCTTGATCCAAAACTAGATTTTTGTATTCGCCACGCAGTTCTTGATTTTCTTGATCCAAAACTAGATTTTTGTATTCGCGACCAAATTCTTGATTTTCTTGATCCAAAACTAGATTTTTGTATTCGCGACCAAATTCTTGGTTTTCTTGATCCAAAACTTGATTTTTGTATTCGCCACGCAGTTCTTGATTTTCTTGATCCAAAACTATATTTTTGTATTCGCGACCAAATTCTTGATTTTCTTGATCCAAAACTATATTTTTGTATTCGCGACCAAATTCTTGATTTTCTTGATCCAAAACTAGATTTTTGTATTCGCGACCAATTTCTTGATTTTCTTCATCCAAAACTAGATTTTTGTATTCGCGACCCAATTCTTGATTTTCTTGATCCAAAACTAGATTTTTGTATTCGCGACCAAATTCTTGATTTTCTTGATCCAAAACTAGATTTTTGTATTCGCGACCAACTTCTTGATTTTCTTGATCCAAAACTAGATTTTTGTATTCGCGACCCAATTCTTGATTTTCTTGATCCAAAACTAGATTTTTGTATTCGCGACCCAATTCTTGATTTTCTTGATCCAAAACTAGATTTTTGTATTCGCCACGCAGTTCTTGATTTTCTTGATCCAAAACTAGATTTTTGTATTCGCGACCAAATTCTTGATTTTCTTGATCCAAAACTAGATTTTTGTATTCGCGACCAAATTCTTGATTTTCTTGATCCAAAACTTGATTTTTGTATTCGCCACGCAGTTCTTGATTTTCTTGATCCAAAACTATATTTTTGTATTCGCGACCAAATTCTTGATTTTCTTGATCCAAAACTATATTTTTGTATTCGCGACCAAATTCTTGATTTTCTTGATCCAAAACTAGATTTTTGTATTCGCGACCCAATTCTTGATTTTTTTCTTGATCCAAAACTAGATTTTTGTATTCGCGACCGAATTCTTGATTTTCTTGACCCAAAACTAGATTTTCGAATTCGCCACGCAGTTCTTGATTTTCTTAATCCAAAACAAGATTTTTGTATTCGCGACCAAATTCTTGATTTTCTTGATCCAAAATTTGATTTTTGTATTCGCGACCAAATTCTTGAATTTCTTGATCCAAAACTAGATTTTTGTATTCGCGACCAAATTCTTGATTTTCTTGATCCAAAACTATATTTTTGTATTCGAGAGCAAATTCTTGATTTTCTTGATCCAAAACTAGATTTTTGTATTCGCGACCAAATTCTTGATTTTCTTGATCCAAAACTAGATTTTTGTATTCCCGACCAAATTCTTGATTTTCTTGATCCAAAATTTGATTTTTGTATTCGCGACCCAATTCTTGATTTTCTTGATCCAAAACTAGATTTTTGTATTCGCGACCAAATTCTTGATTTTCTTGATCCAAAATTTGATTTTTGTATTCGCGACCAAATTCTTGATTTTCTTGATCCAAAACATGATTTTTGTATTCGCCACGCAGTTCTTGATTTTCTTGATCCAAAACTATATTTTTGTATTCGCGACCAAATTCTTGATTTTCTTGATCCAAAACTAGATTTTTGTATTCGCGATCCAATTCTTGATTTTTTTCTTGATCCAAAACTAGATTTTTGTATTCGCGACCGAATTCTTGATTTTCTTGACCCAAAACTAGATTTTCGTATTCGCCACGCAGTTCTTGATTTTCTTAATCCAAAACTAGATTTTTGTATTCGCGACCAAATTCTTGATTTTCTTGATCCAAAACTAGATTTTTGTATTCGCGACCAAATTCTTGATTTTCTTGATCCAAAACTAGATTTTTGTATTCGCGACCCAATTCTTGATTTTCTTGATCCAAAACTAGATTTTTGTATTCGCGACCAAATTCTTGATTTTCTTGATCCAAAACTATATTTTTGTATTCGAGAGCAAATTCTTGATTTTCTTGATCCAAAACTAGATTTTTGAATTCGCGACCAAATTCTTGATTTTCTTGATCCAAAACTAGAAATTTGCATTCGCGACCCAATTCGTGATTTTCTTGATTCAAAACTATACTTTTGTATTCGCGACCCAATTCTTGATTTTCTTGATCCAAAACTAGATTTTTGTATTCGCGACCAAATTCTTGATTTTCTTGATCCAAAACTAGATTTTTGTATTCGCGACCCAATTCTTGATTTTCTTGATCCAAAACTAGATTTTTGTATTCGCGACCCAATTCTTGATTTTCTTGATCCAAAACTAGATTTTTGTATTCGCGACCCAATTCTTGATTTTCTTGATCCAAAACTAGATTTTTGTATTCGCGACCAAATTCTTGATTTTCTTGATCCAAAACTAGATTTTTGTATTCGCGACCCAATTCTTGATTTTTTTCTTGATCCAAAACAAGATTTTTGTATTCGCGACCAACTTCTTGATTTTCTTGATCCAAAACTAGATTTTTGTATTCGCGACCCAATTCTTGATTTTCTTGATCCAAAACTAGATTTTTGTATTCGCCACGCAGTTCTTGATTTTCTTGATCCAAAACTAGATTTTTGTATTCGCGACCAAATTCTTGATTTTCTTGATCCAAAACTATATTTTTGTATTCGAGAGCAAATTCTTGATTTTCTTGATCCAAAACTAGATTTTTGTATTCGCGACCAAATTCTTGATTTTCTTGATCCAAAACTAGATTTTTGTATTCCCGACCAAATTCTTGATTTTCTTGATCCAAAACTAGATTTTTGTATTCGCGACCCAATTCTTGATTTTCTTGATCCAAAACTAGATTTTTGTATTCGCGACCAAATTCTTGATTTTCTTGATCCAAAACTTGATTTTTGTATTCGCGACCAAATTCTTGATTTTCTTGATCCAAAACTAGATTTTTGTATTCGCGACCCAATTCTTGATTTTCTTGATCCAAAACTAGATTTTTGTATTCGCGACCCAATTCTTGATTTTCTTGATCCAAAACTAGATTTTTGTATTCGCGACCCAATTCTTGATTTTCTTGATCCAAAACTAGATTTTTGTATTCGCGACCAAATTCTTGATTTTCTTGATCCAAAACTAGATTTTTGTATTCGCGACCCAATTCTTGATTTTTTTCTTGATCCAAAACAAGATTTTTGTATTCGCGACCAACTTCTTGATTTTCTTGATCCAAAACTAGATTTTTGTATTCGCGACCCAATTCTTGATTTTCTTGATCCAAAACTAGATTTTTGTATTCGCCACGCAGTTCTTGATTTTCTTGATCCAAAACTAGATTTTTGTATTCGCGACCAAATTCTTGATTTTCTTGATCCAAAACTATATTTTTGTATTCGAGAGCAAATTCTTGATTTTCTTGATCCAAAACTAGATTTTTGTATTCGCGACCAAATTCTTGATTTTCTTGATCCAAAACTAGATTTTTGTATTCCCGACCAAATTCTTGATTTTCTTGATCCAAAACTAGATTTTTGTATTCGCGACCCAATTCTTGATTTTCTTGATCCAAAACTAGATTTTTGTATTCGCGACCAAATTCTTGATTTTCTTGATCCAAAACTTGATTTTTGTATTCGCGACCAAATTCTTGATTTTCTTGATCCAAAACTAGATTTTTGTATTCGCGACCAATTTCTTGATTTTCTTAATCCAAAACTAGATTTTTGTATTCGCGACCCAATTCTTGATTTTCTTGATCCAAAACTAGATTTTTGTATTCGCGACCAAATTCTTGATTTTCTTGATCCAAAACTTGATTTTTGTATTCGAGAGCAAATTCTTGATTTTCTTGATCCAAAACTAGATTTTTGTATTCGCGACCAAATTCTTGATTTTCTTGATCCAAAACTAGATTTTTGTATTCGCGACCAAATTATTGATTTTCTTGATCCAAAACTAGATTTTTGTATTCCCGACCAAATTCTTGATTTTCTTGATCCAAAACTAGATTTTTGTATTCGCGACCCAATTCTTGATTTTCTTGATCCAAAACTAGATTTTTGTATTCGCGACCAAATTCTTGATTTTCTTGATCCAAAACTAGAAATTTGCATTCGCGACCCAATTCTTGATTTTCTTGATCCAAAACTATACTTTTGTATTCGCGACCAAATTCTTGATTTTCTTGATCCAAAACTAGATTTTTGTATTCGCGACCAAATTCTTGATTTTCTTGATCCAAAACTAGATTTTTGTATTCGCGACCAAATTCTTGATTTTCTTGATCCAAAACTTGATTTTTGTATTCGCGACCCAATTCTTGATTTTCTTAATCCAAAACTAGATTTTTGTATTCGCGACCCAATTCTTGATTTTCTTGATCCAAAACTAGATTTTTGTATTCGCGACCAAATTCTTGATTTTCTTGATCCAAAACTAGATTTTTGTATTCGCGACCAAATTCTTGATTTTCTTAATCCAAAACTAGATTTTTGTATTCGCGACCCAATTCTTGATTTTCTTGATCCAAAACTAGATTTTTGTATTCGCGACCAAATTCTTGATTTTCTTGATCCAAAACTTGATTTTTGTATTCGAGAGCAAATTCTTGATTTTCTTGATCCAAAACTAGATTTTTGTATTCGCGACCCAATTCTTGATTTTCTTGATCCAAAACTAGATTTTTGTATTCGCGACCCAATTCTTGATTTTCTTGATCCAAAACTAGATTTTTGTATTCGCGACCAAATTCTTGATTTTCTTGATCCAAAACTAGATTTTTGTATTCGCGACCCAATTCTTGATTTTTTTCTTGATCCAAAACAAGATTTTTGTATTCGCGACCAACTTCTTGATTTTCTTGATCCAAAACTAGATTTTTGTATTCGCGACCCAATTCTTGATTTTCTTGATCCAAAACTAGATTTTTGTATTCGCCACGCAGTTCTTGATTTTCTTGATCCAAAACTAGATTTTTGTATTCGCGACCAAATTCTTGATTTTCTTGATCCAAAACTATATTTTTGTATTCGAGAGCAAATTCTTGATTTTCTTGATCCAAAACTAGATTTTTGTATTCGCGACCAAATTCTTGATTTTCTTGATCCAAAACTAGATTTTTGTATTCCCGACCAAATTCTTGATTTTCTTGATCCAAAACTAGATTTTTGTATTCGCGACCCAATTCTTGATTTTCTTGATCCAAAACTAGATTTTTGTATTCGCGACCAAATTCTTGATTTTCTTGATCCAAAACTTGATTTTTGTATTCGCGACCAAATTCTTGATTTTCTTGATCCAAAACTAGATTTTTGTATTCGCGACCAATTTCTTGATTTTCTTAATCCAAAACTAGATTTTTGTATTCGCGACCCAATTCTTGATTTTCTTGATCCAAAACTAGATTTTTGTATTCGCGACCAAATTCTTGATTTCCTTGATCCAAAACTTGATTTTTGTATTCGAGAGCAAATTCTTGATTTTCTTGATCCAAAACTAGATTTTTGTATTCGCGACCAAATTCTTGATTTTCTTGATCCAAAACTAGATTTTTGTATTCGCGACCAAATTATTGATTTTCTTGATCCAAAACTAGATTTTTGTATTCCCGACCAAATTCTTGATTTTCTTGATCCAAAACTAGATTTTTGTATTCGCGACCCAATTCTTGATTTTCTTGATCCAAAACTAGATTTTTGTATTCGCGACCAAATTCTTGATTTTCTTGATCCAAAACTAGAAATTTGCATTCGCGACCCAATTCTTGATTTTCTTGATCCAAAACTATACTTTTGTATTCGCGACCAAATTCTTGATTTTCTTGATCCAAAACTAGATTTTTGTATTCGCGACCAAATTCTTGATTTTCTTGATCCAAAACTAGATTTTTGTATTCGCGACCAAATTCTTGATTTTCTTGATCCAAAACTTGATTTTTGTATTCGCGACCCAATTCTTGATTTTCTTAATCCAAAACTAGATTTTTGTATTCGCGACCCAATTCTTGATTTTCTTGATCCAAAACTAGATTTTTGTATTCGCGACCAAATTCTTGATTTTCTTGATCCAAAACTAGATTTTTGTATTCGCGACCAAATTCTTGATTTTCTTAATCCAAAACTAGATTTTTGTATTCGCGACCCAATTCTTGATTTTTTTTCTTGATCCAAAACAAGATTTTTGTATTCGCGACCAACTTCTTGATTTTCTTGATCCAAAACAAGATTTTTGTATTCGCGACCCAATTCTTGATTTTCTTGATCCAAAACTAGATTTTTGTATTCGCCACGCAGTTCTTGATTTTCTTGATCCAAAACTAGATTTTTGTATTCGCGACCAAATTCTTGATTTTCTTGATCCAAAACTATATTTTTGTATTCGCGACCAAATTCTTGATTTTCTTGATCCAAAACTAGATTTTTGTATTCGCGACCCAATTCTTGATTTTCTTGATCCAAAACTAGATTTTTGTATTCGCGACCAAATTCTTGGTTTTCTTGATCCAAAACTTGATTTTTGTATTCGAGAGCAAATTCTTGATTTTCTTGATCCAAAACTAGATTTTTGTATTCGCGACCAAATTCTTGATTTTCTTGATCCAAAACTAGATTTTTGTATTCGCGACCAAATTATTGATTTTCTTGATCCAAAACTAGATTTTTGTATTCCCGACCAAATTCTTGATTTTCTTGATCCAAAACTAGATTTTTGTATTCGCGACCCAATTCTTGATTTTCTTGATCCAAAACTAGAAATTTGCATTCGCGACCCAATTCTTGATTTTCTTGATCCAAAACTATACTTTTGTATTCGCGACCAAATTCTTGATTTTCTTGATCCAAAACTAGATTTTTGTATTCGCGACCAAATTCTTGATTTTCTTGATCCAAAACTAGATTTTTGTATTCGCGACCAAATTCTTGATTTTCTTGATCCAAAACTTGATTTTTGTATTCGCGACCCAATTCTTGATTTTCTTAATCCAAAACTAGATTTTTGTATTCGCGACCCAATTCTTGATTTTCTTGATCCAAAACTAGATTTTTGTATTCGCGACCAAATTCTTGATTTTCTTGATCCAAAACTAGATTTTTGTATTCGCGACCAAATTCTTGATTTTCTTAATCCAAAACTAGATTTTTGTATTCGCGACCCAATTCTTGATTTTTTTCTTGATCCAAAACAAGATTTTTGTATTCGCGACCAACTTCTTGATTTTCTTGATCCAAAACAAGATTTTTGTATTCGCGACCCAATTCTTGATTTTCTTGATCCAAAACTAGATTTTTGTATTCGCCACGCAGTTCTTGATTTTCTTGATCCAAAACTAGATTTTTGTATTCGCGACCAAATTCTTGATTTTCTTGATCCAAAACTATATTTTTGTATTCGCGACCAAATTCTTGATTTTCTTGATCCAAAACTATATTTTTGTATTCGCGACCCAATTCTTGATTTTCTTGATCCAAAACTAGATTTTTGTATTCGCGACCCAATTCTTGATTTTCTTAATCCAAAACTAGATTTTTGTATTCGCGACCCAATTCTTGATTTTCTTGATCCAAAACTAGATTTTTGTATTCGCGACCAACTTCTTGATTTTCTTGATCCAAAACTAGATTTTTGTATTCGCGACCAAATTCTTGATTTTCTTGATCCAAAACTAGATTTTTGTATTCGCGACCCAATTCTTGATTTTCTTGATCCAAAACTAGATTTTTGTATTCGCCACGCAGTTCTTGATTTTCTTGATCCAAAACTAGATTTTTGTATTCGCGACCAAATTCTTGATTTTCTTGATCCAAAACTAGATTTTTGTATTCGCGACCAAATTCTTGGTTTTCTTGATCCAAAACTTGATTTTTGTATTCGCCACGCAGTTCTTGATTTTCTTGATCCAAAACTATATTTTTGTATTCGCGACCAAATTCTTGATTTTCTTGATCCAAAACTATATTTTTGTATTCGCGACCAAATTCTTGATTTTCTTGATCCAAAACTAGATTTTTGTATTCGCGACCCAATTCTTGATTTTTTTCTTGATCCAAAACTAGATTTTTGTATTCGCGACCGAATTCTTGATTTTCTTGACCCAAAACTAGATTTTCGAATTCGCCACGCAGTTCTTGATTTTCTTAATCCAAAACAAGATTTTTGTATTCGCGAACAAATTCTTGATTTTCTTGATCCAAAATTTGATTTTTGTATTCGCGACCAAATTCTTGAATTTCTTGATCCAAAACTAGATTTTTGTATTCGCGACCATATTCTTGATTTTCTTGATCCAAAAAGAAATTTTTGTATTCGCGACCAAATTTTTGATTTTCTTGATCCAAAATTTGATTTTTGTATTCGCGACCAAATTCTTGATTTTCTTGATCCAAAACTAGATTTTTGTATTCGCCACGCAGTTCTTGATTTTCTTGATTCAAAACTATACTTTTGTATTCGTGACCCAATTCTTGATTTTCTTGATCCAAAACTAGATTTTTGTATTCGCGACCAAATTCTTGATTTTCTTGATCCAAAACTAGATTTTTGTATTCGCGACCCAATTCTTGATTTTCTTGATCCAAAACTAGATTTTTGTATTCGCGACCCAATTCTTGATTTTCTTGATCCAAAACTAGATTTTTGTATTCGCGACCCAATTCTTGATTTTCTTGATCCAAAACTAGATTTTTGTATTCGCGACCCAATTCTTGATTTTTTTCTTGATCCAAAACAAGATTTTTGTATTCGCGACCAACTTCTTGATTTTCTTGATCCAAAACTAGATTTTTGTATTCGCGACCCAATTCTTGATTTTCTTGATCCAAAACTAGATTTTTGTATTCGCCACGCAGTTCTTGATTTTCTTGATCCAAAACTAGATTTTTGTATTCGCGACCAAATTCTTGATTTTCTTGATCCAAAACTATATTTTTGTATTCGAGAGCAAATTCTTGATTTTCTTGATCCAAAACTAGATTTTTGTATTCGCGACCAAATTCTTGATTTTCTTGATCCAAAACTAGATTTTTGTATTCGCGACCCAATTCTTGATTTTCTTGATCCAAAACTAGATTTTTGTATTCGCGACCCAATTCTTGATTTTCTTGATCCAAAACTAGATTTTTGTATTCGCGACCCAATTCTTGATTTTCTTGATCCAAAACTAGATTTTTGTATTCGCGACCAAATTCTTGATTTTCTTGATCCAAAACTAGATTTTTGTATTCGCGACCCAATTCTTGATTTTTTTCTTGATCCAAAACAAGATTTTTGTATTCGCGACCAACTTCTTGATTTTCTTGATCCAAAACTAGATTTTTGTATTCGCGACCCAATTCTTGATTTTCTTGATCCAAAACTAGATTTTTGTATTCGCCACGCAGTTCTTGATTTTCTTGATCCAAAACTAGATTTTTGTATTCGCGACCAAATTCTTGATTTTCTTGATCCAAAACTATATTTTTGTATTCGAGAGCAAATTCTTGATTTTCTTGATCCAAAACTAGATTTTTGTATTCGCGACCAAATTCTTGATTTTTTGATCCAAAACTAGATTTTTGTATTCCCGACCAAATTCTTGATTTCCTTGATCCAAAACTAGATTTTTGTATTCGCGACCCAATTCTTGATTTTCTTGATCCAAAACTAGATTTTTGTATTCGCGACCAAATTCTTGATTTTCTTGATCCAAAACTTGATTTTTGTATTCGCGACCAAATTCTTGATTTTCTTGATCCAAAACTAGATTTTTGTATTCGCGACCAATTTCTTGATTTTCTTAATCCAAAACTAGATTTTTGTATTCGCGACCCAATTCTTGATTTTCTTGATCCAAAACTAGATTTTTGTATTCGCGACCAAATTCTTGATTTTCTTGATCCAAAACTAGATTTTTGTATTCGCGACCAAATTCTTGGTTTTCTTGATCCAAAACTTGATTTTTGTATTCGAGAGCAAATTCTTGATTTTCTTGATCCAAAACTAGATTTTTGTATTCGCGACCAAATTCTTGATTTTCTTGATCCAAAACTAGATTTTTGTATTCGCGACCAAATTCTTGATTTTCTTGATCCAAAACTAGATTTTTGTATTCCCGACCAAATTCTTGATTTTCTTGATCCAAAACTAGATTTTTGTATTCGCGACCCAATTCTTGATTTTCTTAATCCAAAACTAGATTTTTGTATTCGCGACCAAATTCTTGATTTTCTTGATCCAAAACTAGAAATTTGCATTCGCGACCCAATTCTTGATTTTCTTGATCCAAAACTATATTTTTGTATTCGAGAGCAAATTCTTGATTTTCTTGATCCAAAACTAGATTTTTGTATTCGCGACCCAATTCTTGATTTTCTTGATCCAAAACTAGATTTTTGTATTCGCGACCCAATTCTTGATTTTCTTGATCCAAAACTAGATTTTTGTATTCGCGACCAAATTCTTGATTTTCTTGATCCAAAACTAGATTTTTGTATTCGCGACCAAATTCTTGAATTTCTTGATCCAAAACTAGATTTTTGTATTCGCGACCATATTCTTGATTTTCTTGATCCAAAAAGAAATTTTTGTATTCGCGACCAAATTTTTGATTTTCTTGATCCAAAATTTGATTTTTGTATTCGCGACCAAATTCTTGATTTTCTTGATCCAAAACTAGATTTTTGTATTCGCCACGCAGTTCTTGATTTTCTTGATTCAAAACTATACTTTTGTATTCGTGACCCAATTCTTGATTTTCTTGATCCAAAACTAGATTTTTGTATTCGCGACCAAATTCTTGATTTTCTTGATCCAAAACTAGATTTTTGTATTCGCGACCCAATTCTTGATTTTCTTGATCCAAAACTAGATTTTTGTATTCGCGACCCAATTCTTGATTTTCTTGATCCAAAACTAGATTTTTGTATTCGCGACCCAATTCTTGATTTTCTTGATCCAAAACTAGATTTTTGTATTCGCGACCCAATTCTTGATTTTTTTCTTGATCCAAAACAAGATTTTTGTATTCGCGACCAACTTCTTGATTTTCTTGATCCAAAACTAGATTTTTGTATTCGCGACCCAATTCTTGATTTTCTTGATCCAAAACTAGATTTTTGTATTCGCCACGCAGTTCTTGATTTTCTTGATCCAAAACTAGATTTTTGTATTCGCGACCAAATTCTTGATTTTCTTGATCCAAAACTATATTTTTGTATTCGAGAGCAAATTCTTGATTTTCTTGATCCAAAACTAGATTTTTGTATTCGCGACCAAATTCTTGATTTTCTTGATCCAAAACTAGATTTTTGTATTCGCGACCCAATTCTTGATTTTCTTGATCCAAAACTAGATTTTTGTATTCGCGACCCAATTCTTGATTTTCTTGATCCAAAACTAGATTTTTGTATTCGCGACCCAATTCTTGATTTTCTTGATCCAAAACTAGATTTTTGTATTCGCGACCAAATTCTTGATTTTCTTGATCCAAAACTAGATTTTTGTATTCGCGACCCAATTCTTGATTTTTTTCTTGATCCAAAACAAGATTTTTGTATTCGCGACCAACTTCTTGATTTTCTTGATCCAAAACTAGATTTTTGTATTCGCGACCCAATTCTTGATTTTCTTGATCCAAAACTAGATTTTTGTATTCGCCACGCAGTTCTTGATTTTCTTGATCCAAAACTAGATTTTTGTATTCGCGACCAAATTCTTGATTTTCTTGATCCAAAACTATATTTTTGTATTCGAGAGCAAATTCTTGATTTTCTTGATCCAAAACTAGATTTTTGTATTCGCGACCAAATTCTTGATTTTTTGATCCAAAACTAGATTTTTGTATTCCCGACCAAATTCTTGATTTCCTTGATCCAAAACTAGATTTTTGTATTCGCGACCCAATTCTTGATTTTCTTGATCCAAAACTAGATTTTTGTATTCGCGACCAAATTCTTGATTTTCTTGATCCAAAACTTGATTTTTGTATTCGCGACCAAATTCTTGATTTTCTTGATCCAAAACTAGATTTTTGTATTCGCGACCAATTTCTTGATTTTCTTAATCCAAAACTAGATTTTTGTATTCGCGACCCAATTCTTGATTTTCTTGATCCAAAACTAGATTTTTGTATTCGCGACCAAATTCTTGATTTTCTTGATCCAAAACTAGATTTTTGTATTCGCGACCAAATTCTTGGTTTTCTTGATCCAAAACTTGATTTTTGTATTCGAGAGCAAATTCTTGATTTTCTTGATCCAAAACTAGATTTTTGTATTCGCGACCAAATTCTTGATTTTCTTGATCCAAAACTAGATTTTTGTATTCGCGACCAAATTCTTGATTTTCTTGATCCAAAACTAGATTTTTGTATTCCCGACCAAATTCTTGATTTTCTTGATCCAAAACTAGATTTTTGTATTCGCGACCCAATTCTTGATTTTCTTGATCCAAAACTAGATTTTTGTATTCGCGACCAAATTCTTGATTTTCTTGATCCAAAACTAGAAATTTGCATTCGCGACCCAATTCTTGATTTTCTTGATCCAAAACTATATTTTTGTATTCGAGAGCAAATTCTTGATTTTCTTGATCCAAAACTAGATTTTTGTATTCGCGACCCAATTCTTGATTTTCTTGATCCAAAACTTGATTTTTGTATTCGCCACGCAGTTCTTGATTTTCTTGATCCAAAACTATATTTTTGTATTCGCGACCAAATTCTTGATTTTCTTGATCCAAAACTATATTTTTGTATTCGCGACCAAATTCTTGATTTTCTTGATCCAAAACTAGATTTTTGTATTCGCGACCCAATTCTTGATTTTTTTCTTGATCCAAAACTAGATTTTTGTATTCGCGACCGAATTCTTGATTTTCTTGACCCAAAACTAGATTTTCGAATTCGCCACGCAGTTCTTGATTTTCTTAATCCAAAACAAGATTTTTGTATTCGCGAACAAATTCTTGATTTTCTTGATCCAAAATTTGATTTTTGTATTCGCGACCAAATTCTTGAATTTCTTGATCCAAAACTAGATTTTTGTATTCGCGACCATATTCTTGATTTTCTTGATCCAAAAAGAAATTTTTGTATTCGCGACCAAATTTTTGATTTTCTTGATCCAAAATTTGATTTTTGTATTCGCGACCAAATTCTTGATTTTCTTGATCCAAAACTAGATTTTTGTATTCGCCACGCAGTTCTTGATTTTCTTGATTCAAAACTATACTTTTGTATTCGTGACCCAATTCTTGATTTTCTTGATCCAAAACTAGATTTTTGTATTCGCGACCAAATTCTTGATTTTCTTGATCCAAAACTAGATTTTTGTATTCGCGACCCAATTCTTGATTTTCTTGATCCAAAACTAGATTTTTGTATTCGCGACCCAATTCTTGATTTTCTTGATCCAAAACTAGATTTTTGTATTCGCGACCCAATTCTTGATTTTCTTGATCCAAAACTAGATTTTTGTATTCGCGACCCAATTCTTGATTTTTTTCTTGATCCAAAACAAGATTTTTGTATTCGCGACCAACTTCTTGATTTTCTTGATCCAAAACTAGATTTTTGTATTCGCGACCCAATTCTTGATTTTCTTGATCCAAAACTAGATTTTTGTATTCGCCACGCAGTTCTTGATTTTCTTGATCCAAAACTAGATTTTTGTATTCGCGACCAAATTCTTGATTTTCTTGATCCAAAACTATATTTTTGTATTCGAGAGCAAATTCTTGATTTTCTTGATCCAAAACTAGATTTTTGTATTCGCGACCAAATTCTTGATTTTCTTGATCCAAAACTAGATTTTTGTATTCGCGACCCAATTCTTGATTTTCTTGATCCAAAACTAGATTTTTGTATTCGCGACCCAATTCTTGATTTTCTTGATCCAAAACTAGATTTTTGTATTCGCGACCCAATTCTTGATTTTCTTGATCCAAAACTAGATTTTTGTATTCGCGACCAAATTCTTGATTTTCTTGATCCAAAACTAGATTTTTGTATTCGCGACCCAATTCTTGATTTTTTTCTTGATCCAAAACAAGATTTTTGTATTCGCGACCAACTTCTTGATTTTCTTGATCCAAAACTAGATTTTTGTATTCGCGACCCAATTCTTGATTTTCTTGATCCAAAACTAGATTTTTGTATTCGCCACGCAGTTCTTGATTTTCTTGATCCAAAACTAGATTTTTGTATTCGCGACCAAATTCTTGATTTTCTTGATCCAAAACTATATTTTTGTATTCGAGAGCAAATTCTTGATTTTCTTGATCCAAAACTAGATTTTTGTATTCGCGACCAAATTCTTGATTTTTTGATCCAAAACTAGATTTTTGTATTCCCGACCAAATTCTTGATTTCCTTGATCCAAAACTAGATTTTTGTATTCGCGACCCAATTCTTGATTTTCTTGATCCAAAACTAGATTTTTGTATTCGCGACCAAATTCTTGATTTTCTTGATCCAAAACTTGATTTTTGTATTCGCGACCAAATTCTTGATTTTCTTGATCCAAAACTAGATTTTTGTATTCGCGACCAATTTCTTGATTTTCTTAATCCAAAACTAGATTTTTGTATTCGCGACCCAATTCTTGATTTTCTTGATCCAAAACTAGATTTTTGTATTCGCGACCAAATTCTTGATTTTCTTGATCCAAAACTAGATTTTTGTATTCGCGACCAAATTCTTGGTTTTCTTGATCCAAAACTTGATTTTTGTATTCGAGAGCAAATTCTTGATTTTCTTGATCCAAAACTAGATTTTTGTATTCGCGACCAAATTCTTGATTTTCTTGATCCAAAACTAGATTTTTGTATTCGCGACCAAATTCTTGATTTTCTTGATCCAAAACTAGATTTTTGTATTCCCGACCAAATTCTTGATTTTCTTGATCCAAAACTAGATTTTTGTATTCGCGACCCAATTCTTGATTTTCTTGATCCAAAACTAGATTTTTGTATTCGCGACCAAATTCTTGATTTTCTTGATCCAAAACTAGAAATTTGCATTCGCGACCCAATTCTTGATTTTCTTGATCCAAAACTATATTTTTGTATTCGAGAGCAAATTCTTGATTTTCTTGATCCAAAACTAGATTTTTGTATTCGCGACCCAATTCTTGATTTTCTTGATCCAAAACTAGATTTTTGTATTCGCGACCCAATTCTTGATTTTCTTGATCCAAAACTAGATTTTTGTATTCGCGACCAAATTCTTGATTTTCTTGATCCAAAACTAGATTTTTGTATTCGCGACCCAATTCTTGATTTTTTTCTTGATCCAAAACTAGATTTTTGTATTCGCGACCGAATTCTTGATTTTCTTGACCCAAAACTAGATTTTCGTATTCGCCACGCAGTTCTTGATTTTCTTAATCCAAAACAAGATTTTTGTATTCGCGACCAAATTCTTGATTTTCTTGATCCAAAATTTGATTTTTGTATTCGCGACCAAATTCTTGAATTTCTTGATCCAAAACTAGATTTTTGTATTCGCGACCATATTCTTGATTTTCTTGATCCAAAAAGAAATTTTTGTATTCGCGACCAAATTTTTGATTTTCTTGATCCAAAATTTGATTTTTGTATTCGCGACCAAATTCTTGATTTTCTTGATCCAAAACATGATTTTTGTATTCGCCTCGCAGTTCTTGATTTTCTTGACCCAAAACTAGATTTTCGTATTCGCCACGCAGTTCTTCATTTTCTTGATCCAAAACTAGATTTTTGTATTCGCGACCAAATTCTTGATTTTCTTGATCCAAAACTAGATTTTTGTATTCGCGACCCAATTCTTGATTTTCTTGATCCAAAACTAGATTTTTGTATTCGCGACCCAATTCTTGATTTTCTTGATCCAAAACTAGATTTTTGTATTCGCGACCAAATTCTTGATTTTCTTGATCCAAAACTATATTTTTGTATTCGAGAGCAAATTCTTGATTTTCAGGATCCAAAACTAGATTTTTGTATTCGCGACCAAATTCTTGATTTTCTTGATCCAAAACTAGAAATTTGCATTCGCGACCCAATTCGTGATTTTCTTGATTCAAAACTATACTTTTGTATTCGTGACCCAATTCTTGATTTTCTTGATCCAAAACTAGATTGTTGTATTCGCGACCAAATTCTTGATTTTCTTGATCCAAAACTAGATTTTTGTATTCGCGACCCAATTCTTGATTTTCTTGATCCAAAACTAGATTTTTGTATTCGCGACCCAATTCTTGATTTTCTTGATCCAAAACTAGATTTTTGTATTCGCGACCCAATTCTTGATTTTCTTGATCCAAAACTAGATTTTTGTATTCGCGACCAAATTCTTGATTTTCTTGATCCAAAACTAGATTTTTGTATTCGCGACCCAATTCTTGATTTTTTTCTTGATCCAAAACAAGATTTTTGTATTCGCGACCAACTTCTTGATTTTCTTGATCCAAAACTAGATTTTTGTATTCGCGACCCAATTCTTGATTTTCTTGATCCAAAACTAGATTTTTGTATTCGTCACGCAGTTCTTGATTTTCTTAATCCAAAACTAGATTTTTGTATTCGCGACCAAATTCTTGATTTTCTTGATCCAAAACTAGATTTTTGTATTCGCGACCAATTTCTTGATTTTCTTAATCCAAAACTAGATTTTTGTATTCGCGACCCAATTCTTGATTTTCTTGATCCAAAACTAGATTTTTGTATTCGCCACGCAGTTCTTGATTTTCTTGATTCAAAACTAGATTTTTGTATTCGCGACCAAATTCTTGATTTTCTTGATCCAAAACTAGATTTTTGTATTCGCGACCAAATTCTTGGTTTTCTTGATCCAAAACTTGATTTTTGTATTCGCCACGCAGTTCTTGATTTTCTTGATCCAAAACTATATTTTTGTATTCGCGACCAAATTCTTGATTTTCTTGATCCAAAACTAGATTTTTGTATTCGCGACCCAATTCTTGATTTTTTTCTTGATCCAAAACTAGATTTTTGTATTCGCGACCGAATTCTTGATTTTCTTGACCCAAAACTAGATTTTCGTATTCGCCACGCAGTTCTTGATTTTCTTAATCCAAAACTAGATTTTTGTATTCGCGACCAAATTCTTGATTTTCTTGATCCAAAATTTGATTTTTGTATTCGCGACCAAATTCTTGAATTTCTTGATCCAAAACTAGATTTTTGTATTCGCGACCATATTCTTGATTTTCTTGATCCAAAAAGAAATTTTTGTATTCGCGACCAAATTTTTGATTTTCTTGATCCAAAATTTGATTTTTGTATTCGCGACCAAATTCTTGATTTTCTTGATCCAAAACTAGATTTTTGTATTCGCCACGCAGTTCTTGATTTTCTTGATCCAAAACTAGATTTTTTTATTCTCGACCAAATTCTTGATTTTGTTGATCCAAAACTATATTTTTGTATTCACGACCAAATTCTTGATTTCCTTGATCCAAAACTAGAAATTTGCATTCGCGACCCAATTCTTGATTTTCTTGATCCAAAACTATACTTTTGTATTCGCGACCCAATTCTTGATTTTCTTGATCCAAAACTAGATTTTTGTATTCGCGACCAAATTCTTGATTTTCTTGATCCAAAACTAGATTTTTGTATTCGCGACCCAATTCTTGATTTTCTTGATCCAAAACTAGATTTTTGTATTCGCGACCCAATTCTTGATTTTCTTGATCCAAAACTAGATTTTTGTATTCGCGACCCAATTCTTGATTTTCTTGATCCAAAACTAGATTTTTGTATTCGCGACCAAATTCTTGATTTTCTTGATCCAAAACTAGATTTTTGTATTCGCGACCCAATTCTTGATTTTTTTCTTGATCCAAAACAAGATTTTTGTATTCGCGACCAACTTCTTGATTTTCTTGATCCAAAACTAGATTTTTGTATTCGCGACCCAATTCTTGATTTTCTTGATCCAAAACTAGATTTTTGTATTCGTCACGCAGTTCTTGATTTTCTTAATCCAAAACTAGATTTTTGTATTCGCGACCAAATTCTTGATTTTCTTGATCCAAAACTATATTTTTGTATTCGAGAGCAAATTCTTGATTTTCTTGATCCAAAACTAGATTTTTGTATTCGCGACCAAATTCTTGATTTTCTTGATCCAAAACTAGATTTTTGTATTCCCGACCAAATTCTTGATTTTCTTGATCCAAAACTAGATTTTTGTATTCGCGACCCAATTCTTGATTTTCTTGATCCAAAACTAGATTTTTGTATTCGCGACCAAATTCTTGATTTTCTTGATCCAAAACTTGATTTTTGTATTCGCGACCAAATTCTTGATTTTCTTGATCCAAAACTAGATTTTTGTATTCGCGACCAATTTCTTGATTTTCTTAATCCAAAACTAGATTTTTGTATTCGCGACCCAATTCTTGATTTTCTTGATCCAAAACTAGATTTTTGTATTCGCCACGCAGTTCTTGATTTTCTTGATTCAAAACTAGATTTTTGTATTCGCGACCAAATTCTTGATTTTCTTGATCCAAAACTAGATTTTTGTATTCGCGACCAAATTCTTGGTTTTCTTGATCCAAAACTTGATTTTTGTATTCGCCACGCAGTTCTTGATTTTCTTGATCCAAAACTATATTTTTGTATTCGCGACCAAATTCTTGATTTTCTTGATCCAAAACTAGATTTTTGTATTCGCGACCCAATTCTTGATTTTTTTCTTGATCCAAAACTAGATTTTTGTATTCGCGACCGAATTCTTGATTTTCTTGACCCAAAACTAGATTTTCGTATTCGCCACGCAGTTCTTGGTTTTCTTAATCCAAAACTAGATTTTTGTATTCGCGACCAAATTCTTGATTTTCTTGATCCAAAAAGAAATTTTTGTATTCGCGACCAAATTTTTGATTTTCTTGATCCAAAATTTGATTTTTGTATTCGCGACCAAATTCTTGATTTTCTTGATCCAAAACTAGATTTTTGTATTCGCCACGCAGTTCTTGATTTTCTTGATCCAAAACTAGATTTTTTTATTCTCGACCAAATTCTTGATTTTGTTGATCCAAAACTATATTTTTGTATTCACGACCAAATTCTTGATTTCCTTGATCCAAAACTAGAAATTTGCATTCGCGACCCAATTCTTGATTTTCTTGATCCAAAACTATACTTTTGTATTCGCGACCCAATTCTTGATTTTCTTGATCCAAAACTAGATTTTTGTATTCGCGACCAAATTCTTGATTTTCTTGATCCAAAACTAGATTTTTGTATTCGCGACCCAATTCTTGATTTTCTTGATCCAAAACTAGATTTTTGTATTCGCGACCCAATTCTTGATTTTCTTGATCCAAAACTAGATTTTTGTATTCGCGACCAAATTCTTGATTTTCTTGATCCAAAACTAGATTTTTGTATTCGCGACCCAATTCTTGATTTTTTTCTTGATCCAAAACAAGATTTTTGTATTCGCGACCAACTTCTTGATTTTCTTGATCCAAAACTAGATTTTTGTATTCGCGACCCAATTCTTGATTTTCTTGATCCAAAACTAGATTTTTGTATTCGCCACGCAGTTTTTGATTTTCTTGATCCAAAACTAGATTTTTGTATTGGCGACCAAATTCTTGATTTTCTTGATCCAAAATTAGATTTTTGTATTCGCGACCAAATTCTTGATTTTCTTGATCCAAAACTATATTTTTGTATTCGCGACCAACTTCTTGATTTACGTGATCCAAAACTAAATTTTTGTATTCGCCATGCAGTTCTTGATTTTCTTGATCCAAAACTATATTTTTGTATTCGCGACCAAATTCTTGATTTTCTTGATCCAAAACTAGATTTTTGTATTCGCGACCAAATTCTTGATTTTTTTTTATCCAAAACTAGATTTTTGTATTCGCGACCCAATTCTTGATTTTTTTTATCAAAAACTAGATTTTTGTATTCGCCACGCAGTTCTTGATTTTCTTGATCCAAAACTAGATTTTTGTATTGGCGACCAAATTCTTGATTTTCTTGATCCAAAATTAGATTTTTGTATTCGCGACCAAATTCTTTATTTTCTTGATCCAAAACTAGATTTTGTATTCGCGACCCAATTCTTGATTTTCTTGATCCAAAACTAGATTTTTGTATTCGCGACCAAATTCTTGATTTTCTTGATCCAAAACTAGATTTTTGTATTCGCGACCAAATTCTTGATTTTTTTTTATCCAAAACTAGATTTTGTATTCGCGACCCAATTCTTGATTTTTTTTATCCAAAACTAGATTTTTGTATTCGCGACCCAATTCTTGATTTTTTTCTTGATACAAAACTAGATTTTTGTATTCGCGACCAAATTTTTGATTTTCTTGATCCAAAATTTGATTTTTGTATTCGCGACCAAATTCTTGATTTTCTTGATCCAAAACTAGATTTTTGTATTCGCCACGCAGTTCTTGATTTTCTTGATCCAAAACTAGATTTTTGTATTCGCGACCAAATTCTTGATTTTCTTGATCCAAAACTATATTTTTGTATTCGAGAGCAAATTCTTGATTTTCTTGATCCAAAACTAGATTTTTGTATTCGCGACCAAATTCTTGATTTTCTTGATCCAAAACTAGAAATTTGCATTCGCGACCCAATTCGTGATTTTCTTGATTCAAAACTAGATTTTGTATTCGCGACCCAATTCTTGATTTTTTTTATCCAAAACTAGATTTTTGTATTCGCGACCCAATTCTTGATTTTTTTCTTGGTCCAAAACTAGAAATTTGCATTCGCGACCCAATTCGTGATTTTCTTGATTCAAAACTAGATTTTGTATTCGCGACCCAATTCTTGATTTTTTTTATCCAAAACTAGATTTTTGTATTCGCGACCCAATTCTTGATTTTTTTCTTGATCCAAAACTAGATTTTTGTATTCGCGACCAAATTCTTGGTTTTCTTGATCCAAAACTAGATTTTGTATTCGCGACCCAATTCTTGATTTTTTTTATCCAAAACTAGATTTTTGTATTCGCGACCCAATTCTTGATTTTTTTCTTGATCCAAAACTAGATTTTTGTATTCGCGACCAAATTCTTGATTTTCTTGATCCAAAACTAGATTTTTGCATTCGCCACGCAGTTCTTGATTTTCTTGATCCAAAACTAGATTTTTGTATTCGCGACCAAATTCTTGATTTTCTTGATCCAAAACTAGATTTTTGTATTCGCGACCCAATTCTTGATTTTCTTGATCCAAAACTAGATTTTTGTATTCGCCACGCAGTTCTTGATTTTCTTGATCCAAAACTAGATTTTTGTATTCGCGACCAAATTCTTGATTTTCTTGATCCAAAACTAGATTTTTGTATTCGCGACCAATTTCTTGATTTTCTTGATCCAAAACTAGATTTTTGTATTCGCGACCCAATTCTTGATTTTCTTGATCCAAAACTAGATTTTTGTATTCGCCACGCAGTTCTTGATTTTCTTGATCCAAAACTATATTTTTGTATTCGCGACCAAATTCTTGATTTTCTTGATCCAAAACTAGATTTTTGTATTCGCGACCCAATTCTTGATTTCTTTCTTGATCCAAAACTAGATTTTTGTATTCGCGACCGAATTCTTGATTTTCTTGACCCAAAACTAGATTTTCGAATTCGCCACGCAGTTCTTGATTTTCTTGATCCAAAACTATATTTTTGTATTCGCGACCAAATTCTTGATTTTCTTGATCCAAAACTAGATTTTTGTATTCGCGACCCAATTCTTGATTTTTTTCTTGATCCAAAACTAGATTTTTGTATTCGCGACCGAATTCTTGATTTTGTTGACCCAAAACTAGATTTTCGTATTCGCCACGCAGTTCTTGATTTTCTTAATCCAAAACTAGATTTTTGTATTCGCGACCAAATTCTTGATTTTCTTGATCCAAAATTTGATTTTTGTATTCGCGACCAAATTCTTGAATTTCTTGATCCAAAACTAGATTTTTGTATTCGCGACCATATTCTTGATTTTCTTGATCCAAAAAGAAATTTTTGTATTCGCGACCAAATTTTTGATTTTCTTGATCCAAAATGTGATTTTTGTATTCGCGACAAAATTCTTGATTTTCTTGATCCAAAACTAGATTTTTGTATTCGCCACGCAGTTCTTGATTTTCTTGATCCAAAACTAGATTTTTGTATTCGCGACCAAATTCTTGATTTTCTTGATCCAAAACTATATTTTTGTATTCGAGAGCAAATTCTTGATTTTCTTGATCCAAAACTAGATTTTTGTATTCGCGACCAAATTCTTGATTTTCTTGATCCAAAACTAGAAATTTGCATTCGCGACCCAATTCGTGATTTTCTTGATTCAAAACTAGATTTTGTATTCGCGACCCAATTCTTGATTTTTTTTATCCAAAACTAGATTTTTGTATTCGCGACCCAATTCTTGATTTTTTTCTTGATCCAAAACTAGATTTTTGTATTCGCGACCAAATTCTTGATTTTCTTGATCCAAAACTAGATTTTTGCATTCGCCACGCAGTTTTTGATTTTCTTGATCCAAAACTAGATTTTTGTATTCGCGACCCAATTCTTGATTTTCTTGATCCAAAACTAGATTTTTGTATTCGCGACCCAATTCTTGATTTTCTTGATCCAAAACTAGATTTTTGTATTCGCGACCAAATTCTTGATTTTCTTGATCCAAAACTAGATTTTTGTATTCGCGACCCAATTCTTGATTTTCTTGATCCAAAACTAGATTTTTGTATTCGCCACGCAGTTCTTGATTTTCTTGATCCAAAACTAGATTTTTGTATTCGCGACCAAATTCTTGATTTTCTTGATCCAAAACTAGATTTTTGTATTCGCCACGCAGTTCTTGATTTTCTTGATCCAAAACTAGATTTTTGTATTCGCGACCCAATTCTTGATTTTTTTCTTGATCCAAAACTAGATTTTTGTATTCGCGACCAAATTCTTGATTTTCTTGATCCAAAACTAGATTTTTGTATTCGCGACCAAATTCTTGATTTTCTTGATCCAAAACTAGATTTTTGTATTCGCGACCAAATTCTTGATTTTCTTGATCCAAAACTATATTTTTGTATTCGAGAGCAAATTCTTGATTTTCTTGATCCAAAACTAGATTTTTGTATTCGCGACCAAATTCTTGGTTTTCTTGATCCAAAACTTGATTTTTGTATTCGCCACGCAGTTCTTGATTTTCTTGATCCAAAACTAGATTTTTGTATTCGCGACCAAATTCTTGATTTTCTTGATCCAAAACTAGATTTTTGTATTCGCGACCAAATTCTTGATTTTCTTGATCCAAAACTAGATTTTTGTATTCCCGACCAAATTCTTGATTTTTTTGATCCAAAACTAGATTTTTGTATTCGCGACCCAATTCTTGATTTTCTTGATCCAAAACTAGATTTTTGTATTCGCGACCAAATTCTTGATTTTCTTGATCCAAAACTAGATTTTTGTATTCGCGACCAATTTCTTGATTTTCTTGATCCAAAACTAGATTTTTGTATTCGCGACCCAATTCTTGATTTTCTTGATCCAAAACTAGATTTTTGTATTCGCCACGCAGTTCTTGATTTTCTTGATCCAAAACTATATTTTTGTATTCGCGACCAAATTCTTGATTTTCTTGATCCAAAACTAGATTTTTGTATTCGCGACCCAATTCTTGATTTTTTTCTTGATCCAAAACTAGATTTTTGTATTCGCGACCGAATTCTTGATTTTCTTGACCCAAAACTAGATTTTCGAATTCGCCACGCAGTTCTTGATTTTCTTGATCCAAAACTAGATTTTTGTATTCGAGAGCAAATTCTTGATTTTCTTGATCCAAAACTAGATTTTTGTATTCGCGACCAAATTCTTGGTTTTCTTGATCCAAAACTTGATTTTTGTATTCGCCACGCAGTTCTTGATTTTCTTGATCCAAAACTAGATTTTTGTATTCGCGACCAAATTCTTGATTTTCTTGATCCAAAACTAGATTTTTGTATTCGCCACGCAGTTCTTGATTTTCTTGATCCAAAACTAGATTTTTGTATTCGCGACCCAATTCTTGATTTTTTTCTTGATCCAAAACTAGATTTTTGTATTCGCGACCAAATTCTTGATTTTCTTGATCCAAAACTAGATTTTTGCATTCGCCACGCAGTTCTTGATTTTCTTGATCCAAAACTAGATTTTTGTATTCGAGACCAAATTCTTGATTTTCTTGATCCAAAACTAGATTTTTGTATTCGCGACCCAATTCTTGATTTTCTTGATCCAAAACTAGATTTTTGTATTCGCCACGCAGTTCTTGATTTTCTTGATCCAAAACTAGATTTTTGTATTCGCGACCAAATTCTTGATTTTCTTGATCCAAAACTATATTTTTGTATTCGAGAGCAAATTCTTGATTTTCTTGATCCAAAACTAGATTTTTGTATTCGCGACCAAATTCTTGGTTTTCTTGATCCAAAACTTGATTTTTGTATTCGCCACGCAGTTCTTGATTTTCTTGATCCAAAACTATATTTTTGTATTCGCGACCAAATTCTTGATTTTCTTGATCCAAAACTAGATTTTTGTATTCGCGACCCAATTCTTGATTTTTTTCTTGATCCAAAACTAGATTTTTGTATTCGCGACCGAATTCTTGATTTTCTTGACCCAAAACTAGATTTTCGTATTCGCCACGCAGTTCTTTATTTTCTTGATCCAAAACTAGATTTTTGTATTCGAGAGCAAATTCTTGATTTTCTTGATCCAAAACTAGATTTTTGTATTCGCGACCAAATTTTTGGTTTTCTTGATCCAAAACTTGATTTTTGTATTCGCCACGCAGTTCTTGATTTTCTTGATCCAAAACTAGATTTTTGTATTCGCGACCAAATTTTTGATTTTCTTGATCCAAAACTAGATTTTTGTATTCGCGACCAAATTCTTGATTTTCTTGATCCAAAACTAGATTTTCGTATTCGCCACGCAGTTCTTGATTTTCTTGATCCAAAACTAGATTTTTTTATTCGAGAGCAAATTCTTGATTTTCTTGATCCAAAACTAGATTTTTTTATTCGCGACCAAATTCTTGATTTTCTTGATCCAAAACTAGATTTTTGTATTCGCGACCAAATTCTTGATTTTCTTGATCCAAAACTAGATTTTTGTATTCGCCACGCAGTTCTTGATTTTCTTGATCCAAAACTATATTTTTGTATTCGAGAGCAAATTCTTGATTTTCTTGATCCAAAACTAGATTTTTGTATTCGCGACCAAATTCTTGGTTTTCTTGATCCAAAACTTGATTTTTGTATTCGCCACGCAGTTCTTGATTTTCTTGATCCAAAACTAGATTTTTGTATTCGCGACCAAATTCTTGATTTTCTTGATCCAAAACTAGATTTTTGTATTCGCGACCAAATTCTTGATTTTCTTGATCCAAAACTAGATTTTTGTATTCCCGACCAAATTCTTGATTTTCTTGATCCAAAACTAGATTTTTGTATTCGCGACCCAATTCTTGATTTTCTTGATCCAAAACTAGATTTTTGTATTCGCGACCAAATTCTTGATTTTCTTGATCCAAAACTAGATTTTTGTATTCGCGACCAATTTCTTGATTTTCTTGATCCAAAACTAGATTTTTGTATTCGCGACCCAATTCTTGATTTTCTTGATCCAAAACTAGATTTTTGTATTCGCCACGCAGTTCTTGATTTTCTTGATCCAAAACTATATTTTTGTATTCGCGACCAAATTCTTGATTTTCTTGATCCAAAACTAGATTTTTGTATTCGCGACCCAATTCTTGATTTTTTTCTTGATCCAAAACTAGATTTTCGAATTCGCCACGCAGTTCTTGATTTTCTTGATCCAAAACTATATTTTTGTATTCGCGACCAAATTCTTGATTTTCTTGATCCAAAACTAGATTTTTGTATTCGCGACCCAATTCTTGATTTTTTTCTTGATCCAAAACTAGATTTTTGTATTCGCGACCGAATTCTTGATTTTCTTGACCGAAAACTAGATTTTCGTATTCGCCACGCAGTTCTTGATTTTCTTAATCCAAAACTAGATTTTTGTATTCGCGACCAAATTCTTGATTTTCTTGATCCAAAATTTGATTTTTGTATTCGCGACCAAATTCTTGAATTTCTTGATCCAAAACTAGATTTTTGTATTCTCGACCATATTCTTGATTTTCTTGATCCAAAAAGAAATTTTTGTATTCGCGACCAAATTTTTGATTTTCTTGATCCAAAACTAGATTTTCGTATTCGCCACGCAGTTCTTGATTTTCTTAATCCAAAACTAGATTTTTGTATTCGCGACCAAATTCTTGATTTTCTTGATCCAAAACTAGATTTTCGTATTCGCCACGCAGTTCTTGATTTTCTTAATCCAAAACTAGATTTTTGTATTCGCGACCAAATTCTTGATTTTCTTGATCCAAAACTAGATTTTTGTATTCGCCACGCAGTTCTTGATTTTCTTGATCCAAAACTAGATTTTTGTATTCGCGACCAAATTCTTGATTTTCTTGATCCAAAACTAGAAATTTGCATTCGCGACCCAATTCGTGATTTTCTTGATTCAAAACTAGATTTTGTATTCGCGACCCAATTCTTGATTTTTTTTATCCAAAACTAGATTTTTGTATTCGCGACCCAATTCTTGATTTTTTTCTTGATCCAAAACTAGATTTTTGTATTCGCGACCCAATTCTTGATTTTTTTCTTGATCCAAAACTAGATTTTTGTATTCGCGACCAAATTCTTGATTTTCTTGATCCAAAACTAGATTTTTGCATTCGCCACGCAGTTCTTGATTTTCTTGATCCAAAACTAGATTTTTGTATTCGAGACCAAATTCTTGATTTTCTTGATCCAAAACTATATTTTTGTATTCGAGAGCAAATTCTTGATTTTCTTGATCCAAAACAAGATTTTTGTATTCGCGACCAAATTCTTGGTTTTCTTGATCCAAAACTTGATTTTTGTATTCGCCACGCAGTTCTTGATTTTCTTGATCCAAAACTAGATTTTTGCATTCGCGACCAAATTCTTGATTTTCTTGATCCAAAACTAGATTTTTGTATTCGCGACCAAATTCTTGATTTTCTTGATCCAAAACTAGATATTTGTATTCCCGACCAAATTCTTGATTTTCTTGATCCAAAACTAGATTTTTGTATTCGCGACCCAATTCTTGATTTTCTTGATCCAAAACTAGATTTTTGTATTCGCGACCAAATTCTTGATTTTCTTGATCCAAAACTAGATTTTTATATTCGCGACCAAATTCTTGATTTTCTTGATCCAAAACTAGATTTTTGTATTCGCCACGCAGTTCTTGATTTTCTTGATCCAAAACTAGATTTTTGTATTCGCGACCCAATTCTTGGTTTTCTTGATCCAAAACTTGATTTTTGTATTCGCCACGCAGTTCTTGATTTTCTTGATCCAAAACTAGATTTTTGTATTCGGGACCAAATTCTTGATTTTCTTGATCCAAAACTAGATTTTTGTATTCGCGACCCAATTCTTGATTTTTTTCTTGATCCAAAACTAGATTTTTGTATTCGCGACCGAATTCTTGATTTTCTTGACCCAAAACTAGATTTTCGAATTCGCCACGCAGTTCTTGATTTTCTTGATCCAAAACTATATTTTTGTATTCGCGACCAAATTCTTGATTTTTTTCTTGATCCAAAACTAGATTTTTGTATTCGCGACCGAATTCTTGATTTTCTTGACCCAAAACTAGATTTTCGTATTCGCCACGCAGTTCTTGATTTTCTTGATCCAAAACTAGATTTTTGTATTCGAGACCAAATTCTTGATTTTCTTGATCCAAAACTAGATTTTTGTATTCGCGACCCAATTCTTGATTTTCTTGATCCAAAACTAGATTTTTGTATTCGCCACGCAGTTCTTGATTTTCTTGATCCAAAACTAGATTTTTGTATTCGCGACCAAATTCTTGATTTTCTTGATCCAAAACTATATTTTTGTATTCGAGAGCAAATTCTTGATTTTCTTGATCCAAAACTAGATTTTTGTATTCGCGACCAAATTCTTGGTTTTCTTGATCCAAAACTTGATTTTTGTATTCGCCACGCAGTTCTTGATTTTCTTGATCCAAAACTAGATTTTTCTATTCGCCACGCAGTTCTTGATTTTCTTGATCCAAAACTAGATTTTTGTATTCGCGACCAAATTCTTGATTTTCTTGATCCAAAACTATATTTTTGTATTCGAGAGCAAATTCTTGATTTTCTTGATCCAAAACTAGATTTTTGTATTCGCGACCAAATTCTTGGTTTTCTTGATCCAAAACTTGATTTTTGTATTCGCCACGCAGTTCTTGATTTTCTTGATCCAAAACTAGATTTTTGTATTCGCGACCAAATTCTTGATTTTCTTGATCCAAAACTAGATTTTTGTATTCGCCACGCAGTTCTTGATTTTCTTGATCCAAAACTAGATTTTTGTATTCGCGACCAAATTCTTGATTTTCTTGATCCAAAACTATATTTTTGTATTCGAGAGCAAATTCTTGATTTTCTTGATCCAAAACTAGATTTTTGTATTCGCGACCAAATTCTTGGTTTTCTTGATCCAAAACTTGATTTTTGTATTCGCCACGCATTTCTTGATTTTCTTGATCCAAAACTAGATTTTTGTATTCGCGACCCAATTCTTGATTTTCTTGAGCCAAAACTAGATTTTTGTATTCGCCACGCAGTTCTTGATTTTCTTGATCCAAAACTATATTTTTGTATTCGCGACCAAATTCTTGATTTTCTTGATCCAAAACTAGATTTTTGTATTCGCGACCCAATTCTTGATTTTTTTCTTGATCCAAAACTAGATTTTTGTATTCGCGACCGAATTCTTGATTTTCTTGACCGAAAACTAGATTTTCGTATTCGCCACGCAGTTCTTGATTTTCTTAATCCAAAACTAGATTTTTGTATTCGCGACCAAATTCTTGATTTTCTTGATCCAAAATTTGATTTTTGTATTCGCGACCAAATTCTTGAATTTCTTGATCCAAAACTAGATTTTTGTATTCTCGACCATATTCTTGATTTTCTTGATCCAAAAAGAAATTTTTGTATTCGCGACCAAATTTTTGATTTTCTTGATCCAAAACTAGATTTTCGTATTCGCCACGCAGTTCTTGATTTTCTTAATCCAAAACTAGATTTTTGTATTCGCGACCAAATTCTTGATTTTCTTGATCCAAAACTAGATTTTCGTATTCGCCACGCAGTTCTTGATTTTCTTAATCCAAAACTAGATTTTTGTATTCGCGACCAAATTCTTGATTTTGTTGATCCAAAACTAGATTTTTGTATTCGCCACGCAGTTCTTGATTTTCTTGATCCAAAACTAGATTTTTGTATTCGCGACCAAATTCTTGATTTTCTTGATCCAAAACTAGAAATTTGCATTCGCGACCCAATTCGTGATTTTCTTGATTCAAAACTAGATTTTGTATTCGCGACCCAATTCTTGATTTTTTTTATCCAAAACTAGATTTTTGTATTCGCGACCCAATTCTTGATTTTTTTCTTGATCCAAAACTAGATTTTTGTATTCGCGACCAAATTCTTGATTTTTTTTTATCCAAAACTAGATTTTTGTATTCGCGACCAAATTCTTGATTTTCTTGATCCAAAACTAGATTTTTGTATTCGCGACCAAATTCTTGATTTTCTTGATCCAAAATTTGATTTTTGTATTCGCGACCAAATTCTTGAATTTCTTGATCCAAAACTAGATTTTTGTATTCTCGACCATATTCTTGATTTTCTTGATCCAAAAAGAAATTTTTGTATTCGCGACCAAATTTTTGATTTTCTTGATCCAAAACTAGATTTTCGTATTCGCCACGCAGTTCTTGATTTTCTTAATCCAAAACTAGATTTTTGTATTCGCGACCAAATTCTTGATTTTCTTGATCCAAAACTAGATTTTTGTATTCGCCACGCAGTTCTTGATTTTCTTGATCCAAAACTAGATTTTTGTATTCGCGACCAAATTCTTGATTTTCTTGATCCAAAACTAGAAATTTGCATTCGCGACCCAATTCGTGATTTTCTTGATTCAAAACTAGATTTTGTATTCGCGACCCAATTCTTGATTTTTTTTATCCAAAACTAGATTTTTGTATTCGCGACCCAATTCTTGATTTTTTTCTTGATCCAAAACTAGATTTTTGTATTCGCGACCCAATTCTTGATTTTTTTCTTGATCCAAAACTAGATTTTTGTATTCGCGACCAAATTCTTGATTTTCTTGATCCAAAACTAGATTTTTGCATTCGCCACGCAGTTCTTGATTTTCTTGATCCAAAACTAGATTTTTGTATTCGAGACCAAATTCTTGATTTTCTTGATCCAAAACTATATTTTTGTATTCGAGAGCAAATTCTTGATTTTCTTGATCCAAAACTAGATTTTTGTATTCGCGACCAAATTCTTGGTTTTCTTGATCCAAAACTTGATTTTTGTATTCGCCACGCAGTTCTTGATTTTCTTGATCCAAAACTAGATTTTTGCATTCGCGACCAAATTCTTGATTTTCTTGATCCAAAACTAGATTTTTGTATTCGCGACCAAATTCTTGATTTTCTTGATCCAAAACTAGATATTTGTATTCCCGACCAAATTCTTGATTTTCTTGATCCAAAACTAGATTTTTGTATTCGCGACCCAATTCTTGATTTTCTTGATCCAAAACTAGATTTTTGTATTCGCGACCAAATTCTTGATTTTCTTGATCCAAAACTAGATTTTTATATTCGCGACCAAATTCTTGATTTTCTTGATCCAAAACTAGATTTTTGTATTCGCCACGCAGTTCTTGATTTTCTTGATCCAAAACTAGATTTTTGTATTCGCGACCCAATTCTTGGTTTTCTTGATCCAAAACTTGATTTTTGTATTCGCCACGCAGTTCTTGATTTTCTTGATCCAAAACTAGATTTTTGTATTCGGGACCAAATTCTTGATTTTCTTGATCCAAAACTAGATTTTTGTATTCGCGACCCAATTCTTGATTTTTTTCTTGATCCAAAACTAGATTTTTGTATTCGCGACCGAATTCTTGATTTTCTTGACCCAAAACTAGATTTTCGAATTCGCCACGCAGTTCTTGATTTTCTTGATCCAAAACTATATTTTTGTATTCGCGACCAAATTCTTGATTTTTTTCTTGATCCAAAACTAGATTTTTGTATTCGCGACCGAATTCTTGATTTTCTTGACCCAAAACTAGATTTTCGTATTCGCCACGCAGTTCTTGATTTTCTTGATCCAAAACTAGATTTTTGTATTCGAGACCAAATTCTTGATTTTCTTGATCCAAAACTAGATTTTTGTATTCGCGACCCAATTCTTGATTTTCTTGATCCAAAACTAGATTTTTGTATTCGCCACGCAGTTCTTGATTTTCTTGATCCAAAACTAGATTTTTGTATTCGCGACCAAATTCTTGATTTTCTTGATCCAAAACTATATTTTTGTATTCGAGAGCAAATTCTTGATTTTCTTGATCCAAAACTAGATTTTTGTATTCGCGACCAAATTCTTGGTTTTCTTGATCCAAAACTTGATTTTTGTATTCGCCACGCAGTTCTTGATTTTCTTGATCCAAAACTAGATTTTTCTATTCGCCACGCAGTTCTTGATTTTCTTGATCCAAAACTAGATTTTTGTATTCGCGACCAAATTCTTGATTTTCTTGATCCAAAACTATATTTTTGTATTCGAGAGCAAATTCTTGATTTTCTTGATCCAAAACTAGATTTTTGTATTCGCGACCAAATTCTTGGTTTTCTTGATCCAAAACTTGATTTTTGTATTCGCCACGCAGTTCTTGATTTTCTTGATCCAAAACTAGATTTTTGTATTCGCGACCAAATTCTTGATTTTCTTGATCCAAAACTAGATTTTTGTATTCGCCACGCAGTTCTTGATTTTCTTGATCCAAAACTAGATTTTTGTATTCGCGACCAAATTCTTGATTTTCTTGATCCAAAACTATATTTTTGTATTCGAGAGCAAATTCTTGATTTTCTTGATCCAAAACTAGATTTTTGTATTCGCGACCAAATTCTTGGTTTTCTTGATCCAAAACTTGATTTTTGTATTCGCCACGCATTTCTTGATTTTCTTGATCCAAAACTAGATTTTTGTATTCGCGACCCAATTCTTGATTTTCTTGATCCAAAACTAGATTTTTGTATTCGCCACGCAGTTCTTGATTTTCTTGATCCAAAACTATATTTTTGTATTCGCGACCAAATTCTTGATTTTCTTGATCCAAAACTAGATTTTTGTATTCGCGACCCAATTCTTGATTTTTTTCTTGATCCAAAACTAGATTTTTGTATTCGCGACCGAATTCTTGATTTTCTTGACCGAAAACTAGATTTTCGTATTCGCCACGCAGTTCTTGATTTTCTTAATCCAAAACTAGATTTTTGTATTCGCGACCAAATTCTTGATTTTCTTGATCCAAAATTTGATTTTTGTATTCGCGACCAAATTCTTGAATTTCTTGATCCAAAACTAGATTTTTGTATTCTCGACCATATTCTTGATTTTCTTGATCCAAAAAGAAATTTTTGTATTCGCGACCAAATTTTTGATTTTCTTGATCCAAAACTAGATTTTCGTATTCGCCACGCAGTTCTTGATTTTCTTAATCCAAAACTAGATTTTTGTATTCGCGACCAAATTCTTGATTTTCTTGATCCAAAACTAGATTTTCGTATTCGCCACGCAGTTCTTGATTTTCTTAATCCAAAACTAGATTTTTGTATTCGCGACCAAATTCTTGATTTTGTTGATCCAAAACTAGATTTTTGTATTCGCCACGCAGTTCTTGATTTTCTTGATCCAAAACTAGATTTTTGTATTCGCGACCAAATTCTTGATTTTCTTGATCCAAAACTAGAAATTTGCATTCGCGACCCAATTCGTGATTTTCTTGATTCAAAACTAGATTTTGTATTCGCGACCCAATTCTTGATTTTTTTTATCCAAAACTAGATTTTTGTATTCGCGACCCAATTCTTGATTTTTTTCTTGATCCAAAACTAGATTTTTGTATTCGCGACCAAATTCTTGATTTTTTTTTATCCAAAACTAGATTTTTGTATTCGCGACCAAATTCTTGATTTTCTTGATCCAAAACTAGATTTTTGTATTCGCGACCAAATTCTTGATTTTCTTGATCCAAAACTAGATTTTTGTATTCGCCACGCAGTTCTTGATTTTCTTGATCCAAAACTAGATTTTTGTATTCGCGACCAAATTCTTGATTTTCTTGATCCAAAACTGTATTTTTGTATTCGAGAGCAAATTCTTGATTTTCTTGATCCAAAACTAGATTTTTGTATTCGCGACCAAATTCTTGGTTTTCTTGATCCAAAACTTGATTTTTGTATTCGCCACGCAGTTCTTGATTTTCTGGATCCAAAACTAGATTTTTGTATTCGCGACCAAATTCTTGATTTTCTTGATCCAAAACTAGATTTTTGTATTCGCGACCAAATTCTTGATTTTCTTGATCCAAAACTAGATTTTTGTATTCCCGACCAAATTCTTGATTTTCTTGATCCAAAACTAGATTTTTGTATTCGCGACCCAATTCTTGATTTTCTTGATCCAAAACTAGATTTTTGTATTCGCGACCAATTTCTTGATTTTCTTGATCCAAAACTAGATTTTTGTATTCGCGACCAAATTCTTGATTTTCTTGATCCAAAACTAGATTTTTGTATTCCCGACCAAATTCTTGATTTTCTTGATCCAAAACTAGATTTTTGTATTCGCGACCCAATTCTTGATTTTCTTGATCCAAAACTAGATTTTTGTATTCGCGACCAAATTCTTGATTTTCTTGATCCAAAACTAGATTTTTGTATTCGCGACCAATTTCTTGATTTTCTTGATCCAAAACTAGATTTTTGTATTCGCGACCCAATTCTTGATTTTCTTGATCCAAAACTAGATTTTTGTATTCGCCACGCAGTTCTTGATTTTCTTGATCCAAAACTATATTTTTGTATTCGCGACCAAATTCTTGATTTTCTTGATCCAAAACTAGATTTTTGTATTCGCGACCCAATTCTTGATTTTTTTCTTGATCCAAAACTAGATTTTTGTATTCGCGACCGAATTCTTGATTTTCTTGACCCAAAACTAGATTTTCGAATTCGCCACGCAGTTCTTGATTTTCTTGATCCAAAACTATATTTTTGTATTCGCGACCAAATTCTTGATTTTCTTGATCCAAAACTAGATTTTTGTATTCGCGACCCAATTCTTGATTTTTTTCTTGATCCAAAACTAGATTTTTGTATTCGCGACCGAATTCTTGATTTTCTTGACCGAAAACTAGATTTTCGTATTCGCCACGCAGTTCTTGATTTTCTTAATCCAAAACTAGATTTTTGTATTCGCGACCAAATTCTTGATTTTCTTGATCCAAAATTTGATTTTTGTATTCGCGACCAAATTCTTGAATTTCTTGATCCAAAACTAGATTTTTGTATTCTCGACCATATTCTTGATTTTCTTGATCCAAAAAGAAATTTTTGTATTCGCGACCAAATTTTTGATTTTCTTGATCCAAAACTAGATTTTCGTATTCGCCACGCAGTTCTTGATTTTCTTAATCCAAAACTAGATTTTTGTATTCGCGACCAAATTCTTGATTTTCTTGATCCAAAACTAGATTTTCGTATTCGCCACGCAGTTCTTGATTTTCTTAATCCAAAACTAGATTTTTGTATTCGCGACCAAATTCTTGATTTTCTTGATCCAAAACTAGATTTTTGTATTCGCCACGCAGTTCTTGATTTTCTTGATCCAAAACTAGATTTTTGTATTCGCGACCAAATTCTTGATTTTCTTGATCCAAAACTAGAAATTTGCATTCGCGACCCAATTCGTGATTTTCTTGATTCAAAACTAGATTTTGTATTCGCGACCCAATTCTTGATTTTTTTTATCCAAAACTAGATTTTTGTATTCGCGACCCAATTCTTGATTTTTTTCTTGATCCAAAACTAGATTTTTGTATTCGCGACCAAATTCTTGATTTTTTTTTATCCAAAACTAGATTTTGTATTCGCGACCCAATTCTTGATTTTTTTTATCCAAAACTAGATTTTTGTATTCGCGACCCAATTCTTGATTTTTTTCTTGATCCAAAACTAGATTTTTGTATTCGCGACCAAATTCTTGATTTTCTTGATCCAAAACTAGATTTTTGCATTCGCCACGCAGTTCTTGATTTTCTTGATCCAAAACTAGATTTTTGTATTCGAGACCAAATTCTTGATTTTCTTGATCCAAAACTAGATTTTTGTATTCGCGACCCAATTCTTGATTTTCTTGATCCAAAACTAGATTTTTGTATTCGCCACGCAGTTCTTGATTTTCTTGATCCAAAACTAGATTTTTGTATTCGCGACCAAATTCTTGATTTTCTTGATCCAAAACTATATTTTTGTATTCGAGAGCAAATTCTTGATTTTCTTGATCCAAAACTAGATTTTTGTATTCGCGACCAAATTCTTGGTTTTCTTGATCCAAAACTTGATTTTTGTATTCGCCACGCAGTTCTTGATTTTCTTGATCCAAAACTATATTTTTGTATTCGCGACCAAATTCTTGATTTTCTTGATCCAAAACTAGATTTTTGTATTCGCGACCCAATTCTTGATTTTTTTCTTGATCCAAAACTAGATTTTTGTATTCGCGACCGAATTCTTGATTTTCTTGACCCAAAACTAGATTTTCGTATTCGCCACGCAGTTCTTGATTTTCTTGATCCAAAACTAGATTTTTGTATTCGCGACCAAATTCTTGATTTTCTTGATCCAAAACTATATTTTTGTATTCGAGAGCAAATTTTTGATTTTCTTGATCCAAAACTAGATTTTTGTATTCGCGACCAAATTCTTGGTTTTCTTGATCCAAAACTTGATTTTTGTATTCGCCACGCAGTTCTTGATTTTCTTGATCCAAAACTAGATTTTTGTATTCGCGACCAAATTCTTGATTTTCTTGATCCAAAACTAGATTTTTGTATTCGCGACCAAATTCTTGATTTTCTTGATCCAAAACTAGATTTTTGTATTCGCCACGCAGTTCTTGATTTTCTTGATCCAAAACTAGATTTTTGTATTCGCGACCAAATTCTTGATTTTCTTGATCCAAAACTATATTTTTGTATTCGAGAGCAAATTCTTGATTTTCTTGATCCAAAACTAGATTTTTGTATTCGCGACCAAATTCTTGATTTTCTTGATCCAAAACTAGAAATTTGCATTCGCGACCCAATTCTTGATTGTCTTGATCCAAAACTATACTTTTGTATTCGCGACCCAATTCTTGATTTTCTTGATCCAAAACTAGATTTTTGTATTCGCGACCAAATTCTTGATTTTTTTTTATCCAAAACTAGATTTTTGTATTCGCGACCAAATTCTTGATTTTTTTTTATCCAAAACTAGATTTTTGTATTCGCGACCAAATTCTTGATTTTCTTGATCCAAAACTAGATTTTTGTATTCGCGACCAAATTCTTGATTTTCTTGATCCAAAACTAGATTTTTGTATTCGCCACGCAGTTCTTGATTTTCTTGATCCAAAACTAGATTTTTGTATTCGCGACCAAATTCTTGATTTTCTTGATCCAAAACTGTATTTTTGTATTCGAGAGCAAATTCTTGATTTTCTTGATCCAAAACTAGATTTTTGTATTCGCGACCAAATTCTTGGTTTTCTTGATCCAAAACTTGATTTTTGTATTCGCCACGCAGTTCTTGATTTTCTGGATCCAAAACTAGATTTTTGTATTCGCGACCAAATTCTTGATTTTCTTGATCCAAAACTAGATTTTTGTATTCGCGACCAAATTCTTGATTTTCTTGATCCAAAACTAGATTTTTGTATTCGCCACGCAGTTCTTGATTTTCTTGATCCAAAACTAGATTTTTGTATTCGCGACCAAATTCTTGATTTTCTTGATCCAAAACTATATTTTTGTATTCGAGAGCAAATTCTTGATTTTCTTGATCCAAAACTAGATTTTTGTATTCGCGACCAAATTCTTGATTTTCTTGATCCAAAACTAGATTTTTGTATTCGCCACGCAGTTCTTGATTTTCTTGATCCAAAACTAGATTTTTGTATTCGCGACCAAATTCTTGATTTTCTTGATCCAAAACTGTATTTTTGTATTCGAGAGCAAATTCTTGATTTTCTTGATCCAAAACTAGATTTTTGTATTCGCGACCAAATTCTTGGTTTTCTTGATCCAAAACTTGATTTTTGTATTCGCCACGCAGTTCTTGATTTTCTGGATCCAAAACTAGATTTTTGTATTCGCGACCAAATTCTTGATTTTCTTGATCCAAAACTAGATTTTTGTATTCGCGACCAAATTCTTGATTTTCTTGATCCAAAACTAGATTTTTGTATTCCCGACCAAATTCTTGATTTTCTTGATCCAAAACTAGATTTTTGTATTCGCGACCCAATTCTTGATTTTCTTGATCCAAAACTAGATTTTTGTATTCGCGACCAATTTCTTGATTTTCTTGATCCAAAACTAGATTTTTGTATTCGCGACCAAATTCTTGATTTTCTTGATCCAAAACTAGATTTTTGTATTCCCGACCAAATTCTTGATTTTCTTGATCCAAAACTAGATTTTTGTATTCGCGACCCAATTCTTGATTTTCTTGATCCAAAACTAGATTTTTGTATTCGCGACCAAATTCTTGATTTTCTTGATCCAAAACTAGATTTTTGTATTCGCGACCAATTTCTTGATTTTCTTGATCCAAAACTAGATTTTTGTATTCGCGACCCAATTCTTGATTTTCTTGATCCAAAACTATATTTTTGTATTCGCCACGCAGTTCTTGATTTTCTTGATCCAAAACTATATTTTTGTATTCGCGACCAAATTCTTGATTTTCTTGATCCAAAACTAGATTTTTGTATTCGCGACCCAATTCTTGATTTTTTTCTTGATCCAAAACTAGATTTTTGTATTCGCGACCGAATTCTTGATTTTCTTGACCGAAAACTAGATTTTCGTATTCGCCACGCAGTTCTTGTTTTTCTTAATCCAAAACTAGATTTTTGTATTCGCGACCAAATTCTTGATTTTCTTGATCCAAAATTTGATTTTTGTATTCGCGACCAAATTCTTGAATTTCTTGATCCAAAACTAGATTTTTGTATTCTCGACCATATTCTTGATTTTCTTGATCCAAAAAGAAATTTTTGTATTCGCGACCAAATTTTTGATTTTCTTGATCCAAAACTAGATTTTCGTATTCGCCACGCAGTTCTTGATTTTCTTAATCCAAAACTAGATTTTTGTATTCGCGACCAAATTCTTGATTTTCTTGATCCAAAACTAGATTTTCGTATTCGCCACGCAGTTCTTGATTTTCTTAATCCAAAACTAGATTTTTGTATTCGCGACCAAATTCTTGATTTTCTTGATCCAAAACTAGATTTTTGTATTCGCCACGCAGTTCTTGATTTTCTTGATCCAAAACTAGATTTTTGTATTCGCGACCAAATTCTTGATTTTCTTGATCCAAAACTAGAAATTTGCATTCGCGACCCAATTCGTGATTTTCTTGATTCAAAACTAGATTTTGTATTCGCGACCCAATTCTTGATTTTTTTTATCCAAAACTAGATTTTTGTATTCGCGACCCAATTCTTGATTTTTTTCTTGATCCAAAACTAGATTTTTGTATTCGCGACCAAATTCTTGATTTTTTTTTATCCAAAACTAGATTTTGTATTCGCGACCCAATTCTTGATTTTTTTTATCCAAAACTAGATTTTTGTATTCGCGACCCAATTCTTGATTTTTTTCTTGATCCAAAACTAGATTTTTGTATTCGCGACCAAATTCTTGATTTTCTTGATCCAAAACTAGATTTTTGCATTCGCCACGCAGTTCTTGATTTTCTTGATCCAAAAATAGATTTTTGTATTCGAGACCAAATTCTTGATTTTCTTGATCCAAAACTAGATTTTTGTATTCGCGACCCAATTCTTGATTTTCTTGATCCAAAACTAGATTTTTGTATTCGCCACGCAGTTCTTGATTTTCTTGATCCAAAACTAGATTTTTGTATTCGCGACCAAATTCTTGATTTTCTTGATCCAAAACTATATTTTTGTATTCGAGAGCAAATTCTTGATTTTCTTGATCCAAAACTAGATTTTTGTATTCGCGACCAAATTCTTGGTTTTCTTGATCCAAAACTTGATTTTTGTATTCGCCACGCAGTTCTTGATTTTCTTGATCCAAAACTATATTTTTGTATTCGCGACCAAATTCTTGATTTTCTTGATCCAAAACTAGATTTTTGTATTCGCGACCCAATTCTTGATTTTTTTCTTGATCCAAAACTAGATTTTTGTATTCGCGACCGAATTCTTGATTTTCTTGACCCAAAACTAGATTTTCGTATTCGCCACGCAGTTCTTGATTTTCTTGATCCAAAACTAGATTTTTGTATTCGCGACCAAATTCTTGATTTTCTTGATCCAAAACTATATTTTTGTATTCGAGAGCAAATTTTTGATTTTCTTGATCCAAAACTAGATTTTTGTATTCGCGACCAAATTCTTGGTTTTCTTGATCCAAAACTTGATTTTTGTATTCGCCACGCAGTTCTTGATTTTCTTGATCCAAAACTAGATTTTTGTATTCGCGACCAAATTCTTGATTTTCTTGATCCAAAACTAGATTTTTGTATTCGCGACCAAATTCTTGATTTTCTTGATCCAAAACTAGATTTTTGTATTCGCCACGCAGTTCTTGATTTTCTTGATCCAAAACTAGATTTTTGTATTCGCGACCAAATTCTTGATTTTCTTGATCCAAAACTATATTTTTGTATTCGAGAGCAAATTCTTGATTTTCTTGATCCAAAACTAGATTTTTGTATTCGCGACCAAATTCTTGATTTTCTTGATCCAAAACTAGAAATTTGCATTCGCGACCCAATTCTTGATTGTCTTGATCCAAAACTATACTTTTGTATTCGCGACCCAATTCTTGATTTTCTTGATCCAAAACTAGATTTTTGTATTCGCGACCAAATTCTTGATTTTTTTTTATCCAAAACTAGATTTTGTATTCGCGACCCAATTCTTGATTTTTTTTATCCAAAACTAGATTTTTGTATTCGCGACCCAATTCTTGATTTTTTTCTTGATCCAAAACTAGATTTTTGTATTCGCGACCAAATTCTTGATTTTCTTGATCCAAAACTAGATTTTTGCATTCGCCACGCAGTTCTTGATTTTCTTGATCCAAAACTAAATTTTTGTATTCGAGACCAAATTCTTGATTTTCTTGATCCAAAACTAGATTTTTGTATTCGCGACCCAATTCTTGATTTTCTTGATCCAAAACTAGATTTTTGTATTCGCCACGCAGTACTTGATTTTCTTGATCCAAAACTAGATTTTTGTATTCGCGACCAAATTCTTGATTTTCTTGATCCAAAACTATATTTTTGTATTCGAGAGCAAATTCTTGATTTTCTTGATCCAAAACTAGATTTTTGTATTCGCGACCAAATTCTTGGTTTTCTTGATCCAAAACTTGATTTTTGTATTCGCGACCAAATTCTTGATTTTCTTGATCCAAAACTAGATTTTTGTATTCGCCACGCAGTTCTTGATTTTCTTGATCCAAAACTATATTTTTGTATTCGCGACCAAATTCTTGATTTTCTTGATCCAAAACTAGATTTTTGTATTCGCGACCCAATTCTTGATTTTTTTCTTGATCCAAAACTAGATTTTTGTATTCGCGACCAAATTCTTGATTTTTTTTTATCCAAAACTAGATTTTGTATTCGCGACCCAATTCTTGATTTTTTTTATCCAAAACTAGATTTTTGTATTCGCGACCCAATTCTTGATTTTTTTCTTGATCCAAAACTAGATTTTTGTATTCGCGACCAAATTCTTGATTTTCTTGATCCAAAACTAGATTTTTGCATTCGCCACGCAGTTCTTGATTTTCTTGATCCAAAACTAGATTTTTGTATTCGAGACCAAATTCTTGATTTTCTTGATCCAAAACTAGATTTTTGTATTCGCGACCCAATTCTTGATTTTCTTGATCCAAAACTAGATTTTTGTATTCGCCACGCAGTTCTTGATTTTCTTGATCCAAAACTAGATTTTTGTATTCGCGACCAAATTCTTGATTTTCTTGATCCAAAACTATATTTTTGTATTCGAGAGCAAATTCTTGATTTTCTTGATCCAAAACTAGATTTTTGTATTCGCGACCAAATTCTTGGTTTTCTTGATCCAAAACTTGATTTTTGTATTCGCCACGCAGTTCTTGATTTTCTTGATCCAAAACTATATTTTTGTATTCGCGACCAAATTCTTGATTTTCTTGATCCAAAACTATATTTTTGTATTCGAGAGCAAATTCTTGATTTTCTTGATCCAAAACTAGATTTTTGTATTCGCGACCAAATTCTTGGTTTTCTTGATCCAAAACTTGATTTTTGTATTCGCCACGCAGTTCTTGATTTTCTTGATCCAAAACTATATTTTTGTATTCGCGACCAAATTCTTGATTTTCTTGATCCAAAACTAGATTTTTGTATTCGCGACCCAATTCTTGATTTTTTTCTTGATCCAAAACTAGATTTTTGTTTTCGCGACCGAATTCTTGATTTTCTTGACCCAAAACTAGATTTTCGTATTCGCCACGCAGTTCTTGATTTTCTTGATCCAAAACTAGATTTTTGTATTCGCGACCAAATTCTTGATTTTCTTGATCCAAAACTATATTTTTGTATTCGAGAGCAAATTTTTGATTTTCTTGATCCAAAACTAGATTTTTGTATTCGCGACCAAATTCTTGGTTTTCTTGATCCAAAACTTGATTTTTGTATTCGCCACGCAGTTCTTGATTTTCTTGATCCAAAACTAGATTTTTGTATTCGCGACCAAATTCTTGATTTTCTTGATCCAAAACTAGATTTTTGTATTCGCGACCAAATTCTTGATTTTCTTGATCCAAAACTAGATTTTTGTATTCGCCACGCAGTTCTTGATTTTCTTGATCCAAAACTAGATTTTTGTATTCGCGACCAAATTCTTGATTTTCTTGATCCAAAACTATATTTTTGTATTCGAGAGCAAATTCTTGATTTTCTTGATCCAAAACTAGATTTTTGTATTCGCGACCAAATTCTTGATTTTCTTGATCCAAAACTAGAAATTTGCATTCGCGACCCAATTCTTGATTGTCTTGATCCAAAACTATACTTTTGTATTCGCGACCCAATTCTTGATTTTCTTGATCCAAAACTAGATTTTTGTATTCGCGACCAAATTCTTGATTTTTTTTTATCCAAAACTAGATTTTGTATTCGCGACCCAATTCTTGATTTTTTTTTATCCAAAACTAGATTTTTGTATTCGCGACCCAATTCTTGATTTTTTTCTTGATCCAAAACTAGATTTTTGTATTCGCGACCAAATTCTTGATTTTCTTGATCCAAAACTAGATTTTTGCATTCGCCACGCAGTTCTTGATTTTCTTGATCCAAAACTAAATTTTTGTATTCGAGACCAAATTCTTGATTTTCTTGATCCAAAACTAGATTTTTGTATTCGCGACCCAATTCTTGATTTTCTTGATCCAAAACTAGATTTTTGTATTCGCCACGCAGTACTTGATTTTCTTGATCCAAAACTAGATTTTTGTATTCGCGACCAAATTCTTGATTTTCTTGATCCAAAACTATATTTTTGTATTCGAGAGCAAATTCTTGATTTTCTTGATCCAAAACTAGATTTTTGTATTCGCGACCAAATTCTTGGTTTTCTTGATCCAAAACTTGATTTTTGTATTCGCGACCAAATTCTTGATTTTCTTGATCCAAAACTAGATTTTTGTATTCGCCACGCAGTTCTTGATTTTCTTGATCCAAAACTATATTTTTGTATTCGCGACCAAATTCTTGATTTTCTTGATCCAAAACTAGATTTTTGTATTCGCGACCCAATTCTTGATTTTTTTCTTGATCCAAAACTAGATTTTTGTATTCGCGACCAAATTCTTGATTTTTTTTTATCCAAAACTAGATTTTGTATTCGCGACCCAATTCTTGATTTTTTTTATCCAAAACTAGATTTTTGTATTCGCGACCCAATTCTTGATTTTTTTCTTGATCCAAAACTAGATTTTTGTATTCGCGACCAAATTCTTGATTTTCTTGATCCAAAACTAGATTTTTGCATTCGCCACGCAGTTCTTGATTTTCTTGATCCAAAACTAGATTTTTGTATTCGAGACCAAATTCTTGATTTTCTTGATCCAAAACTAGATTTTTGTATTCGCGACCCAATTCTTGATTTTCTTGATCCAAAACTAGATTTTTGTATTCGCCACGCAGTTCTTGATTTTCTTGATCCAAAACTAGATTTTTGTATTCGCGACCAAATTCTTGATTTTCTTGATCCAAAACTATATTTTTGTATTCGAGAGCAAATTCTTGATTTTCTTGATCCAAAACTAGATTTTTGTATTCGCGACCAAATTCTTGGTTTTCTTGATCCAAAACTTGATTTTTGTATTCGCCACGCAGTTCTTGATTTTCTTGATCCAAAACTATATTTTTGTATTCGCGACCAAATTCTTGATTTTCTTGATCCAAAACTAGATTTTTGTATTCGCGACCCAATTCTTGATTTTTTTCTTGATCCAAAACTAGATTTTTGTATTCGCGACCGAATTCTTGATTTTCTTGACCCAAAACTAGATTTTCGTATTCGCCACGCAGTTCTTGATTTTCTTGATCCAAAACTAGATTTTTGTATTCGCGACCAAATTCTTGATTTTCTTGATCCAAAACTAGATTTTTGTATTCGCGACCAAATTCTTGGTTTTCTTGATCCAAAACTTGATTTTTGTATTCGCCACGCAGTTCTTGATTTTCTTGATCCAAAACTAGATTTTTGTATTCGCGACCAAATTCTTGATTTTCTTGATCCAAAATTAGATTTTTGTATTCGCGACCAAATTCTTGATTTTCTTGATCCAAAACTAGATTTTTGTATTCGCCACGCAGTTCTTGATTTTCTTGATCCAAAACTAGATTTTTGTATTCGCGACCAAATTCTTGATTTTCTTGATCCAAAACTAGATTTTTGTATTCCCGACCAAATTCTTGATTTTCTTGATCCAAAACTAGATTTTTGTATTCGCGACCCAATTCTTGATTTTCTTGATCCAAAACTAGATTTTTGTATTCGCGACCAAATTCTTGATTTTCTTGATCCAAAACTAGATTTTTGTATTCGCGACCAATTTCTTGATTTTCTTGATCCAAAACTAGATTTTTGTATTCGCGACCCAATTCTTGATTTTCTTGATCCAAAACTAGATTTTTGTATTCGCCACGCAGTTCTTGATTTTCTTGATCCAAAACTATATTTTTGTATTCGCGACCAAATTCTTGATTTTCTTGATCCAAAACTAGATTTTTGTATTCGCGACCCAATTCTTGATTTTTTTCTTGATCCAAAACTAGATTTTTGTATTCGCGACCGAATTCTTGATTTTCTTGACCCAAAACTAGATTTTCGAATTCGCCACGCAGTTCTTGATTTTCTTGATCCAAAACTATATTTTTGTATTCGCGACCAAATTTTTGATTTTCTTGATCCAAAACTAGATTTTTGTATTCGCGACCCAATTCTTGATTTTTTTCTTGATCCAAAACTAGATTTTTGTATTCGCGACCGAATTCTTGATTTTCTTGACCCAAAACTAGATTTTCGTATTCGCCACGCAGTTCTTGATTTTCTTAATCCAAAACTAGATTTTTGTATTCGCGACCAAATTCTTGATTTTCTTGATCCAAAATTTGATTTTTGTATTCGCCACGCAGTTCTTGATTTTCTTGATCCAAAACTATATTTTTGTATTCGCGACCAAATTCTTGATTTTCTTGATCCAAAACTAGATTTTTGTATTCGAGACCAAATTCTTGATTTTCTTGATCCAAAACTAGATTTTTGTATTCGCGACCCGATTCTTGATTTTCTTGATCCAAAACTAGATTTTTGTATTCGCCACGCAGTTCTTGATTTTCTTGATCCAAAACTAGATTTTTGTATTCGCGACCAAATTCTTGATTTTCTTGATCCAAAACTATATTTTTGTATTCGAGAGCAAATTCTTGATTTTCTTGATCCAAAACTAGATTTTTGTATTCGCGACCAAATTCTTGGTTTTCTTGATCCAAAACTTGATTTTTGTATTCGCGACCAAATTCTTGATTTTCTTGATCCAAAACTAGATTTTTGTATTCGCCACGCAGTTCTTGATTTTCTTGATCCAAAACTATATTTTTGTATTCGCGACCAAATTCTTGATTTTCTTGATCCAAAACTAGATTTTTGTATTCGCGACCCAATTCTTGATTTTTTTCTTGATCCAAAACTAGATTTTTGTATTCGCGACCGAATTCTTGATTTTCTTGACCCAAAACTAGATTTTCGTATTCGCCACGCAGTTCTTGATTTTCTTGATCCAAAACTAGATTTTTGTATTCGCGACCAAATTCTTGATTTTCTTGATCCAAAACTATATTTTTGTATTCGAGAGCAAATTCTTGATTTTCTTGATCCAAAACTAGATTTTTGTATTCGCGGCCAAATTCTTGGTTTTCTTGATCCAAAACTTGATTTTTGTATTCGCCACGCAGTTCTTGATTTTCTTGATCCAAAACTAGATTTTTGTATTCGCGACCAAATTCTTGATTTTCTTGATCCAAAACTAGATTTTTGTATTCGCGACCAAATTCTTGATTTTCTTGATCCAAAACTAGATTTTTGTATTCGCCACGCAGTTCTTGATTTTCTTGATCCAAAACTAGATTTTTGTATTCGCGACCAAATTCTTGATTTTCTTGATCCAAAACTATATTTTTGTATTCGAGAGCAAATTCTTGATTTTCTTGATCCAAAACTAGATTTTTGTATTCGCGACCAAATTCTTGGTTTTCTTGATCCAAAACTTGATTTTTGTATTCGCCACGCAGTTCTTGATTTTCTTGATCCAAAACTATATTTTTGTATTCGCGACCAAATTCTTGATTTTCTTGATCCAAAACTAGATTTTTGTATTCGCGACCCAATTCTTGATTTTTTTCTTGATCCAAAACTAGATTTTTGTATTCGCGACCGAATTCTTGATTTTCTTGACCCAAAACTAGATTTTCGTATTCGCCACGCAGTTCTTGATTTTCTTGATCCAAAACTAGATTTTTGTATTCGAGAGCAAATTCTTGATTTTCTTGATCCAAAACTAGATTTTTGTATTCGCGACCAAATTCTTGGTTTTCTTGATCCAAAACTTGATTTTTGTATTCGCCACGCAGTTCTTGATTTTCTTGATCCAAAACTAGATTTTTGTATTCGCGACCAAATTCTTGATTTTCTTGATCCAAAATTAGATTTTTGTATTCGCGACCAAATTCTTGATTTTCTTGATCCAAAACTAGATTTTTGTATTCGCCACGCAGTTCTTGATTTTCTTGATCCAAAACTAGATTTTTGTATTCGCGACCAAATTCTTGATTTTCTTGATCCAAAACTAGATTTTTGTATTCCCGACCAAATTCTTGATTTTCTTGATCCAAAACTAGATTTTTGTATTCGCGACCCAATTCTTGATTTTCTTGATCCAAAACTAGATTTTTGTATTCGCGACCAAATTCTTGATTTTCTTGATCCAAAACTAGATTTTTGTATTCGCGACCAATTTCTTGATTTTCTTGATCCAAAACTAGATTTTTGTATTCGCGACCCAATTCTTGATTTTCTTGATCCAAAACTAGATTTTTGTATTCGCCACGCAGTTCTTGATTTTCTTGATCCAAAACTATATTTTTGTATTCGCGACCAAATTCTTGATTTTCTTGATCCAAAACTAGATTTTTGTATTCGCGACCCAATTTTTGATTTTCTTGATCCAAAACTAGATTTTTGTATTCGCGACCGAATTCTTGATTTTCTTGACCCAAAACTAGATTTTCGAATTCGCCACGCAGTTCTTGATTTTCTTGATCCAAAACTATATTTTTGTATTCGCGACCAAATTTTTGATTTTCTTGATCCAAAACTAGATTTTTGTATTCGCGACCCAATTCTTGATTTTTTTCTTGATCCAAAACTAGATTTTTGTATTCGCGACCGAATTCTTGATTTTCTTGACCCAAAACTAGATTTTCGTATTCGCCACGCAGTTCTTGATTTTCTTAATCCAAAACTAGATTTTTGTATTCGCGACCAAATTCTTGATTTTCTTGATCCAAAATTTGATTTTTGTATTCGCCACGCAGTTCTTGATTTTCTTGATCCAAAACTATATTTTTGTATTCGCGACCAAATTCTTGATTTTCTTGATCCAAAACTAGATTTTTGTATTCGAGACCAAATTCTTGATTTTCTTGATCCAAAACTAGATTTTTGTATTCGCGACCCGATTCTTGATTTTCTTGATCCAAAACTAGATTTTTGTATTCGCCACGCAGTTCTTGATTTTCTTGATCCAAAACTAGATTTTTGTATTCGCGACCAAATTCTTGATTTTCTTGATCCAAAACTATATTTTTGTATTCGAGAGCAAATTCTTGATTTTCTTGATCCAAAACTAGATTTTTGTATTCGCGACCAAATTCTTGGTTTTCTTGATCCAAAACTTGATTTTTGTATTCGCGACCAAATTCTTGATTTTCTTGATCCAAAACTAGATTTTTGTATTCGCCACGCAGTTCTTGATTTTCTTGATCCAAAACTATATTTTTGTATTCGCGACCAAATTCTTGATTTTCTTGATCCAAAACTAGATTTTTGTATTCGCGACCCAATTCTTGATTTTTTTCTTGATCCAAAACTAGATTTTTGTATTCGCGACCGAATTCTTGATTTTCTTGACCCAAAACTAGATTTTCGTATTCGCCACGCAGTTCTTGATTTTCTTGATCCAAAACTAGATTTTTGTATTCGCGACCAAATTCTTGATTTTCTTGATCCAAAACTATATTTTTGTATTCGAGAGCAAATTCTTGATTTTCTTGATCCAAAACTAGATTTTTGTATTCGCGGCCAAATTCTTGGTTTTCTTGATCCAAAACTTGATTTTTGTATTCGCCACGCAGTTCTTGATTTTCTTGATCCAAAACTAGATTTTTGTATTCGCGACCAAATTCTTGATTTTCTTGATCCAAAACTAGATTTTTGTATTCGCGACCAAATTCTTGATTTTCTTGATCCAAAACTAGATTTTTGTATTCGCCACGCAGTTCTTGATTTTCTTGATCCAAAACTAGATTTTTGTATTCGCGACCAAATTCTTGATTTTCTTGATCCAAAACTATATTTTTGTATTCGAGAGCAAATTCTTGATTTTCTTGATCCAAAACTAGATTTTTGTATTCGCGACCAAATTCTTGGTTTTCTTGATCCAAAACTTGATTTTTGTATTCGCCACGCAGTTCTTGATTTTCTTGATCCAAAACTATATTTTTGTATTCGCGACCAAATTCTTGATTTTCTTGATCCAAAACTAGATTTTTGTATTCGCGACCCAATTCTTGATTTTTTTCTTGATCCAAAACTAGATTTTTGTATTCGCGACCGAATTCTTGATTTTCTTGACCCAAAACTAGATTTTCGTATTCGCCACGCAGTTCTTGATTTTCTTGATCCAAAACTAGATTTTTGTATTCGAGAGCAAATTCTTGATTTTCTTGATCCAAAACTAGATTTTTGTATTCGCGACCAAATTCTTGGTTTTCTTGATCCAAAACTTGATTTTTGTATTCGCCACGCAGTTCTTGATTTTCTTGATCCAAAACTAGATTTTTGTATTCGCGACCAAATTCTTGATTTTCTTGATCCAAAATTAGATTTTTGTATTCGCGACCAAATTCTTGATTTTCTTGATCCAAAACTAGATTTTTGTATTCGCCACGCAGTTCTTGATTTTCTTGATCCAAAACTAGATTTTTGTATTCGCGACCAAATTCTTGATTTTCTTGATCCAAAACTAGATTTTTGTATTCCCGACCAAATTCTTGATTTTCTTGATCCAAAACTAGATTTTTGTATTCGCGACCCAATTCTTGATTTTCTTGATCCAAAACTAGATTTTTGTATTCGCGACCAAATTCTTGATTTTCTTGATCCAAAACTAGATTTTTGTATTCGCGACCAATTTCTTGATTTTCTTGATCCAAAACTAGATTTTTGTATTCGCGACCCAATTCTTGATTTTCTTGATCCAAAACTAGATTTTTGTATTCGCCACGCAGTTCTTGATTTTCTTGATCCAAAACTATATTTTTGTATTCGCGACCAAATTCTTGATTTTCTTGATCCAAAACTAGATTTTTGTATTCGCGACCCAATTCTTGATTTTTTTCTTGATCCAAAACTAGATTTTTGTATTCGCGACCGAATTCTTGATTTTCTTGACCCAAAACTAGATTTTCGAATTCGCCACGCAGTTCTTGATTTTCTTGATCCAAAACTATATTTTTGTATTCGCGACCAAATTTTTGATTTTCTTGATCCAAAACTAGATTTTTGTATTCGCGACCCAATTCTTGATTTTTTTCTTGATCCAAAACTAGATTTTTGTATTCGCGACCGAATTCTTGATTTTCTTGACCCAAAACTAGATTTTCGTATTCGCCACGCAGTTCTTGATTTTCTTAATCCAAAACTAGATTTTTGTATTCGCGACCAAATTCTTGATTTTCTTGATCCAAAATTTGATTTTTGTATTCGCCACGCAGTTCTTGATTTTCTTGATCCAAAACTATATTTTTGTATTCGCGACCAAATTCTTGATTTTCTTGATCCAAAACTAGATTTTTGTATTCGCGACCCAATTCTTGATTTTTTTCTTGATCCAAAACTAGATTTTTGTATTCGCGACCGAATTCTTGATTTTCTTGACCCAAAACTAGATTTTCGTATTCGCCACGCAGTTCTTGATTTTCTTGATCCAAAACTAGATTTTTGTATTCGCGACCAAATTCTTGATTTTCTTGATCCAAAACTATATTTTTGTATTCGAGAGCAAATTCTTGATTTTCTTGATCCAAAACTAGATTTTTGTATTCGCGACCAAATTCTTGATTTTCTTGATCCAAAACTAGAAATTTGCATTCGCGACCCAATTCGTGATTTTCTTGATTCAAAACTAGATTTTGTATTCGCGACCCAATTCTTGATTTTTTTTATCCAAAACTAGATTTTTGTATTCGCGACCCAATTCTTGATTTTTTTCTTGATCCAAAACTAGATTTTTGTATTCGCGACCAAATTCTTGATTTTCTTGATCCAAAACTAGATTTTTGCATTCGCCACGCAGTTCTTGATTTTCTTGATCCAAAACTAGATTTTTGTATTCGCGACCCAATTCTTGATTTTCTTGATCCAAAACTAGAAATTTGCATTCGCGACCCAATTCGTGATTTTCTTGATTCAAAACTAGATTTTGTATTCGCGACCCAATTCTTGATTTTTTTTATCCAAAACTAGATTTTTGTATTCGCGACCCAATTCTTGATTTTTTTCTTGATCCAAAACTAGATTTTTGTATTCGCGACCAAATTCTTGATTTTCTTGATCCAAAACTAGATTTTTGTATTCGCGACCCAATTCTTGATTTTTTTCTTGATCCAAAACTAGATTTTTGTATTCGCGACCAAATTCTTGATTTTCTTGATCCAAAACTAGATTTTTGTATTCGCCACGCAGTTCTTGATTTTCTTGATCCAAAACTATATTTTTGTATTCGCGACCAAATTCTTGATTTTCTTGATCCAAAACTAGATTTTTGTATTCGCGACCCAATTCTTGATTTTTTTCTTGATCCAAAACTAGATTTTTGTATTCGCGACCGAATTCTTGATTTTCTTGACCCAAAACTAGATTTTCGTATTCGCCACGCAGTTCTTGATTTTCTTGATCCAAAACTAGATTTTTGTATTCGAGAGCAAATTCTTGATTTTCTTGATCCAAAACTAGATTTTTGTATTCGCGACCAAATTCTTGGTTTTCTTGATCCAAAACTTGATTTTTGTATTCGCCACGCAGTTCTTGATTTTCTTGATCCAAAACTAGATTTTTGTATTCGCGACCAAATTCTTGATTTTCTTGATCCAAAATTAGATTTTTGTATTCGCGACCAAATTCTTGATTTTCTTGATCCAAAACTAGATTTTTGTATTCGCCACGCAGTTCTTGATTTTCTTGATCCAAAACTAGATTTTTGTATTCGCGACCAAATTCTTGATTTTCTTGATCCAAAACTAGATTTTTGTATTCCCGACCAAATTCTTGATTTTCTTGATCCAAAACTAGATTTTTGTATTCGCGACCCAATTCTTGATTTTCTTGATCCAAAACTAGATTTTTGTATTCGCGACCAAATTCTTGATTTTCTTGATCCAAAACTAGATTTTTGTATTCGCGACCAATTTCTTGATTTTCTTGATCCAAAACTAGATTTTTGTATTCGCGACCCAATTCTTGATTTTCTTGATCCAAAACTAGATTTTTGTATTCGCCACGCAGTTCTTGATTTTCTTGATCCAAAACTATATTTTTGTATTCGCGACCAAATTCTTGATTTTCTTGATCCAAAACTAGATTTTTGTATTCGCGACCCAATTCTTGATTTTTTTCTTGATCCAAAACTAGATTTTTGTATTCGCGACCGAATTCTTGATTTTCTTGACCCAAAACTAGATTTTCGAATTCGCCACGCAGTTCTTGATTTTCTTGATCCAAAACTATATTTTTGTATTCGCGACCAAATTTTTGATTTTCTTGATCCAAAACTAGATTTTTGTATTCGCGACCCAATTCTTGATTTTTTTCTTGATCCAAAACTAGATTTTTGTATTCGCGACCGAATTCTTGATTTTCTTGACCCAAAACTAGATTTTCGTATTCGCCACGCAGTTCTTGATTTTCTTAATCCAAAACTAGATTTTTGTATTCGCGACCAAATTCTTGATTTTCTTGATCCAAAATTTGATTTTTGTATTCGCCACGCAGTTCTTGATTTTCTTGATCCAAAACTATATTTTTGTATTCGCGACCAAATTCTTGATTTTCTTGATCCAAAACTAGATTTTTGTATTCGCGACCCAATTCTTGATTTTTTTCTTGATCCAAAACTAGATTTTTGTATTCGCGACCGAATTCTTGATTTTCTTGACCCAAAACTAGATTTTCGTATTCGCCACGCAGTTCTTGATTTTCTTGATCCAAAACTAGATTTTTGTATTCGCGACCAAATTCTTGATTTTCTTGATCCAAAACTATATTTTTGTATTCGAGAGCAAATTCTTGATTTTCTTGATCCAAAACTAGATTTTTGTATTCGCGACCAAATTCTTGATTTTCTTGATCCAAAACTAGAAATTTGCATTCGCGACCCAATTCGTGATTTTCTTGATTCAAAACTAGATTTTGTATTCGCGACCCAATTCTTGATTTTTTTTATCCAAAACTAGATTTTGTATTCGCGACCCAATTCTTGATTTTTTTTATCCAAAACTAGATTTTTGTATTCGCGACCCAATTCTTGATTTTTTTCTTGATCCAAAACTAGATTTTTGTATTCGCGACCAAATTCTTGATTTTCTTGATCCAAAACTAGATTTTTGCATTCGCCACGCAGTTCTTGATTTTCTTGATCCAAAACTAGATTTTTGTATTCGAGACCAAATTCTTGATTTTCTTGATCCAAAACTAGATTTTTGTATTCGCGACCCAATTCTTGATTTTCTTGATCCAAAACTAGATTTTTGTATTCGCCACGCAGTTCTTGATTTTCTTGATCCAAAACTAGATTTTTGTATTCGCGACCAAATTCTTGATTTTCCTGATCCAAAACTATATTTTTGTATTCGAGAGCAAATTCTTGATTTTCTGGATCCAAAACTAGATTTTTGTATTCGCGACCAAATTCTTGGTTTTCTTGATCCAAAACTTGATTTTTGTATTCGCCACGCAGTTCTTGATTTTCTTGATCCAAAACTATATTTTTGTATTCGCGACCAAATTCTTGATTTTCTTGATCCAAAACTAGATTTTTGTATTCGCGACCCAATTCTTGATTTTTTTCTTGATCCAAAACTAGATTTTTGTATTCGCGACCGAATTCTTGATTTTCTTGACCCAAAACTAGATTTTCGTATTCGCCACGCAGTTCTTGATTTTCTTGATCCAAAACTAGATTTTTGTATTCGCGACCAAATTCTTGATTTTCTTGATCCAAAACTATATTTTTGTATTCGAGAGCAAATTCTTGATTTTCTTGATCCAAAACTAGATTTTTGTATTCGCGACCAAATTCTTGGTTTTCTTGATCCAAAACTTGCTTTTTGTATTCGCCACGCAGTTCTTGATTTTCTTGATCCAAAACTAGATTTTTGTATTCGCGACCAAATTCTTGATTTTCTTGATCCAAAACTAGATTTTTGTATTCGCGACCAAATTCTTGATTTTCTTGATCCAAAACAAGATTTTTGTATTCGCCACGCAGTTCTTGATTTTCTTGATCCAAAACTAAATTTTTGTATTCGCGACCAAATTCTTGATTTTCTTGATCCAAAACTATATTTTTGTATTCGAGAGCAAATTCTTGATTTTCTTGATCCAAAACTAGATTTTTGTATTCGCGACCAAATTCTTGATTTTCTTGATCCAAAACTAGAAATTTGCATTCGCGACCCAATTCTTGATTGTCTTGATCCAAAACTATACTTTTGTATTCGCGACCCAATTCTTGATTTTCTTGATCCAAAACTAGATTTTTGTATTCGCGACCAAATTCTTGATTTTCTTGATCCAAAACTAGATTTTTGTATTCGCGACCCAATTCTTGATTTTCTTGATCCAAAACTAGATTTTTGCATTCGCGACCCAATTCTTGATTGTCTTGATCCAAAACTATACTTTTGTATTCGCGACCCAATTCTTGATTTTCTTGATCCAAAACTAGATTTTTGTATTCGCGACCAAATTCTTGATTTTTTTTTATCCAAAACTAGATTTTGTATTCGCGACCCAATTCTTGATTTTTTTTATCCAAAACTAGATTTTTGTATTCGCGACCCAATTCTTGATTTTTTTCTTGATCCAAAACTAGATTTTTGTATTCGCGACCAAATTTTTGATTTTCTTGATCCAAAACTAGATTTTTGCATTCGCCACGCAGTTCTTGATTTTCTTGGTCCAAAACTAGATTTTTGTATTCGAGACCAAATTCTTGATTTTCTTGATCCAAAACTAGATTTTTGTATTCGCGACCCAATTCTTGATTTTCTTGATCCAAAACTAGATTTTTGTATTCGCCACGCAGTTCTTGATTTTCTTGATCCAAAACTAGATTTTTGTATTCGCGACCAAATTCTTGATTTTCTTGATCCAAAACTATATTTTTGTATTCGAGAGCAAATTCTTGATTTTCTTGATCCAAAACTAGATTTTTGTATTCGCGACCAAATTCTTGTTTTTCTTGATCCAAAACTTGATTTTTGTATTCGCCACGCAGTTCTTGATTTTCTTGATCCAAAACTATATTTTTCTATTCGCGACCAAATTCTTGATTTTCTTGATCCAAAACTAGATTTTTGTATTCGCGACCCAATTCTTGATTTTTTTCTTGATCCAAAACTAGATTTTTGTATTCGCGACCGAATTCTTGATTTTCTTGACCCAAAACTAGATTTTCGTATTCGCCACGCAGTTCTTGATTTTCTTGATCCAAAACTAGATTTTTATATTCGCGACCAAATTCTTGATTTTCTTGATCCAAAACTATATTTTTGTATTCGAGAGCAAATTCTTGATTTTCTTGATCCAAAACTAGATTTTTGTATTCGCGACCAAATTCTTGGTTTTCTTGATCCAAAACTTGATTTTTGTATTCGCCACGCAGTTCTTGATTTTCTTGATCCAAAACTAGATTTTTGTATTCGCGACCAAATTCTTGATTTTCTTGATCCAAAACTAGATTTTTGTATTCGCGACCAAATTCTTGATTTTCTTGATCCAAAACTAGATTTTTGTATTCGCCACGCAGTTCTTGATTTTCTTGATCCAAAACTAGATTTTTGTATTCGCGACCAAATTCTTGATTTTCTTGATCCAAAACTATATTTTTGTATTCGAGAGCAAATTCTTGATTTTCTTGATCCAAAACTAGATTTTTGTATTCGCGACCAAATTCTTGATTTTCTTGATCCAAAACTAGAAATTTGCATTCGCGACCCAATTCTTGATTTTCTTGATCCAAAACTAGATTTTTGTATTCGCGACCAAATTCTTGATTTTCTTGATCCAAAACTAGATTTTTGTATTCGCGACCCAATTCTTGATTTTCTTGATCCAAAACTAGATTTTTGTATTCGCGACCCAATTCTTGATTTTCTTGATCCAAAACTAGTTTTTGTATTCGCCACGCAGTTCTTGATTTTCTTGATCCAAAACTAGATTTTTGTATTCGCGACCAAATTCTTGATTTTCTTGATCCAAAACAATATTTTTGTATTCGCGACCAAATTCTTGATTTTCTTGATCCAAAACTAGATTTTTGTATTCGCGACCCAATTCTTGATTTTTCTTGATCCAAAACTAGATTTTTGTATTCGCGACCAAATTCTTGATTTTCTTGATCCAAAACTTGATTTTTGTATTCGCGACCAAATTCTTGATTTTCTTGATCCAAAACTAGATTTTTGTATTCGCGACCAATTTCTTGATTTTCTTGATCCAAAACTAGATTTTTGTATTCGCGACCCAATTCTTGATTTTCTTGATCCAAAACTAGATTTTTGTTTTCGCCACGCAGTTCTTGATTTTCTTGATCCAAAACTAGATTTTTGTATTCGCGACCAAATTCTTGATTTTCTTGATGCAAAACTATATTTTTGTATTCGAGAGCAAATTCTTGATTTTCTTGATCCAAAACTAGATTTTTGTATTCGCGACCAAATTCTTGGTTTTCTTGATCCAAAACTTGATTTTTGCATTCGCCACGCAGTTCTTGATTTTCTTGATCCAAAACTATATTTTTGTATTCGCGACCAAATTCTTGATTTTCTTGATCCAAAACTAGATTTTTGTATTCGCGACCCAATTCTTGATTTTTTTCTTGATCCAAAACAAGATTTTTATATTCGCGACCGAATTCTTGATTTTCTTGACCCAAAACTAGATTTTCGTATTCGCCACGCAGTTCTTGATTTTCTTAATCCAAAACTAGATTTTTGTATTCGCGACCAAATTCTTGATTTTCTTGATCCAAAACTATATTTTTGTATTCGCGACCAACTTCTTGATTTTTTTGATCCAAAACTAAATTTTTGTATTCGCCATGCAGTTCTTGATTTTCTTGATCCAAAACTATATTTTTGTATTCGCGACCAAATTCTTGATTCTCTTGATCCAAAACTAGATTTTTGTATTCGCGACCAAATTCTTGATTTTTTTTTATCCAAAACTAGATTTTTGTATTCGCGACCAAATTCTTGATTTTTTTTTATCCAAAACTAGATTTTGTATTCGCGACCCAATTCTTGATTTTTTTTATCCAAAACAAGATTTTTGTATTCGCGACCCAATTCTTGATTTTTTTCTTGATCCAAAACTAGATTTTTGTATTCGCGACCAAATTCTTGATTTTCTTGATCCAAAACTAGATTTTTGCATTCGCCACGCAGTTCTTGATTTTCTTAATCCAAAACTAGATTTTTGTATTCGCGACCAATTTCTTGATTTTCTTGATCCAAAACTAGATTTTTGTATTCGCGACCCAATTCTTGATTTTCTTGATCCAAAACTAGTTTTTGTATTCGCCACGCAGTTCTTGATTTTCTTGATCCAAAACTAGATTTTTGTATTCGCGACCAAATTCTTGATTTTCTTGATCCAAAACTATATTTTTGTATTCGCGACCAAATTCTTGATTTTCTTGATCCAAAACTAGATTTTTGTATTCGCGACCCAATTCTTGATTTTTCTTGATCCAAAACTAGATTTTTGTATTCGCGACCAAATTCTTGATTTTCTTGATCCAAAACTTGATTTTTGTATTCGCGACCAAATTCTTGATTTTCTTGATCCAAAACTAGATTTTTGTATTCGCGACCAATTTCTTGATTTTCTTGATCCAAAACTAGATTTTTGTATTCGCGACCCAATTCTTGATTTTCTTGATCCAAAACTAGATTTTTGTTTTCGCCACGCAGTTCTTGATTTTCTTGATCCAAAACTAGATTTTTGTATTCGCGACCAAATTCTTGATTTTCTTGATGCAAAACTATATTTTTGTATTCGAGAGCAAATTCTTGATTTTCTTGATCCAAAACTATATTTTTGTATTCGCGACCAAATTCTTGGTTTTCTTGATCCAAAACTTGATTTTTGCATTCGCCACGCAGTTCTTGATTTTCTTGATCCAAAACTATATTTTTGTATTCGCGACCAAATTCTTGATTTTCTTGATCCAAAACTAGATTTTTGTATTCGCGACCCAATTCTTGATTTTTTTCTTGATCCAAAACAAGATTTTTATATTCGCGACCGAATTCTTGATTTTCTTAATCCAAAACTAGATTTTTGTATTCGCGACCAAATTCTTGATTTTCTTGATCCAAAACTATATTTTTGTATTCGCGACCAAATTCTTGATTTTCTTGATCCAAAACTAGATTTTTGTATTCGCGACCCAATTCTTGATTTTTCTTGATCCAAAACTAGATTTTTGTATTCGCGACCAAATTCTTGATTTTCTGGATCCAAAACTTGATTTTTGTATTCGCGACCAAATTCTTGATTTTCTTGATCCAAAACTAGATTTTTGTATTCGCGACCAATTTCTTGATTTTCTTGATCCAAAACTAGATTTTTGTATTCGCGACCCAATTCTTGATTTTCTTGATCCAAAACTAGATTTTTGTATTCGCGACCAAATTCTTGATTTTCTTGATCCAAAACTATATTTTTGTATTCGCGACCAAATTCTTGATTTTCTTGATCCAAAACTAGATTTTTGTATTCGCGACCCAATTCTTGATTTTTCTTGATCCAAAACTAGATTTTTGTATTCGCGACCAAATTCTTGATTTTCTGGATCCAAAACTTGATTTTTGTATTCGCGACCAAATTCTTGATTTTCTTGATCCAAAACTAGATTTTGGTATTCGCGACCAATTTCTTGATTTTCTTGATCCAAAACTAGATTTTCGTATTCGCGACCCAATTCTTGATTTTCTTGATCCAAAACTAGATTTTTGTATTCGCGACCAAATTCTTGATTTTCTTGATGCAAAACTATATTTTTGTATTCGAGAGCAAATTCTTGATTTTCTTGATCCAAAACTAGATTTTTGTATTCGCGACCAAATTCTTGGTTTTCTTGATCCAAAACTTGATTTTTGCATTCGCCACGCAGTTCTTGATTTTCTTGATCCAAAACTATATTTTTGTATTCGCGACCAAATTCTTGATTTTCTTGATCCAAAACTAGATTTTTGTATTCGCGACCCAATTCTTGATTTTTTTCTTGATCCAAAACAAGATTTTTATATTCGCGACCGAATTCTTGATTTTCTTGACCCAAAACTAGATTTTCGTATTCGCCACGCAGTTCTTGATTTTCTTAATCCAAAACTAGATTTTTGTATTCGCGACCAAATTCTTGATTTTCTTGATCCAAAACTATATTTTTGTATTCGCGACCAACTTCTTGATTTTTTTGATCCAAAACTAAATTTTTGTATTCGCCATGCAGTTCTTGATTTTCTTGATCCAAAACTATATTTTTGTATTCGCGACCAAATTCTTGATTTTCTTGATCCAAAACTAGATTTTTGTATTCGCGACCAAATTCTTGATTTTTTTTTATCCAAAACTAGATTTTTGTATTCGCGACCAAATTCTTGATTTTTTTTTATCCAAAACTAGATTTTGTATTCGCGACCCAATTCTTGATTTTTTTTATCCAAAACTAGATTTTTGTATTCGCGACCCAATTCTTGATTTTTTTCTTGATCCAAAACTAGATTTTTGTATTCGCGACCAAATTCTTGATTTTCTTGATCCAAAACTAGATTTTTGCATTCGCCACGCAGTTCTTGATTTTCTTAATCCAAAACTAGATTTTTGTATTCGCGACCAAATTCTTGATTTTCTTGATCCAAAACTAGATTTTTGTATTCGCGACCCAATTCTTGATTTTCTTGATCCAAAACTAGATTTTTGTATTCGCGACCAATTTCTTGATTTTCTTGATCCAAAACTAGATTTTTGTATTCGCGACCAAATTCTTGATTTTCTTGATCCAAAACTAAATTTTTGTATTCGCGACCAAATTCTTGATTTTCTTGATCCAAAACTATATTTTTGTATTCGAGAGCAAATTCTTGATTTTCTTGATCCAAAACTAGATTTTTGTATTCGCGACCAAATTCTTGATTTTCTTGATCCAAAACTAGAAATTTGCATTCGCGACCCAATTCTTGATTGTCTTGATCCAAAACTATACTTTTGTATTCGCGACCCAATTCTTGATTTTCTTGATCCAAAACTAGATTTTTGTATTCGCGACCAAATTCTTGATTTTCTTGATCCAAAACTAGATTTTTGTATTCGCGACCCAATTCTTGATTTTCTTGATCCAAAACTAGATTTTTGCATTCGCGACCCAATTCTTGATTGTCTTGATCCAAAACTATACTTTTGTATTCGCGACCCAATTCTTGATTTTCTTGATCCAAAACTAGATTTTTGTATTCGCGACCAAATTCTTGATTTTTTTTTATCCAAAACTAGATTTTGTATTCGCGACCCAATTCTTGATTTTTTTTATCCAAAACTAGATTTTTGTATTCGCGACCCAATTCTTGATTTTTTTCTTGATCCAAAACTAGATTTTTGTATTCGCGACCAAATTTTTGATTTTCTTGATCCAAAACTAGATTTTTGCATTCGCCACGCAGTTCTTGATTTTCTTGGTCCAAAACTAGATTTTTGTATTCGAGACCAAATTCTTGATTTTCTTGATCCAAAACTAGATTTTTGTATTCGCGACCCAATTCTTGATTTTCTTGATCCAAAACTAGATTTTTGTATTCGCCACGCAGTTCTTGATTTTCTTGATCCAAAACTAGATTTTTGTATTCGCGACCAAATTCTTGATTTTCTTGATCCAAAACTATATTTTTGTATTCGAGAGCAAATTCTTGATTTTCTTGATCCAAAACTAGATTTTTGTATTCGCGACCAAATTCTTGTTTTTCTTGATCCAAAACTTGATTTTTGTATTCGCCACGCAGTTCTTGATTTTCTTGATCCAAAACTATATTTTTCTATTCGCGACCAAATTCTTGATTTTCTTGATCCAAAACTAGATTTTTGTATTCGCGACCCAATTCTTGATTTTTTTCTTGATCCAAAACTAGATTTTTGTATTCGCGACCGAATTCTTGATTTTCTTGACCCAAAACTAGATTTTCGTATTCGCCACGCAGTTCTTGATTTTCTTGATCCAAAACTAGATTTTTGTATTCGCGACCAAATTCTTGATTTTCTTGATCCAAAACTATATTTTTGTATTCGAGAGCAAATTCTTGATTTTCTTGATCCAAAACTAGATTTTTGTATTCGCGACCAAATTCTTGGTTTTCTTGATCCAAAACTTGATTTTTGTATTCGCCACGCAGTTCTTGATTTTCTTGATCCAAAACTAGATTTTTGTATTCGCGACCAAATTCTTGATTTTCTTGATCCAAAACTAGATTTTTGTATTCGCGACCAAATTCTTGATTTTCTTGATCCAAAACTAGAAATTTGCATTCGCGACCCAATTCTTGATTTTCTTGATCCAAAACTAGATTTTTGTATTCGCGACCAAATTCTTGATTTTCTTGATCCAAAACTAGATTTTTGTATTCGCGACCCAATTCTTGATTTTCTTGATCCAAAACTAGTTTTTGTATTCGCCACGCAGTTCTTGATTTTCTTGATCCAAAACTAGATTTTTGTATTCGCGACCAAATTCTTGATTTTCTTGATCCAAAACAATATTTTTGTATTCGCGACCAAATTCTTGATTTTCTTGATCCAAAACTAGATTTTTGTATTCGCGACCCAATTCTTGATTTTTCTTGATCCAAAACTAGATTTTTGTATTCGCGACCAAATTCTTGATTTTCTTGATCCAAAACTTGATTTTTGTATTCGCGACCAAATTCTTGATTTTCTTGATCCAAAACTAGATTTTTGTATTCGCGACCAATTTCTTGATTTTCTTGATCCAAAACTAGATTTTTGTATTCGCGACCCAATTCTTGATTTTCTTGATCCAAAACTAGATTTTTGTTTTCGCCACGCAGTTCTTGATTTTCTTGATCCAAAACTAGATTTTTGTATTCGCGACCAAATTCTTGATTTTCTTGATGCAAAACTATATTTTTGTATTCGAGAGCAAATTCTTGATTTTCTTGATCCAAAACTAGATTTTTGTATTCGCGACCAAATTCTTGGTTTTCTTGATCCAAAACTTGATTTTTGCATTCGCCACGCAGTTCTTGATTTTCTTGATCCAAAACTATATTTTTGTATTCGCGACCAAATTCTTGATTTTCTTGATCCAAAACTAGATTTTTGTATTCGCGACCCAATTCTTGATTTTTTTCTTGATCCAAAACAAGATTTTTATATTCGCGACCGAATTCTTGATTTTCTTGACCCAAAACTAGATTTTCGTATTCGCCACGCAGTTCTTGATTTTCTTAATCCAAAACTAGATTTTTGTATTCGCGACCAAATTCTTGATTTTCTTGATCCAAAACTATATTTTTGTATTCGCGACCAACTTCTTGATTTTTTTGATCCAAAACTAAATTTTTGTATTCGCCATGCAGTTCTTGATTTTCTTGATCCAAAACTATATTTTTGTATTCGCGACCAAATTCTTGATTCTCTTGATCCAAAACTAGATTTTTGTATTCGCGACCAAATTTCTTGATTTTTTTTTATCCAAAACTAGATTTTTGTATTCGCGACCAAATTCTTGATTTTTTTTTATCCAAAACTAGATTTTGTATTCGCGACCCAATTCTTGATTTTTTTTATCCAAAACTAGATTTTTGTATTCGCGACCCAATTCTTGATTTTTTTCTTGATCCAAAACTAGATTTTTGTATTCGCGACCAAATTCTTGATTTTCTTGATCCAAAACTAGATTTTTGCATTCGCCACGCAGTTCTTGATTTTCTTAATCCAAAACTAGATTTTTGTATTCGCGACCAATTTCTTGATTTTCTTGATCCAAAACTAGATTTTTGTATTCGCGACCCAATTCTTGATTTTCTTGATCCAAAACTAGTTTTTGTATTCGCCACGCAGTTCTTGATTTTCTTGATCCAAAACTAGATTTTTGTATTCGCGACCAAATTCTTGATTTTCTTGATCCAAAACTATATTTTTGTATTCGCGACCAAATTCTTGATTTTCTTGATCCAAAACTAGATTTTTGTATTCGCGACCCAATTCTTGATTTTTCTTGATCCAAAACTAGATTTTTGTATTCGCGACCAAATTCTTGATTTTCTGGATCCAAAACTTGATTTTTGTATTCGCGACCAAATTCTTGATTTTCTTGATCCAAAACTAGATTTTTGTATTCGCGACCAATTTCTTGATTTTCTTGATCCAAAACTAGATTTTTGTATTCGCGACCCAATTCTTGATTTTCTTGATCCAAAACTAGATTTTTGTATTCGCGACCAAATTCTTGATTTTCTTGATGCAAAACTATATTTTTGTATTCGAGAGCAAATTCTTGATTTTCTTGATCCAAAACTAGATTTTTGTATTCGCGACCAAATTCTTGGTTTTCTTGATCCAAAACTTGATTTTTGCATTCGCCACGTAGTTCTTGATTTTCTTGATCCAAAACTATATTTTTGTATTCGCGACCAAATTCTTGATTTTCTTGATCCAAAACTAGATTTTTGTATTCGCGACCCAATTCTTGATTTTTTTCTTGATCCAAAACAAGATTTTTATATTCGCGACCGAATTCTTGATTTTCTTGACCCAAAACTAGATTTTCGTATTCGCCACGCAGTTCTTGATTTTCTTAATCCAAAACTAGATTTTTGTATTCGCGACCAAATTCTTGATTTTCTTGATCCAAAACTATATTTTTGTATTCGCGACCAACTTCTTGATTTTTTTGATCCAAAACTAAATTTTTGTATTCGCCATGCAGTTCTTGATTTTCTTGATCCAAAACTATATTTTTGTATTCGCGACCAAATTCTTGATTTTCTTGATCCAAAACTAGATTTTTGTATTCGCGACCAAATTCTTGATTTTTTTTTATCCAAAACTAGATTTTTGTATTCGCGACCAAATTCTTGATTTTTTTTTATCCAAAACTAGATTTTGTATTCGCGACCCAATTCTTGATTTTTTTTATCCAAAACTAGATTTTTGTATTCGCGACCCAATTCTTGATTTTTTTCTTGATCCAAAACTAGATTTTTGTATTCGCGACCAAATTCTTGATTTTCTTGATCCAAAACTAGATTTTTGCATTCGCCACGCAGTTCTTGATTTTCTTAATCCAAAACTAGATTTTTGTATTCGCGACCAAATTCTTGATTTTCTTGATCCAAAACTAGATTTTTGTATTCGCGACCCAATTCTTGATTTTCTTGATCCAAAACTAGATTTTTGTATTCGCGACCAATTTCTTGATTTTCTTGATCCAAAACTATATTTTTGTATTCGCGACCAAATTCTTGATTTTCTTGATCCAAAACTAAATTTTTGTATTCGCGACCAAATTCTTGATTTTCTTGATCCAAAACTATACTTTTGTATTCGCGACCCAATTCTTGATTTTCTTGATCCAAAACTAGATTTTTGTATTCGCGACCAAATTCTTGATTTTCTTGATCCAAAACTAGATTTTTGTATTCGCGACCCAATTCTTGATTTTCTTGATCCAAAACTAGATTTTTGCATTCGCGACCCAATTCTTGATTGTCTTGATCCAAAACTATACTTTTGTATTCGCGACCCAATTCTTGATTTTCTTGATCCAAAACTAGATTTTTGTATTCGCGACCAAATTCTTGATTTTTTTTTATCCAAAACTAGATTTTGTATTCGCGACCCAATTCTTGATTTTTTTTATCCAAAACTAGATTTTTGTATTCGCGACCCAATTCTTGATTTTTTTCTTGATCCAAAACTAGATTTTTGTATTCGCGACCAAATTTTTGATTTTCTTGATCCAAAACTAGATTTTTGCATTCGCCACGCAGTTCTTGATTTTCTTGGTCCAAAACTAGATTTTTGTATTCGAGACCAAATTCTTGATTTTCTTGATCCAAAACTAGATTTTTGTATTCGCGACCCAATTCTTGATTTTCTTGATCCAAAACTAGATTTTTGTATTCGCCACGCAGTTCTTGATTTTCTTGATCCAAAACTAGATTTTTGTATTCGCGACCAAATTCTTGATTTTCTTGATCCAAAACTATATTTTTGTATTCGAGAGCAAATTCTTGATTTTCTTGATCCAAAACTAGATTTTTGTATTCGCGACCAAATTCTTGTTTTTCTTGATCCAAAACTTGATTTTTGTATTCGCCACGCAGTTCTTGATTTTCTTGATCCAAAACTATATTTTTCTATTCGCGACCAAATTCTTGATTTTCTTGATCCAAAACTAGATTTTTGTATTCGCGACCCAATTCTTGATTTTTTTCTTGATCCAAAACTAGATTTTTGTATTCGCGACCGAATTCTTGATTTTCTTGACCCAAAACTAGATTTTCGTATTCGCCACGCAGTTCTTGATTTTCTTGATCCAAAACTAGATTTTTGTATTCGCGACCAAATTCTTGATTTTCTTGATCCAAAACTATATTTTTGTATTCGAGAGCAAATTCTTGATTTTCTTGATCCAAAACTAGATTTTTGTATTCGCGACCAAATTCTTGGTTTTCTTGATCCAAAACTTGATTTTTGTATTCGCCACGCAGTTCTTGATTTTCTTGATCCAAAACTAGATTTTTGTATTCGCGACCAAATTCTTGATTTTCTTGATCCAAAACTAGATTTTTGTATTCGCGACCAAATTCTTGATTTTCTTGATCCAAAACTAGATTTTTGTATTCGCCACGCAGTTCTTGATTTTCTTGATCCAAAACTAGATTTTTGTATTCGCGACCAAATTCTTGATTTTCTTGATCCAAAACTATATTTTTGTATTCGAGAGCAAATTCTTGATTTTCTTGATCCAAAACTAGATTTTTGTATTCGCGACCAAATTCTTGATTTTCTTGATCCAAAACTAGAAATTTGCATTCGCGACCCAATTCTTGATTTTCTTGATCCAAAACTAGATTTTTGTATTCGCGACCAAATTCTTGATTTTCTTGATCCAAAACTAGATTTTTGTATTCGCGACCCAATTCTTGATTTTCTTGATCCAAAACTAGATTTTTGTATTCGCGACCCAATTCTTGATTTTCTTGATCCAAAACTAGTTTTTGTATTCGCCACGCAGTTCTTGATTTTCTTGATCCAAAACTAGATTTTTGTATTCGCGACCAAATTCTTGATTTTCTTGATCCAAAACAATATTTTTGTATTCGCGACCAAATTCTTGATTTTCTTGATCCAAAACTAGATTTTTGTATTCGCGACCCAATTCTTGATTTTTCTTGATCCAAAACTAGATTTTTGTATTCGCGACCAAATTCTTGATTTTCTTGATCCAAAACTTGATTTTTGTATTCGCGACCAAATTCTTGATTTTCTTGATCCAAAACTAGATTTTTGTATTCGCGACCAATTTCTTGATTTTCTTGATCCAAAACTAGATTTTTGTATTCGCGACCCAATTCTTGATTTTCTTGATCCAAAACTAGATTTTTGTTTTCGCCACGCAGTTCTTGATTTTCTTGATCCAAAACTAGATTTTTGTATTCGCGACCAAATTCTTGATTTTCTTGATGCAAAACTATATTTTTGTATTCGAGAGCAAATTCTTGATTTTCTTGATCCAAAACTAGATTTTTGTATTCGCGACCAAATTCTTGGTTTTCTTGATCCAAAACTTGATTTTTGCATTCGCCACGCAGTTCTTGATTTTCTTGATCCAAAACTATATTTTTGTATTCGCGACCAAATTCTTGATTTTCTTGATCCAAAACTAGATTTTTGTATTCGCGACCCAATTCTTGATTTTTTTCTTGATCCAAAACAAGATTTTTATATTCGCGACCGAATTCTTGATTTTCTTGACCCAAAACTAGATTTTCGTATTCGCCACGCAGTTCTTGATTTTCTTAATCCAAAACTAGATTTTTGTATTCGCGACCAAATTCTTGATTTTCTTGATCCAAAACTATATTTTTGTATTCGCGACCAACTTCTTGATTTTTTTGATCCAAAACTAAATTTTTGTATTCGCCATGCAGTTCTTGATTTTCTTGATCCAAAACTATATTTTTGTATTCGCGACCAAATTCTTGATTCTCTTGATCCAAAACTAGATTTTTGTATTCGCGACCAAATTCTTGATTTTTTTTTATCCAAAACTAGATTTTTGTATTCGCGACCAAATTCTTGATTTTTTTTTATCCAAAACTAGATTTTGTATTCGCGACCCAATTCTTGATTTTTTTTATCCAAAACTAGATTTTTGTATTCGCGACCCAATTCTTGATTTTTTTCTTGATCCAAAACTAGATTTTTGTATTCGCGACCAAATTCTTGATTTTCTTGATCCAAAACTAGATTTTTGCATTCGCCACGCAGTTCTTGATTTTCTTAATCCAAAACTAGATTTTTGTATTCGCGACCAATTTCTTGATTTTCTTGATCCAAAACTAGATTTTTGTATTCGCGACCCAATTCTTGATTTTCTTGATCCAAAACTAGTTTTTGTATTCGCCACGCAGTTCTTGATTTTCTTGATCCAAAACTAGATTTTTGTATTCGCGACCAAATTCTTGATTTTCTTGATCCAAAACTATATTTTTGTATTCGCGACCAAATTCTTGATTTTCTTGATCCAAAACTAGATTTTTGTATTCGCGACCCAATTCTTGATTTTTCTTGATCCAAAACTAGATTTTTGTATTCGCGACCAAATTCTTGATTTTCTTGATCCAAAACTTGATTTTTGTATTCGCGACCAAATTCTTGATTTTCTTGATCCAAAACTAGATTTTTGTATTCGCGACCAATTTCTTGATTTTCTTGATCCAAAACTAGATTTTTGTATTCGCGACCCAATTCTTGATTTTCTTGATCCAAAACTAGATTTTTGTTTTCGCCACGCAGTTCTTGATTTTCTTGATCCAAAACTAGATTTTTGTATTCGCGACCAAATTCTTGATTTTCTTGATGCAAAACTATATTTTTGTATTCGAGAGCAAATTCTTGATTTTCTTGATCCAAAACTATATTTTTGTATTCGCGACCAAATTCTTGGTTTTCTTGATCCAAAACTTGATTTTTGCATTCGCCACGCAGTTCTTGATTTTCTTGATCCAAAACTATATTTTTGTATTCGCGACCAAATTCTTGATTTTCTTGATCCAAAACTAGATTTTTGTATTCGCGACCCAATTCTTGATTTTTTTCTTGATCCAAAACAAGATTTTTATATTCGCGACCGAATTCTTGATTTTCTTAATCCAAAACTAGATTTTTGTATTCGCGACCAAATTCTTGATTTTCTTGATCCAAAACTATATTTTTGTATTCGCGACCAACTTCTTGATTTTTTTGATCCAAAACTAAATTTTTGTATTCGCCATGCAGTTCTTGATTTTCTTGATCCAAAACTATATTTTTGTATTCGCGACCAAATTCTTGATTTTCTTGATCCAAAACTAGATTTTTGTATTCGCGACCAAATTCTTGATTTTTTTTTATCCAAAACTAGATTTTTGTATTCGCGACCAAATTCTTGATTTTTTTTTATCCAAAACTAGATTTTGTATTCGCGACCCAATTCTTGATTTTTTTAATCCAAAACTAGATTTTTGTATTCGCGACCCAATTCTTGATTTTTTTCTTGATCCAAAACTAGATTTTTGTATTCGCGACCAAATTCTTGATTTTCTTGATCCAAAACTAGATTTTTGCATTCGCCACGCAGTTCTTGATTTTCTTAATCCAAAACTAGATTTTTGTATTCGCGACCAATTTCTTGATTTTCTTGATCCAAAACTAGATTTTTGTATTCGCGACCCAATTCTTGATTTTCTTGATCCAAAACTAGTTTTTGTATTCGCCACGCAGTTCTTGATTTTCTTGATCCAAAACTAGATTTTTGTATTCGCGACCAAATTCTTGATTTTCTTGATCCAAAACTATATTTTTGTATTCGCGACCAAATTCTTGATTTTCTTGATCCAAAACTAGATTTTTGTATTCGCGACCCAATTCTTGATTTTTCTTGATCCAAAACTAGATTTTTGTATTCGCGACCAAATTCTTGATTTTCTGGATCCAAAACTTGATTTTTGTATTCGCGACCAAATTCTTGATTTTCTTGATCCAAAACTAGATTTTTGTATTCGCGACCAATTTCTTGATTTTCTTGATCCAAAACTAGATTTTTGTATTCGCGACCCAATTCTTGATTTTCTTGATCCAAAACTAGATTTTTGTATTCGCGACCAAATTCTTGATTTTCTTGATGCAAAACTATATTTTTGTATTCGAGAGCAAATTCTTGATTTTCTTGATCCAAAACTAGATTTTTGTATTCGCGACCAAATTCTTGGTTTTCTTGATCCAAAACTTGATTTTTGCATTCGCTACGCAGTTCTTGATTTTCTTGATCCAAAACTATATTTTTGTATTCGCGACCAAATTCTTGATTTTCTTGATCCAAAACTAGATTTTTGTATTCGCGACCCAATTCTTGATTTTTTTCTTGATCCAAAACAAGATTTTTATATTCGCGACCGAATTCTTGATTTTCTTGACCCAAAACTAGATTTTCGTATTCGCCACGCAGTTCTTGATTTTCTTAATCCAAAACTAGATTTTTGTATTCGCGACCAAATTCTTGATTTTCTTGATCCAAAACTATATTTTTGTATTCGCGACCAACTTCTTGATTTTTTTGATCCAAAACTAAATTTTTGTATTCGCCATGCAGTTCTTGATTTTCTTGATCCAAAACTAGATTTTTGTATTCGCGACCAAATTCTTGATTTTCTTGATCCAAAACTTGATTTTTGTATTCGCGACCAAATTCTTGATTTTCTAGATCCAAAACTAGATTTTTGTATTCGCGACCAATTTCTTGATTTTCTTGATCCAAAACTAGATTTTTGTATTCGCGACCCAATTCTTGATTTTCTTGATCCAAAACTAGATTTTTGTTTTCGCCACGCAGTTCTTGATTTTCTTGATCCAAAACTAGATTTTTGTATTCGAGAGCAAATTCTTGATTTTCTTGATCCAAAACTTGATTTTTGTATTCGCGACCAAATTCTTGATTTTCTAGATCCAAAACTAGATTTTTGTATTCGCGACCAATTTCTTGATTTTCTTGATCCAAAACTAGATTTTTGTATTCGCGACCCAATTCTTGATTTTCTTGATCCAAAACTAGATTTTTGTTTTCGCCACGCAGTTCTTGATTTTCTTGATCCAAAACTAGATTTTTGTATTCGCGACCAAATTCTTGATTTTCTTGATGCAAAACTATATTTTTGTATTCGAGAGCAAATTCTTGATTTTCTTGATCCAAACCTATATTTTTGTATTCGCGACCAAATTCTTGATTTTCTTGATCCAAAACTAGATTTTTGTATTCGCGACCAAATTCTTGATTTTTTTTTATCCAAAACTAGATTTTTGTATTCGCGACCAAATTCTTGATTTTTTTTTATCCAAAACTAGATTTTGTATTCGCGACCCAATTCTTGATTTTTTTTATCCAAAACTAGATTTTTGTATTCGCGACCCAATTCTTGATTTTTTTCTTGATCCAAAACTAGATTTTTGTATTCGCGACCAAATTCTTGATTTTCTTGATCCAAAACTAGATTTTTGCATTCGCCACGCAGTTCTTGATTTTCTTAATCCAAAACTAGATTTTTGTATTCGCGACCAATTTCTTGATTTTCTTGATCCAAAACTAGATTTTTGTATTCGCGACCCAATTCTTGATTTTCTTGATCCAAAACTAGTTTTTGTATTCGCCACGCAGTTCTTGATTTTCTTGATCCAAAACTAGATTTTTGTATTCGCGACCAAATTCTTGATTTTCTTGATCCAAAACTATATTTTTGTATTCGCGACCAAATTCTTGATTTTCTTGATCCAAAACTAGATTTTTGTATTCGCGACCCAATTCTTGATTTTTCTTGATCCAAAACTAGATTTTTGTATTCGCGACCAAATTCTTGATTTTCTGGATCCAAAACTTGATTTTTGTATTCGCGACCAAATTCTTGATTTTCTTGATCCAAAACTAGATTTTTGTATTCGCGACCAATTTCTTGATTTTCTTGATCCAAAACTAGATTTTTGTATTCGCGACCCAATTCTTGATTTTCTTGATCCAAAACTAGATTTTTGTATTCGCGACCCAATTCTTGATTTTCTTGATCCAAAACTAGATTTTTGTTTTCGCCACGCAGTTCTTGATTTTCTTGATCCAAAACTAGATTTTTGTATTCGCGACCAAATTCTTGATTTTCTTGATGCAAAACTATATTTTTGTATTCGAGAGCAAATTCTTGATTTTCTTGATCCAAAACTAGATTTTTGTATTCGCGACCAAATTCTTGGTTTTCTTGATCCAAAACTTGATTTTTGCATTCGCCACGCAGTTCTTGATTTTCTTGATCCAAAACTATATTTTTGTATTCGCGACCAAATTCTTGATTTTCTTGATCCAAAACTAGATTTTTGTATTCGCGACCCAATTCTTGATTTTTTTCTTGATCCAAAACTAGATTTTCGTATTCGCCACGCAGTTCTTGATTTTCTTAATCCAAAACTAGATTTTTGTATTCGCGACCAAATTCTTGATTTTCTTGATCCAAAACTATATTTTTGTATTCGCGACCAACTTCTTGATTTTTTTGATCCAAAACTAAATTTTTGTATTCGCCATGCAGTTCTTGATTTTCTTGATCCAAAACTATATTTTTGTATTCGCGACCAAATTCTTGATTTTCTTGATCCAAAACTAGATTTTTGTATTCGCGACCAAATTCTTGATTTTTTTTTATCCAAAACTAGATTTTTGTATTCGCGACCAAATTCTTGATTTTTTTTTATCCAAAACTAGATTTTGTATTCGCGACCCAATTCTTGATTTTTTTTTATCCAAAACTAGATTTTTGTATTCGCGACCCAATTCTTGATTTTTTTCTTGATCCAAAACTAGATTTTTGTATTCGCGACCAAATTCTTGATTTTCTTGATCCAAAACTAGATTTTTGCATTCGCCACGCAGTTCTTGATTTTCTTAATCCAAAACTAGATTTTTGTATTCGCGACCAATTTCTTGATTTTCTTGATCCAAAACTAGATTTTTGTATTCGCGACCCAATTCTTGATTTTCTTGATCCAAAACTAGTTTTTGTATTCGCCACGCAGTTCTTGATTTTCTTGATCCAAAACTAGATTTTTGTATTCGCGACCAAATTCTTGATTTTCTTGATCCAAAACTATATTTTTGTATTCGCGACCAAATTCTTGATTTTCTTGATCCAAAACTAGATTTTTGTATTCGCGACCCAATTCTTGATTTTTCTTGATCCAAAACTAGATTTTTGTATTCGCGACCAAATTCTTGGTTTTCTTGATCCAAAACTTGATTTTTGCATTCGCCACGCAGTTCTTGATTTTCTTGATCCAAAACTATATTTTTGTATTCGCGACCAAATTCTTGATTTTCTTGATCCAAAACTAGATTTTTGTATTCGCGACCCAATTCTTGATTTTTTTCTTGATCCAAAACAAGATTTTTATATTCGCGACCGAATTCTTGATTTTCTTGACCCAAAACTAGATTTTCGTATTCGCCACGCAGTTCTTGATTTTCTTAATCCAAAACTAGATTTTTGTATTCGCGACCAAATTCTTGATTTTCTTGATCCAAAACTATATTTTTGTATTCGCGACCAACTTCTTGATTTTTTTGATCCAAAACTAAATTTTTGTATTCGCCATGCAGTTCTTGATTTTCTTGATCCAAAACTATATTTTTGTATTCGCGACCAAATTCTTGATTTTCTTGATCCAAAACTAAATTTTTGTATTCGCGACCAAATTCTTGATTTTTTTTTATCCAAAACTAGATTTTTGTATTCGCGCCCAAATTCTTGATTTTTTTTTATCCAAAACTAGATTTTGTATTCGCGACCCAATTCTTGATTTTTTTTATCCAAAACTAGATTTTTGTATTCGCGACCCAATTCTTGATTTTTTTCTTGATCCAAAACTAGATTTTTGTATTCGTGACCAAATTCTTGATTTTCTTGATCCAAAACTAGATTTTTGCATTCGCCACGCAGTTCTTGATTTTCTTAATCCAAAACTAGATTTTTGTATTCGCGACCAAATTCTTGATTTTCTTGATCCAAAACTAGATTTTTGTATTCGCGACCCAATTCTTGATTTTCTTGATCCAAAACTAGATTTTTGTATTCGCGACCAATTTCTTGATTTTCTTGATCCAAAACTATATTTTTGTATTCGCGACCAAATTCTTGATTTTCTTGATCCAAAACTAGATTTTTGTATTCGCGACCCAATTCTTGATTTTCTTGATCCAAAACTAGATTTTTGTATTCGCGACCCAATTCTTGATTTTCTTGATCCAAAACTAGATTTTTGTATTCGCGACCAAATTCTTGATTTTCTTGATCCAAAACTAGATTTTTGTATTCGCGACCCAATTCTTGATTTTTTTCTTGATCCAAAACAAGATTTTTGTATTCGCGACCAACTTCTTGATTTTCTTGATCCAAAACTAGATTTTTGTATTCGCGACCCAATTCTTGATTTTCTTGATCCAAAACTAGATTTTTGTATTCGCCACGCAGTTCTTGATTTTCTTGATCCAAAACTAGATTTTTGTATTCGCGACCAAATTCTTGATTTTCTTGATCCAAAACTAGAGATTTGCATTCGCGACCCAATTCTTGATTTTCTTGATCCAAAACTATACTTTTGTATTCGCGACCCAATTCTTGATTTTCTTGATCCAAAACTAGATTTTTGTATGCGCGACCAAATTCTTGATTTTCTTGATCCAAAACTAGATTTTTGTATTCGCGACCCAATTCTTGATTTTTTTCTTGATCCAAAACTAGATTTTTGTATTCGCGACCAAATTCTTGATTTTCTTGATCCAAAACTAGATTTTTGTATTCGCGACCAATTTCTTGATTTTCTTGATCCAAAACTAGATTTTTGTATTCGCGACCCAATTCTTGATTTTCTTGATCCAAAACTAGATTTTTGTTTTCTCCACACAGTTCTTGATTTTCTTGATCCAAAACTAGATTTTTGTATTCGCGACCAAATTCTTGATTTTCTTGATGCAAAACTATATTTTTGTATTCGAGAGCAAATTCTTGATTTTCTTGATCCAAAACTAGATTTTTGTATTCGCGACCAAATTCTTGGTTTTCTTGATCCAAAACTTGATTTTTGCATTCGCCACGCAGTTCTTGATTTTCTTGATCCAAAACTATATTTTTGTATTCGCGACCAAATTCTTGATTTTCTTGATCCAAAACTAGATTTTTGTATTCGCGACCCAATTCTTGATTTTTTTCTTGATCCAAAACAAGATTTTAATATTCGCGACCGAATTCTTGATTTTCTTGACCCAAAACTAGATTTTCGTATTCGCCACGCAGTTCTTGATTTTCTTAATCCAAAACTAGATTTTTGTATTCGCGACCAAATTCTTAATTTTCTTGATCCAAAATTTGATTTTTGTATTCGCGACCAAATTCTTGAATTTCTTAATCCAAAACTAGATTTTTGTATTCGCGACCATATTCTTGATTTTCTTGATCCAAAAAGAAATTTTTGTATTCGCGACCAAATTTTTGATTTTCTTGATCCAAAATTTGATTTTTGTATTCGCGACCAAATTCTTGATTTTCTTGATCCAAAACTAGATTTTTGTATTGGCGACCAAATTCTTGATTTTCTTGATCCAAAATTAGATTTTTGTATTCGCGACCAAATTCTTGATTTTCTTGATCCAAAACTAGATTTTTGTATTCGCGACCCAATTCTTGATTTTCTTGATCCAAAACTAGATTTTTGTATTCGCGACCCAATTCTTGATTTTCTTGATCCAAAACTAGATTTTTGTTTTCGCCACGCAGTTCTTGATTTTCTTGATCCAAAACTAGATTTTTGTATTCGCGACCAAATTCTTGATTTTCTTGATGCAAAACTATATTTTTGTATTCGAGAGCAAATTCTTGATTTTCTTGATCCAAAACTAGATTTTTGTATTCGCGACCAAATTCTTGGTTTTCTTGATCCAAAACTTGATTTTTGCATTCGCCACGCAGTTCTTGATTTTCTTGATCCAAAACTATATTTTTGTATTCGCGACCAAATTCTTGATTTTCTTGATCCAAAACTAGATTTTTGTATTCGCGACCCAATTCTTGATTTTTTTCTTGATCCAAAACAAGATTTTTATATTCGCGACCGAATTCTTGATTTTCTTGACCCAAAACTAGATTTTCGTATTCGCCACGCAGTTCTTGATTTTCTTAATCCAAAACTAGATTTTTGTATTCGCGACCAAATTCTTGATTTTCTTGATCCAAAACTATATTTTTGTATTCGCGACCAACTTCTTGATTTTTTTGATCCAAAACTAAATTTTTGTATTCGCCATGCAGTTCTTGATTTTCTTGATCCAAAACTATATTTTTGTATTCGCGACCAAATTCTTGATTTTCTTGATCCAAAACTAAATTTTTGTATTCGCGACCAAATTCTTGATTTTTTTTTATCCAAAACTAGATTTCTGTATTCGCGCCCAAATTCTTGATTTTTTTTTATCCAAAACTAGATTTTGTATTCGCGACCCAATTCTTGATTTTTTTTATCCAAAACTAGATTTTTGTATTCGCGACCCAATTCTTGATTTTTTTCTTGATCCAAAACTAGATTTTTGTATTCGCGACCAAATTCTTGATTTTCTTGATCCAAAACTAGATTTTTGCATTCGCCACGCAGTTCTTGATTTTCTTAATCCAAAACTAGATTTTTGTATTCGCGACCAAATTCTTGATTTTCTTGATCCAAAACTAGATTTTTGTATTCGCGACCCAATTCTTGATTTTCTTGATCCAAAACTAGATTTTTGTATTCGCGACCCAATTCTTGATTTTCTTGATCCAAAACTAGTTTTTGTATTCGCCACGCAGTTCTTGATTTTCTTGATCCAAAACTAGATTTTTGTATTCGCGACCAAATTCTTGATTTTCTTGATCCAAAACTATATTTTTGTATTCGCGACCAAATTCTTGATTTTCTTGATCCAAAACTAGATTTTTGTATTCGCGACCCAATTCTTGATTTTTCTTGATCCAAAACTAGATTTTTGTATTCGCGACCAAATTCTTGGTTTTCTTGATCCAAAACTTGATTTTTGCATTCGCCACGCAGTTCTTGATTTTCTTGATCCAAAACTATATTTTTGTATTCGCGACCAAATTCTTGATTTTCTTGATCCAAAACTAGATTTTTGTATTCGCGACCCAATTCTTGATTTTTTTCTTGATCCAAAACAAGATTTTTATATTCGCGACCGAATTCTTGATTTTCTTGACCCAAAACTAGATTTTCGTATTCGCCACGCAGTTCTTGATTTTCTTAATCCAAAACTAGATTTTTGTATTCGCGACCAAATTCTTGATTTTCTTGATCCAAAACTATATTTTTGTATTCGCGACCAACTTCTTGATTTTTTTGATCCAAAACTAAATTTTTGTATTCGCCATGCAGTTCTTGATTTTCTTGATCCAAAACTATATTTTTGTATTCGCGACCAAATTCTTGATTTTCTTGATCCAAAACTAAATTTTTGTATTCGCGACCAAATTCTTGATTTTTTTTTATCCAAAACTAGATTTTTGTATTCGCGCCCAAATTCTTGATTTTTTTTTATCCAAAACTAGATTTTGTATTCGCGACCCAATTCTTGATTTTTTTTATCCAAAACTAGATTTTTGTATTCGCGACCCAATTCTTGATTTTTTTCTTGATCCAAAACTAGATTTTTGTATTCGTGACCAAATTCTTGATTTTCTTGATCCAAAACTAGATTTTTGCATTCGCCACGCAGTTCTTGATTTTCTTAATCCAAAACTAGATTTTTGTATTCGCGACCAAATTCTTGATTTTCTTGATCCAAAACTAGATTTTTGTATTCGCGACCCAATTCTTGATTTTCTTGATCCAAAACTAGATTTTTGTATTCGCGACCAATTTCTTGATTTTCTTGATCCAAAACTATATTTTTGTATTCGCGACCAAATTCTTGATTTTCTTGATCCAAAACTAGATTTTTGTATTCGCGACCCAATTCTTGATTTTCTTGATCCAAAACTAGATTTTTGTATTCGCGACCCAATTCTTGATTTTCTTGATCCAAAACTAGATTTTTGTATTCGCGACCAAATTCTTGATTTTCTTGATCCAAAACTAGATTTTTGTATTCGCGACCCAATTCTTGATTTTTTTCTTGATCCAAAACAAGATTTTTGTATTCGCGACCAACTTCTTGATTTTCTTGATCCAAAACTAGATTTTTGTATTCGCGACCCAATTCTTGATTTTCTTGATCCAAAACTAGATTTTTGTATTCGCGACCAAATTCTTGATTTTCTTGATCCAAAACTAGAGATTTGCATTCGCGACCCAATTCTTGATTTTCTTGATCCAAAACTATACTTTTGTATTCGCGACCCAATTCTTGATTTTCTTGATCCAAAACTAGATTTTTGTATGCGCGACCAAATTCTTGATTTTCTTGATCCAAAACTAGATTTTTGTATTCGCGACCCAATTCTTGATTTTTTTCTTGATCCAAAACTAGATTTTTGTATTCGCGACCAAATTCTTGATTTTCTTCATCCAAAACTAGATTTTTGTATTCGCGACCCAATTCTTGATTTTCTTGATCCAAAACTAGATTTTTGTATTCGCGACCAATTTCTTGATTTTCTTGATCCAAAACTAGATTTTTGTATTCGCGACCCAATTCTTGATTTTCTTGATCCAAAACTAGATTTTTGTATTCGCGACCCAATTCTTGATTTTCTTGATCCAAAACTAGATTTTTGTATTCGCGACCAAATTCTTGGTTTTCTTGATCCAAAACTTGATTTTTGTATTCGCGACCAAATTCTTGATTTTCTTGATCCAAAACTAGATTTTTGTATTCGCGACCAATTTCTTGATTTTCTTGATCCAAAACTAGATTTTTGTATTCGCGACCCAATTCTTGATTTTCTTGATCCAAAACTAGATTTTTGTTTTCTCCACACAGTTCTTGATTTTCTTGATCCAAAACTAGATTTTTGTATTCGCGACCAAATTCTTGATTTTCTTGATGCAAAACTATATTTTTGTATTCGAGAGCAAATTCTTGATTTTCTTGATCCAAAACTAGATTTTTGTATTCGCGACCAAATTCTTGGTTTTCTTGATCCAAAACTTGATTTTTGCATTCGCCACGCAGTTCTTGATTTTCTTGATCCAAAACTATATTTTTGTATTCGCGACCAAATTCTTGATTTTCTTGATCCAAAACTAGATTTTTGTATTCGCGACCCAATTCTTGATTTTTTTCTTGATCCAAAACAAGATTTTAATATTCGCGACCGAATTCTTGATTTTCTTGACCCAAAACTAGATTTTCGTATTCGCCACGCAGTTCTTGATTTTCTTAATCCAAAACTAGATTTTTGTATTCGCGACCAAATTCTTGATTTTCTTGATCCAAAATTTGATTTTTGTATTCGCGACCAAATTCTTGAATTTCTTAATCCAAAACTAGATTTTTGTATTCGCGACCATATTCTTGATTTTCTTGATCCAAAAAGAAATTTTTGTATTCGCGACCAAATTTTTGATTTTCTTGATCCAAAATTTGATTTTTGTATTCGCGACCAAATTCTTGATTTTCTTGATCCAAAACTAGATTTTTGTATTGGCGACCAAATTCTTGATTTTCTTGATCCAAAATTAGATTTTTGTATTCGCGACCAAATTCTTGATTTTCTTGATCCAAAACTAGATTTTTGTATTCGCGACCCAATTCTTGATTTTCTTGATCCAAAACTAGATTTTTGTATTCGCGACCCAATTCTTGATTTTCTTGATCCAAAACTAGATTTTTGTATTCGCGACCAAATTCTTGATTTTCTTGATCCAAAACTAGATTTTTGTATTCGCGACCAAATTCTTGATTTTTTTTTATCCAAAACTAGATTTTGTATTCGCGACCCAATTCTTGATTTTTTTTATCCAAAACTAGATTTTTGTATTCGCGACCCAATTCTTGATTTTTTTTCTTGATCCAAAACTAGATTTTTGTATTCGCGACCAAATTCTTGATTTTCTTGATCCAAAACTAGATTTTTGCATTCGCCACGCAGTTCTTGATTTTCTTAATCCAAAACTAGATTTTTGTATTCGCGACCAAAATCTTGATTTTCTTGATCCAAAACTAGATTTTTGTATTCGCGACCCAATTCTTGATTTTCTTGATCCAAAACTAGATTTTTGTATTCGCGACCAATTTCTTGATTTTCTTGATCCAAAACTATATTTTTGTATTCGCGACCAAATTCTTGATTTTCTTGATCCAAAACTAGATTTTTGTATTCGCGACCCAATTCTTGATTTTCTTGATCCAAAACTAGATTTTTGTATTCGCGACCCAATTCTTGATTTTCTTGATCCAAAACTAGATTTTTGTATTCGCGACCCAATTCTTGATTTTCTTGATCCAAAACTAGATTTTTGTATTCGTCACGCAGTTCTTTATTTTCTTGATCCAAAACTAGATTTTTGTATTCGCGACCAAATTCTTGATTTTCTTGATCCAAAACTAGAGATTTGCATTTGCGACCAAATTCTTGATTTTCTTGATCCAAAACTAGATTTTTGTATTCGCGACCCAATTCTTGATTTTCTTGATCCAAAACTAGATTTTTGTATTCGCGACCCAATTCTTGATTTTCTTGATCCAAAACTAGATTTTTGTATTCGCGACCCAATTCTTGATTTTCTTGATCCAAAACTAGATTTTTGTATTCGCGACCAAATTCTTGATTTTCTTGATCCAAAACTAGATTTTTGTATTCGCGACCCAATTCTTGATTTTTTTCTTGATCCAAAACAAGATTTTTGTATTCGCGACCAACTTCTTGATTTTCTTGATCCAAAACTAGATTTTTGTATTCGCGACCCAATTCTTGATTTTCTTGATCCAAAACTAGATTTTTGTATTCGCCACGCAGTTCTTGATTTTCTTGATCCAAAACTAGATTTTTGTATTCGCGACCAAATTCTTGATTTTCTTGATCCAAAACTAGAGATTTGCATTCGCGACCGAATTCTTGATTTTCTTGACCCAAAACTAGATTTTCGTATTCGCCACGCAGTTCTTGATTTTCTTAATCCAAAACTAGATTTTTGTATTCGCGACCAAATTCTTGATTTTCTTGATCCAAAATTTGATTTTTGTATTCGCGACCAAATTCTTGAATTTCTTGATCCAAAACTAGATTTTTGTATTCGCGACCATATTCTTGATTTTCTTGATCCAAAAAGAAATTTTTGTATTCGCGACCAAATTTTTGATTTTCTTGATCCAAAATTTGATTTTTGTATTCGCGACCAAATTCTTGATTTTCTTGATCCAAAACTAGATTTTTGTATTGGCGACCAAATTCTTGATTTTCTTGATCCAAAATTAGATTTTTGTATTGGCGACCAAATTCTTGATTTTCTTGATCCAAAACTAGATTTTTGTATTCGCGACCCAATTCTTGATTTTCTTGATCCAAAACTAGATTTTTGTATTCGCGACCCAATTCTTGATTTTCTTGATCCAAAACTAGATTTTTGTATTCGCGACCAAATTCTTGATTTTCTTGATCCAAAACTAGATTTTTGTATTCGCGACCCAATTCTTGATTTTTTTCTTGATCCAAAACTAGATTTTTATATTCGCGACCGAATTCTTGATTTTCTTGACCCAAAACTAGATTTTCGTATTCGCCACGCAGTTCTTGATTTTCTTAATCCAAAACTAGATTTTTGTATTCGCGACCAAATTCTTGATTTTCTTGATCCAAAATTTGATTTTTGTATTCGCGACCAAATTCTTGAATTTCTTGATCCAAAACTAGATTTTTGTATTCGCGACCATATTCTTGATTTTCTTGATCCAAAAAGAAATTTTTGTATTCGCGACCAAATTTTTGATTTTCTTGATCCAAAATTTGATTTTTGTATTCGCGACCAAATTCTTGATTTTCTTGATCCAAAACTAGATTTTTGTATTGGCGACCAAATTCTTGATTTTCTTGATCCAAAATTAGATTTTTGTATTCGCGACCAAATTCTTGATTTTCTTGATCCAAAACTAGATTTTTGTATTCGCGACCCAATTCTTGATTTTCTTGATCCAAAACTAGATTTTTGTATTCGCGACCCAATTCTTGATTTTCTTGATCCAAAACTAGATTTTTGTATTCGCGACCAAATTCTTGATTTTCTTGATCCAAAACTAGATTTTTGTATTCGCGACCAAATTCTTGATTTTCTTGATCCAAAACTAGATTTTTGTATTCGCCACGCAGTTCTTGATTTTCTTGATCCAAAACTAGATTTTTGTATTCGCGACCAAATTCTTGATTTTCTTGATCCAAAACTAGAGATTTGCATTCGCGACCGAATTCTTGATTTTCTTGATCCAAAACTAGATTTTTGTATTCGCGACCCAATTCTTGATTTTTTTCTTGATCCAAAACTAGATTTTTATATTCGCGACCGAATTCTTGATTTTCTTGACCCAAAACTAGATTTTCGTATTCGCCACGCAGTTCTTGATTTTCTTAATCCAAAACTAGATTTTTGTATTCGCGACCAAATTCTTGATTTTCTTGATCCAAAATTTATTTTTGTATTCGCGACCAAATTCTTGATTTTCTTGATCCAAAACTAGATTTTTGTATTCGCGACCCAATTCTTGATTTTCTTGATCCAAAACTAGATTTTTGTATTCGCGACCCAATTCTTGATTTTCTTGATCCAAAACTAGATTTTTGTATTCGCGACCAAATTCTTGATTTTCTTGATCCAAAACTAGATTTTTGTATTCGCGACCCAATTCTTGATTTTCTTGATCCAAAACTAGATTTTTGTATTCGCGACCAAATTCTTGATTTTCTTGATCCAAAACTAGATTTTTGTATTCGCGACCCAATTCTTGATTTTCTTGATCCAAAACTAGATTTTTGTATTCGCGACCCAATTCTTGATTTTCTTGATCCAAAACTAGATTTTTGTATTCGCGACCCAATTCTTGATTTTCTTGATCCAAAACTAGATTTTTGTATTCGTCACGCAGTTCTTTATTTTCTTGATCCAAAACTAGATTTTTGTATTCGCGACCAAATTCTTGATTTTCTTGATCCAAAACTAGAGATTTGCATTTGCGACCAAATTCTTGATTTTCTTGATCCAAAACTAGATTTTTGTATTCGCGACCCAATTCTTGATTTTCTTGATCCAAAACTAGATTTTTGTATTCGCGACCCAATTCTTGATTTTCTTGATCCAAAACTAGATTTTTGTATTCGCGACCCAATTCTTGATTTTCTTGATCCAAAACTAGATTTTTGTATTCGCGACCAAATTCTTGATTTTCTTGATCCAAAACTAGATTTTTGTATTCGCGACCCAATTCTTGATTTTTTTCTTGATCCAAAACAAGATTTTTGTATTCGCGACCAACTTCTTGATTTTCTTGATCCAAAACTAGATTTTTGTATTCGCGACCCAATTCTTGATTTTCTTGATCCAAAACTAGATTTTTGTATTCGCCACGCAGTTCTTGATTTTCTTGATCCAAAACTAGATTTTTGTATTCGCGACCAAATTCTTGATTTTCTTGATCCAAAACTAGAGATTTGCATTCGCGACCGAATTCTTGATTTTCTTGACCCAAAACTAGATTTTCGTATTCGCCACGCAGTTCTTGATTTTCTTAATCCAAAACTAGATTTTTGTATTCGCGACCAAATTCTTGATTTTCTTGATCCAAAATTTGATTTTTGTATTCGCGACCAAATTCTTGAATTTCTTGATCCAAAACTAGATTTTTGTATTCGCGACCATATTCTTGATTTTCTTGATCCAAAAAGAAATTTTTGTATTCGCGACCAAATTTTTGATTTTCTTGATCCAAAATTTGATTTTTGTATTCGCGACCAAATTCTTGATTTTCTTGATCCAAAACTAGATTTTTGTATTGGCGACCAAATTCTTGATTTTCTTGATCCAAAATTAGATTTTTGTATTGGCGACCAAATTCTTGATTTTCTTGATCCAAAACTAGATTTTTGTATTCGCGACCCAATTCTTGATTTTCTTGATCCAAAACTAGATTTTTGTATTCGCGACCCAATTCTTGATTTTCTTGATCCAAAACTAGATTTTTGTATTCGCGACCAAATTCTTGATTTTCTTGATCCAAAACTAGATTTTTGTATTCGCGACCCAATTCTTGATTTTTTTCTTGATCCAAAACTAGATTTTTATATTCGCGACCGAATTCTTGATTTTCTTGACCCAAAACTAGATTTTCGTATTCGCCACGCAGTTCTTGATTTTCTTAATCCAAAACTAGATTTTTGTATTCGCGACCAAATTCTTGATTTTCTTGATCCAAAATTTGATTTTTGTATTCGCGACCAAATTCTTGAATTTCTTGATCCAAAACTAGATTTTTGTATTCGCGACCATATTCTTGATTTTCTTGATCCAAAAAGAAATTTTTGTATTCGCGACCAAATTTTTGATTTTCTTGATCCAAAATTTGATTTTTGTATTCGCGACCAAATTCTTGATTTTCTTGATCCAAAACTAGATTTTTGTATTGGCGACCAAATTCTTGATTTTCTTGATCCAAAATTAGATTTTTGTATTCGCGACCAAATTCTTGATTTTCTTGATCCAAAACTAGATTTTTGTATTCGCGACCCAATTCTTGATTTTCTTGATCCAAAACTAGATTTTTGTATTCGCGACCCAATTCTTGATTTTCTTGATCCAAAACTAGATTTTTGTATTCGCGACCAAATTCTTGATTTTCTTGATCCAAAACTAGATTTTTGTATTCGCGACCAAATTCTTGATTTTCTTGATCCAAAACTAGATTTTTGTATTCGCCACGCAGTTCTTGATTTTCTTGATCCAAAACTAGATTTTTGTATTCGCGACCAAATTCTTGATTTTCTTGATCCAAAACTAGAGATTTGCATTCGCGACCGAATTCTTGATTTTCTTGATCCAAAACTAGATTTTTGTATTCGCGACCCAATTCTTGATTTTTTTCTTGATCCAAAACTAGATTTTTATATTCGCGACCGAATTCTTGATTTTCTTGACCCAAAACTAGATTTTCGTATTCGCCACGCAGTTCTTGATTTTCTTAATCCAAAACTAGATTTTTGTATTCGCGACCAAATTCTTGATTTTCTTGATCCAAAATTTATTTTTGTATTCGCGACCAAATTCTTGATTTTCTTGATCCAAAACTAGATTTTTGTATTCGCGACCCAATTCTTGATTTTCTTGATCCAAAACTAGATTTTTGTATTCGCGACCCAATTCTTGATTTTCTTGATCCAAAACTAGATTTTTGTATTCGCGACCAAATTCTTGATTTTCTTGATCCAAAACTAGATTTTTGTATTCGCGACCCAATTCTTGATTTTCTTGATCCAAAACTAGATTTTTGTATTCGCGACCAAATTCTTGATTTTCTTGATCCAAAACTAGATTTTTGTATTCGCGACCAATTTCTTGATTTTCTTGATCCAAAACTAGATTTTTGTATTCGCGACCCAATTCTTGATTTTTTTCTTGATCCAAAACTAGATTTTTATATTCGCGACCGAATTCTTGATTTTCTTGACCCAAAACTAGATTTTCGTATTCGCCACGCAGTTCTTGATTTTCTTAATCCAAAACTAGATTTTTGTATTCGCGACCAAATTCTTGATTTTCTTGATCCAAAATTTGATTTTTGTATTCGCGACCAAATTCTTGAATTTCTTGATCCAAAACTAGATTTTTGTATTCGCGACCATATTCTTGATTTTCTTGATCCAAAAAGAAATTTTTGTATTCGCGACCAAATTTTTGATTTTCTTGATCCAAAATTTGATTTTTGTATTCGCGACCAAATTCTTGATTTTCTTGATCCAAAACTAGATTTTTGTATTGGCGACCAAATTCTTGATTTTCTTGATCCAAAATTAGATTTTTGTATTCGCGACCAAATTCTTGATTTTCTTGATCCAAAACTAGATTTTTGTATTCGCGACCCAATTCTTGATTTTCTTGATCCAAAACTAGATTTTTGTATTCGCGACCCAATTCTTGATTTTCTTGATCCAAAACTAGATTTTTGTATTCGCGACCAAATTCTTGATTTTCTTGATCCAAAACTAGATTTTTGTATTCGCGACCAAATTCTTGATTTTCTTGATCCAAAACTAGATTTTTGTATTCGCCACGCAGTTCTTGATTTTCTTGATCCAAAACTAGATTTTTGTATTCGCGACCAAATTCTTGATTTTCTTGATCCAAAACTAGAGATTTGCATTCGCGACCGAATTCTTGATTTTCTTGATCCAAAACTAGATTTTTGTATTCGCGACCCAATTCTTGATTTTTTTCTTGATCCAAAACTAGATTTTTATATTCGCGACCGAATTCTTGATTTTCTTGACCCAAAACTAGATTTTCGTATTCGCCACGCAGTTCTTGATTTTCTTAATCCAAAACTAGATTTTTGTATTCGCGACCAAATTCTTGATTTTCTTGATCCAAAATTTATTTTTGTATTCGCGACCAAATTCTTGAATTTCTTGATCCAAAACTAGATTTTTGTATTCGCGACCATATTCTTGATTTTCTTGATCCAAAAAGAAATTTTTGTATTCGCGACCAAATTTTTGATTTTCTTGATCCAAAACTAGATTTTTGTATTCGCGACCAAATTCTTGATTTTCTTGATCCAAAACTAGATTTTTGTATTCGCGACCCAATTCTTGATTTTCTTGATCCAAAACTATATTTTTGTATTCGCGACCAAATTCTTGATTTTCTTGATCCAAAACTAGATTTTTGTATTCGCGACCCAATTCTTGATTTTCTTGATCCAAAACTAGATTTTTGTATTCGCGACCAATTTCTTGATTTTCTTGATCCAAAACTATATTTTTGTATTCGCGACCAAATTCATGATTTTCTTGATCCAAAACTAGATTTTTGTATTCGCGACCCAATTCTTGATTTTCTTGATCCAAAACTAGATTTTTGTATTCGCGACCCAATTCTTGATTTTCTTGATCCAAAACTAGATTTTTGTATTCGCGACCCAATTCTTGATTTTCTTGATCCAAAACTAGATTTTTGTATTCGCGACCAAATTCTTGATTTTCTTGATCCAAAACTAGATTTTTGTATTCGCGACCCAATTCTTGATTTTTTTCTTGATCCAAAACAAGATTTTTGTATTCGCGACCAACTTCTTGATTTTCTTGATCCAAAACTAGATTTTTGTATTCGCGACCCAATTCTTGATTTTCTTGATCCAAAACTAGATTTTTGTATTCGCCACGCAGTTCTTGATTTTCTTGATCCAAAACTAGATTTTTGTATTCGCGACCAAATTCTTGATTTTCTTGATCCAAAACTAGAGATTTGCATTCGCGACCGAATTCTTGATTTTCTTGATCCAAAACTAGATTTTTGTATTCGCGACCCAATTCTTGATTTTTTTCTTGATCCAAAACTAGATTTTTATATTCGCGACCGAATTCTTGATTTTCTTGACCCAAAACTAGATTTTCGTATTCGCCACGCAGTTCTTGATTTTCTTAATCCAAAACTAGATTTTTGTATTCGCGACCAAATTCTTGATTTTCTTGATCCAAAATTTGATTTTTGTATTCGCGACCAAATTCTTGAATTTCTTGATCCAAAACTAGATTTTTGTATTCGCGACCATATTCTTGATTTTCTTGATCCAAAAAGAAATTTTTGTATTCGCGACCAAATTTTTGATTTTCTTGATCCAAAATTTGATTTTTGTATTCGCGACCAAATTCTTGATTTTCTTGATCCAAAACTAGATTTTTGTATTGGCGACCAAATTCTTGATTTTCTTGATCCAAAATTAGATTTTTGTATTCGCGACCAAATTCTTGATTTTCTTGATCCAAAACTAGATTTTTGTATTCGCGACCCAATTCTTGATTTTCTTGATCCAAAACTAGATTTTTGTATTCGCGACCCAATTCTTGATTTTCTTGATCCAAAACTAGATTTTTGTATTCGCGACCAAATTCTTGATTTTCTTTATCCAAAACTAGATTTTTGTATTCGCGACCAAATTCTTGATTTTCTTGACCCAAAACTAGATTTTGTATTCGCGACCCAATTCTTGATTTTTTTTATCCAAAACTAGATTTTTGTATTCGCGACCCAATTCTTGATTTTTTTCTTGATCCAAAACTAGATTTTTGTATTCGCGACCAAATTCTTGATTTTCTTGATCCAAAACTAGATTTTTGTATTCGCGACCATATTCTTGATTTTCTTGATCCAAAAAGAAATTTTTGTATTCGCGACCAAATTTTTGATTTTCTTGATCCAAAATTTGATTTTTGTATTCGCGACCAAATTCTTGATTTTCTTGATCCAAAACTAGATTTTTGTATTGGCGACCAAATTCTTGATTTTCTTGATCCAAAATTAGATTTTTGTATTCGCGACCAAATTCTTGATTTTCTTGATCCAAAACTAGATTTTTGTATTCGCGACCCAATTCTTGATTTTCTTGATCCAAAACTAGATTTTTGTATTCGCGACCAAATTCTTGATTTTCTTTATCCAAAACTAGATTTTTGTATTCGCGACCAAATTCTTGATTTTTTTTTATCCAAAACTAGATTTTGTATTCGCGACCCAATTCTTGATTTTTTTTATCCAAAACTAGATTTTTGTATTCGCGACCCAATTCTTGATTTTTTTCTTGATCCAAAACTAGATTTTTGTATTCGCGACCAAATTCTTGATTTTCTTGATCCAAAACTAGATTTTTGCATTCGCCACGCAGTTCTTGATTTTCTTAATCCAAAACTAGATTTTTGTATTCGCGACCAAATTCTTGATTTTCTTGATCCAAAACTAGAGATTTGTATTCGCGACCCAATTCTTGATTTTCTTGATCCAAAACTAGATTTTTGTATTTGCGACCAATTTCTTGATTTTCTTGATCCAAAACTATATTTTTGTATTCGCGACCGAATTCTTGATTTTCTTGACCCAAAACTAGATTTTCGTATTCGCGACCCAATTCTTGATTTTCTTGATCCAAAACTAGATTTTTGTATTCGCGACCCAATTCTTGATTTTCTTGATCCAAAACTAGATTTTTGTATTCGCGACCCAATTCTTGATTTTTTTCTTGATCCAAAACAAGATTTTTGTATTCGCGACCAACTTCTTGATTTTCTTGATCCAAAACTAGATTTTTGTATTCGCGACCCAATTCTTGATTTTCTTGATCCAAAACTAGATTTTTGTATTCGCCACGCAGTTCTTGATTTTCTTGATCCAAAACTAGATTTTTGTATTCGCGACCAAATTCTTGATTTTCTTGATCCAAAACTAGAGATTTGCATTCGCGACCGAATTCTTGATTTTCTTGATCCAAAACTAGATTTTTGTATTCGCGACCCAATTCTTGATTTTTTTCTTGATCCAAAACTAGATTTTTATATTCGCGACCGAATTCTTGATTTTCTTGACCCAAAACTAGATTTTCGTATTCGCCACGCAGTTCTTGATTTTCTTAATCCAAAACTAGATTTTTGTATTCGCGACCAAATTCTTGATTTTCTTGATCCAAAACTAGATTTTTGTATTCGCGACCCAATTCTTGATTTTCTTGATCCAAAACTAGATTTTTGTATTCGCGACCAATTTCTTGATTTTCTTGATCCAAAACTATATTTTTGTATTCGCGACCAAATTCTTGATTTTCTTGATCCAAAACTAGATTTTTGTATTCGCGACCCAATTCTTGATTTTCTTGATCCAAAACTAGATTTTTGTATTCGCGACCCAATTCTTGATTTTCTTGATCCAAAACTAGATTTTTGTATTCGCGACCCAATTCTTGATTTTTTTCTTGATCCAAAACAAGATTTTTGTATTCGCGACCAACTTCTTGATTTTCTTGATCCAAAACTAGATTTTTGTATTCGCGACCCAATTCTTGATTTTCTTGATCCAAAACTAGATTTTTGTATTCGCCACGCAGTTCTTGATTTTCTTGATCCAAAACTAGATTTTTGTATTCGCGACCAAATTCTTGATTTTCTTGATCCAAAACTAGAGATTTGCATTCGCGACCGAATTCTTGATTTTCTTGATCCAAAACTAGATTTTTGTATTCGCGACCCAATTCTTGATTTTTTTCTTGATCCAAAACTAGATTTTTATATTCGCGACCGAATTCTTGATTTTCTTGACCCAAAACTAGATTTTCGTATTCGCCACGCAGTTCTTGATTTTCTTAATCCAAAACTAGATTTTTGTATTCGCGACCAAATTCTTGATTTTCTTGATCCAAAATTTGATTTTTGTATTCGCGACCAAATTCTTGAATTTCTTGATCCAAAACTAGATTTTTGTATTCGCGACCATATTCTTGATTTTCTTGATCCAAAAAGAAATTTTTGTATTCGCGACCAAATTTTTGATTTTCTTGATCCAAAATTTGATTTTTGTATTCGCGACCAAATTCTTGATTTTCTTGATCCAAAACTAGATTTTTGTATTGGCGACCAAATTCTTGATTTTCTTGATCCAAAATTAGATTTTTGTATTCGCGACCAAATTCTTGATTTTCTTGATCCAAAACTAGATTTTTGTATTCGCGACCCAATTCTTGATTTTCTTGATCCAAAACTAGATTTTTGTATTCGCGACCCAATTCTTGATTTTCTTGATCCAAAACTAGATTTTTGTATTCGCGACCAAATTCTTGATTTTCTTGATCCAAAACTAGATTTTTGTATTCGCGACCAAATTCTTGATTTTTTTTTATCCAAAACTAGATTTTGTATTCGCGACCCAATTCTTGATTTTTTTTATCCAAAACTAGATTTTTGTATTCGCGACCCAATTCTTGATTTTTTTCTTGATCCAAAACTAGATTTTTGTATTCGCGACCAAATTCTTGATTTTCTTGATCCAAAACTAGATTTTTGCATTCGCCACGCAGTTCTTGATTTTCTTAATCCAAAACTAGATTTTTGTATTCGCGACCAAATTCTTGATTTTCTTGATCCAAAACTAGATTTTTGTATTCGCGACCCAATTCTTGATTTTGTTGATCCAAAACTAGATTTTTGTATTCGCGACCAATTTCTTGATTTTCTTGATCCAAATCTAGATTTTTGTATTCGCGACCAAATTCTTGATTTTCTTGATCCAAAACTAGATTTTTGTATTCGCGACCCAATTCTTGATTTTTTTCTTGATCCAAAACAAGATTTTTGTATTCGCGACCAACTTCTTGATTTTCTTGAACCAAAACTAGATTTTTGTATTCGCGACCCAATTCTTGATTTTCTTGATCCAAAACTAGATTTTTGTATTCGCCACGCAGTTCTTGATTTTCTTGATCCAAAACTAGATTTTTGTATTCGCGACCAAATTCTTGATTTTCTTGATCCAAAACTAGAGATTTGCATTCGCGACCGAATTCTTGATTTTCTTGATCCAAAACTAGATTTTTGTATTCGCGACCCAATTCTTGATTTTTTTTTTGATCCAAAACTAGATTTTTATATTCGCGACCGAATTCTTGATTTTCTTGACCCAAAACTAGATTTTCGTATTCGCCACGCAGTTCTTGATTTTCTTAATCCAAAACTAGATTTTTGTATTCGCGACCAAATTCTTGATTTTCTTGATCCAAAATTTGATTTTTGTATTCGCGACCAAATTCTTGAATTTCTTGATCCAAAACTAGATTTTTGTATTCGCGACCATATTCTTGATTTTCTTGATCCAAAAAGAAATTTTTGTATTCGCGACCAAATTTTTGATTTTCTTGATCCAAAATTTGATTTTTGTATTCGCGACCAAATTCTTGATTTTCTTGATCCAAAACTAGATTTTTGTATTGGCGACCAAATTCTTGATTTTCTTGATCCAAAATTAGATTTTTGTATTCGCGACCAAATTCTTGATTTTCTTGATCCAAAACTAGATTTTTGTATTCGCGACCCAATTCTTGATTTTCTTGATCCAAAACTAGATTTTTGTATTCGCGACCCAATTCTTGATTTTCTTGATCCAAAACTAGATTTTTGTATTCGCGACCAAATTCTTGATTTTCTTGATCCAAAACTAGATTTTTGTATTCGCGACCAAATTCTTGATTTTTTTTTATCCAAAACTAGATTTTGTATTCGCGACCCAATTCTTGATTTTTTTTATCCAAAACTAGATTTTTGTATTCGCGACCCAATTCTTGATTTTTTTCTTGATCCAAAACTAGATTTTTGTATTCGCGACCAAATTCTTGATTTTCTTGATCCAAAACTAGATTTTTGCATTCGCCACGCAGTTCTTGATTTTCTTAATCCAAAACTAGATTTTTGTATTCGCGACCAAATTCTTGATTTTCTTGATCCAAAACTAGATTTTTGTATTCGCGACCCAATTCTTGATTTTCTTGATCCAAAACTAGATTTTTGTATTCGCGACCAATTTCTTGATTTTCTTGATCCAAATCTAGATTTTTGTATTCGCGACCAAATTCTTGATTTTCTTGATCCAAAACTAGATTTTTGTATTCGCGACCCAATTCTTGATTTTTTTCTTGATCCAAAAGAAGATTTTTGTATTCGCGACCAACTTCTTGATTTTCTTGATCCAAAATTAGATTTTTGTATTCGCGACCAAATTCTTGATTTTCTTGATCCAAAACTAGATTTTTGTATTCGCGACCCAATTCTTGATTTTTTTCTTGATCCAAAACAAGATTTTTGTATTCGCGACCAACTTCTTGATTTTCTTGATCCAAAACTAGATTTTTGTATTCGCGACCCAATTCTTGATTTTCTTGATCCAAAACTAGATTTTTGTATTCGCGACCCAATTCTTGATTTTCTTGATCCAAAACTAGATTTTTGTATTCGCCGCGCAGTTCTTGATTTTCTTGATCCAAAACTAGATTTTTGTATTCGCGACCAAATTCTTGATTTTCTTGATCCAAAACTAGAGATTTGCATTCGCGACCAAATTCTTGATTTTCTTGATCCAAAACTAGATTTTTGTATTCGCGACCCAATTCTTGATTTTTTTCTTGATCCAAAACTAGATTTTTATATTCGCGACCGAATTCTTGATTTTCTTGACCCAAAACTAGATTTTCGTATTCGCCACGCAGTTCTTGATTTTCTTAATCCAAAACTAGATTTTTGTATTCGCGACCAAATTCTTGATTTTCTTGATCCAAAATTTGATTTTTGTATTCGCGACCAAATTCTTGAATTTCTTGATCCAAAACTAGATTTTTGTATTCGCGACCATATTCTTGATTTTCTTGATCCAAAAAGAAATTTTTGTATTCGCGACCAAATTTTTGATTTTCTTGATCCAAAATTTGATTTTTGTATTCGCGACCAAATTCTTGATTTTCTTGATCCAAAACTAGATTTTTGTATTGGCGACCAAATTCTTGATTTTCTTGATCCAAAATTAGATTTTTGTATTCGCGACCAAATTCTTGATTTTCTTGATCCAAAACTAGATTTTTGTATTCGCGACCCAATTCTTGATTTTCTTGATCCAAAACTAGATGTTTGTATTCGCGACCCAATTCTTGATTTTCTTGATCCAAAACTAGATTTTTGTATTCGCGACCAAATTCTTGATTTTCTTGATCCAAAACTAGATTTTTGTATTCGCGACCAAATTCTTGATTTTTTTTTATCCAAAACTAGATTTTGTATTCGCGACCCAATTCTTGATTTTTTTTATCCAAAACTAGATTTTTGTATTCGCGACCCAATTCTTGATTTTTTTCTTGATCCAAAACTAGATTTTTGTATTCGCGACCAAATTCTTGATTTTCTTGATCCAAAACTAGATTTTTGTATTCGCGACCCAATTCTTGATTTTCTTGATCCAAAACTAGATTTTTGTATTCGCGACCAATTTCTTGATTTTCTTGATCCAAAACTATATTTTTGTATTCGCGACCAAATTCTTGATTTTCTTGATCCAAAACTAGATTTTTGTATTCGCGACCCAATTCTTGATTTTCTTGATCCAAAACTAGATTTTTGTATTCGCGACCCAATTCTTGATTTTCTTGATCCAAAACTAGATTTTTGTATTCGCGACCCAATTCTTGATTTTTTTCTTGATCCAAAACAAGATTTTTGTATTCGCGACCAACTTCTTGATTTTCTTGATCCAAAACTAGATTTTTGTATTCGCGACCCAATTCTTGATTTTCTTGATCCAAAACTAGATTTTTGTATTCGCCACGCAGTTCTTGATTTTCTTGATCCAAAACTAGATTTTTGTATTCGCGACCAAATTCTTGATTTTCTTGATCCAAAACTAGAGATTTGCATTCGCGACCGAATTCTTGATTTTCTTGATCCAAAACTAGATTTTTGTATTCGCGACCCAATTCTTGATTTTTTTCTTGATCCAAAACTAGATTTTTATATTCGCGACCGAATTCTTGATTTTCTTGACCCAAAACTAGATTTTCGTATTCGCCACGCAGTTCTTGATTTTCTTAATCCAAAACTAGATTTTTGTATTCGCGACCAAATTCTTGATTTTCTTGATCCAAAATTTGATTTTTGTATTCGCGACCAAATTCTTGAATTTCTTGATCCAAAACTAGATTTTTGTATTCGCGACCATATTCTTGATTTTCTTGATCCAAAAAGAAATTTTTGTATTCGCGACCAAATTTTTGATTTTCTTGATCCAAAATTTGATTTTTGTATTCGCGACCAAATTCTTGATTTTCTTGATCCAAAACTAGATTTTTGTATTGGCGACCAAATTCTTGATTTTCTTGATCCAAAATTAGATTTTTGTATTCGCGACCAAATTCTTGATTTTCTTGATCCAAAACTAGATTTTTGTATTCGCGACCCAATTCTTGATTTTCTTGATCCAAAACTAGATTTTTGTATTCGCGACCCAATTCTTGATTTTCTTGATCCAAAACTAGATTTTTGTATTCGCGACCAAATTCTTGATTTTCTTGATCCAAAACTAGATTTTTGTATTCGCGACCAAATTCTTGATTTTTTTTTATCCAAAACTAGATTTTGTATTCGCGACCCAATTCTTGATTTTTTTTATCCAAAACTAGATTTTTGTATTCGCGACCCAATTCTTGATTTTTTTCTTGATCCAAAACTAGATTTTTGTATTCGCGACCAAATTCTTGATTTTCTTGATCCAAAACTAGATTTTTGCATTCGCCACGCAGTTCTTGATTTTCTTAATCCAAAACTAGATTTTTGTATTCGCGACCAAATTCTTGATTTTCTTGATCCAAAACTAGATTTTTGTATTCGCGACCCAATTCTTGATTTTCTTGATCCAAAACTAGATTTTTGTATTCGCGACCAATTTCTTGATTTTCTTGATCCAAATCTAGATTTTTGTATTCGCGACCAAATTCTTGATTTTCTTGATCCAAAACTAGATTTTTGTATTCGCGACCCAATTCTTGATTTTTTTCTTGATCCAAAAGAAGATTTTTGTATTCGCGACCAACTTCTTGATTTTCTTGATCCAAAATTAGATTTTTGTATTCGCGACCAAATTCTTGATTTTCTTGATCCAAAACTAGATTTTTGTATTCGCGACCCAATTCTTGATTTTTTTCTTGATCCAAAACAAGATTTTTGTATTCGCGACCAACTTCTTGATTTTCTTGATCCAAAACTAGATTTTTGTATTCGCGACCCAATTCTTGATTTTCTTGATCCAAAACTAGATTTTTGTATTCGCGACCCAATTCTTGATTTTCTTGATCCAAAACTAGATTTTTGTATTCGCCGCGCAGTTCTTGATTTTCTTGATCCAAAACTAGATTTTTGTATTCGCGACCAAATTCTTGATTTTCTTGATCCAAAACTAGAGATTTGCATTCGCGACCAAATTCTTGATTTTCTTGATCCAAAACTAGATTTTTGTATTCGCGACCCAATTCTTGATTTTTTTCTTGATCCAAAACTAGATTTTTATATTCGCGACCGAATTCTTGATTTTCTTGACCCAAAACTAGATTTTCGTATTCGCCACGCAGTTCTTGATTTTCTTAATCCAAAACTAGATTTTTGTATTCGCGACCAAATTCTTGATTTTCTTGATCCAAAATTTGATTTTTGTATTCGCGACCAAATTCTTGAATTTCTTGATCCAAAACTAGATTTTTGTATTCGCGACCATATTCTTGATTTTCTTGATCCAAAAAGAAATTTTTGTATTCGCGACCAAATTTTTGATTTTCTTGATCCAAAATTTGATTTTTGTATTCGCGACCAAATTCTTGATTTTCTTGATCCAAAACTAGATTTTTGTATTGGCGACCAAATTCTTGATTTTCTTGATCCAAAATTAGATTTTTGTATTCGCGACCAAATTCTTGATTTTCTTGATCCAAAACTAGATTTTTGTATTCGCGACCCAATTCTTGATTTTCTTGATCCAAAACTAGATGTTTGTATTCGCGACCCAATTCTTGATTTTCTTGATCCAAAACTAGATTTTTGTATTCGCGACCAAATTCTTGATTTTCTTGATCCAAAACTAGATTTTTGTATTCGCGACCAAATTCTTGATTTTTTTTTATCCAAAACTAGATTTTGTATTCGCGACCCAATTCTTGATTTTTTTTATCCAAAACTAGATTTTTGTATTCGCGACCCAATTCTTGATTTTTTTCTTGATCCAAAACTAGATTTTTGTATTCGCGACCAAATTCTTGATTTTCTTGATCCAAAACTAGATTTTTGCATTCGCCACGCAGTTCTTGATTTTCTTAATCCAAAACTAGATTTTTGTATTCGCGACCAAATTCTTGATTTTCTTGATCCAAAACTAGATTTTTGTATTCGCGACCCAATTCTTGATTTTCTTGATCCAAAACTAGATTTTTGTATTCGCGACCAATTTCTTGATTTTCTTGATCCAAAACTATATTTTTGTATTCGCGACCAAATTCTTGATTTTCTTGATCCAAAACTAGATTTTTGTATTCGCGACCCAATTCTTGATTTTCTTGATCCAAAACTAGATTTTTGTATTCGCGACCCAATTCATGATTTTCTTGATCCAAAATTAGATTTTTGTATTCGCGACCAAATTCTTGATTTTCTTGATCCAAAACTAGATTTTTGTATTCGCGACCCAATTCTTGATTTTTTTCTTGATCCAAAACAAGATTTTTGTATTCGCGACCAACTTCTTGATTTTCTTGATCCAAAACTAGATTTTTGTATTCGCGACCCAATTCTTGATTTTCTTGATCCAAAACTAGATTTTTGTATTCGCCACGCAGTTCTTGATTTTCTTGATCCAAAACTAGATTTTTGTATTCGCGACCAAATTCTTGATTTTCTTGATCCAAAACTAGAGATTTGCATTCGCGACCGAATTCTTGATTTTCTTGATCCAAAACTAGATTTTTGTATTCGCGACCCAATTCTTGATTTTTTTCTTGATCCAAAACTAGATTTTTATATTCGCGACCGAATTCATTATTTTCTTGACCCAAAACTAGATTTTCGTATTCGCCACGCAGTTCTTGATTTTCTTAATCCAAAACTAGATTTTTGTATTCGCGACCAAATTCTTGATTTTCTTGATCCAAAATTTGATTTTTGTATTCGCGACCAAATTCTTGAATTTCTTGATCCAAAACTAGATTTTTGTATTCGCGACCATATTCTTGATTTTCTTGATCCAAAAAGAAATTTTTGTATTCGCGACCAAATTTTTGATTTTCTTGATCCAAAATTTGATTTTTGTATTCGCGACCAAATTCTTGATTTTCTTGATCCAAAACTAGATTTTTGTATTGGCGACCAAATTCTTGATTTTCTTGATCCAAAATTAGATTTTTGTATTCGCGACCAAATTCTTGATTTTCTTGATCCAAAACTAGATTTTTGTATTCGCGACCCAATTCTTGATTTTCTTGATCCAAAACTAGATTTTTGTATTCGCGACCCAATTCTTGATTTTCTTGATCCAAAACTAGATTTTTGTATTCGCGACCAAATTCTTGATTTTCTTGATCCAAAACTAGATTTTTGTATTCGCGACCAAATTCTTGATTTTTTTTTATCCAAAACTAGATTTTGTATTCGCGACCCAATTCTTGATTTTTTTTATCCAAAACTAGATTTTTGTATTCGCGACCCAATTCTTGATTTTTTTCTTGATCCAAAACTAGATTTTTGTATTCGCGACCAAATTCTTGATTTTCTTGATCCAAAACTAGATTTTTGCATTCGCCACGCAGTTCTTGATTTTCTTAATCCAAAACTAGATTTTTGTATTCGCGACCAAATTCTTGATTTTCTTGATCCAAAACTAGATTTTTGTATTCGCGACCCAATTCTTGATTTTCTTGATCCAAAACTAGATTTTTGTATTCGCGACCAATTTCTTGATTTTCTTGATCCAAAACTATATTTTTGTATTCGCGACCAAATTCTTGATTTTCTTGATCCAAAACTAGATTTTTGTATTCGCGACCCAATCCTTGATTTTCTTGATCCAAAACTAGATTTTTGTATTCGCGACCCAATTCTTGATTTTCTTGATCCAAAACTAGATTTTTGTATTCGCGACCCAATTCTTGATTTTCTTGATCCAAAACTAGATTTTTGTATTCGTCACGCAGTTCTTGATTTTCTTGATCCAAAACTAGATTTTTGTATTCGCGACCAAATTCTTGATTTTCTTGATCCAAAACTAGAGATTTGCATTCGCGACCAAATTCTTGATTTTCTTGATCCAAAACTAGATTTTTGTATTCGCGACCCAATTCTTGATTTTCTTGATCCAAAACTAGATTTTTGTATTCGCGACCCAATTCTTGATTTTCTTGATCCAAAACTAGATTTTTGTATTCGCGACCCAATTCTTGATTTTCTTGATCCAAAACTAGATTTTTGTATTCGCGACCAAATTCTTGATTTTCTTGATCCAAAACTAGATTTTTGTATTCGCGACCCAATTCTTGATTTTTTTCTTGATCCAAAACAAGATTTTTGTATTCGCGACCAACTTCTTGATTTTCTTGATCCAAAACTAGATTTTTGTATTCGCGACCCAATTCTTGATTTTCTTGATCCAAAACTAGATTTTTGTATTCGCCACGCAGTTCTTGATTTTCTTGATCCAAAACTAGATTTTTGTATTCGCGACCAAATTCTTAATTTTCTTGATCCAAAACTAGAGATTTGCATTCGCGACCCAATTCTTGATTTTCTTGATCCAAAACTATACTTTTGTATTCGCGACCAAATTCTTGATTTTCTTGATCCAAAACTAGATTTTTGTATTCGCGACCCAATTCTTGATTTTCTTGATCCAAAACTAGATTTTTGCATTCGCCACGCAGTTCTTGATTTTCTTGATCCAAAACTAGATTTTTGTATTCGCGACCAAATTCTTGATTTTCTTGATCCAAAACTAGATTTTTGTATTCGCGACCCAATTCTTGATTTTCTTGATCCAAAACTAGATTTTTGTATTCGCGACCAATTTCTTGATTTTCTTGATCCAAAACTAGATTTTTGTATTCGCGACCCAATTCTTGATTTTCTTGATCCAAAACTAGTTTTTGTATTCGCCACGCAGTTCTTGATTTTCTTGATCCAAAACTAGATTTTTGTATTCGCGACCAAATTCTTGATTTTCTTGATCCAAAACTATATTTTTGTATTCGCGACCAAATTCTTGATTTTCTTGATCCAAAACTAGATTTTTGTATTCGTGACCCAATTCTTGATTTTCTTGATCCAAAACTAGATTTTTGTATTCGCGACCCAATTCTTGATTTTTTTCTTGATCCAAAACAAGATTTTTGTATTCGCGACCAACTTCTTGATTTTCTTGATCCAAAACTAGATTTTTGTATTCGCGACCCAATTCTTGATTTTCTTGATCCAAAACTAGATTTTTGTATTCGCCACGCAGTTCTTGATTTTCTTGATCCAAAACTAGATTTTTGTATTCGCGACCAAATTCTTGATTTTCTTGATCCAAAACTAGAGATTTGCATTCGCGACCGAATTCTTGATTTTCTTGATCCAAAACTAGATTTTTGTATTCGCGACCCAATTCTTGATTTTTTTCTTGATCCAAAACTAGATTTTTATATTCGCGACCGAATTCATTATTTTCTTGACCCAAAACTAGATTTTCGTATTCGCCACGCAGTTCTTGATTTTCTTAATCCAAAACTAGATTTTTGTATTCGCGACCAAATTCTTGATTTTCTTGATCCAAAATTTGATTTTTGTATTCGCGACCAAATTCTTGAATTTCTTGATCCAAAACTAGATTTTTGTATTCGCGACCATATTCTTGATTTTCTTGATCCAAAAAGAAATTTTTGTATTCGCGACCAAATTTTTGATTTTCTTGATCCAAAATTTGATTTTTGTATTCGCGACCAAATTCTTGATTTTCTTGATCCAAAACTAGATTTTTGTATTGGCGACCAAATTCTTGATTTTCTTGATCCAAAATTAGATTTTTGTATTCGCGACCAAATTCTTGATTTTCTTGATCCAAAACTAGATTTTTGTATTCGCGACCCAATTCTTGATTTTCTTGATCCAAAACTAGATTTTTGTATTCGCGACCCAATTCTTGATTTTCTTGATCCAAAACTAGATTTTTGTATTCGCGACCAAATTCTTGATTTTCTTGATCCAAAACTAGATTTTTGTATTCGCGACCAAATTCTTGATTTTTTTTTATCCAAAACTAGATTTTGTATTCGCGACCCAATTCTTGATTTTTTTTATCCAAAACTAGATTTTTGTATTCGCGACCCAATTCTTGATTTTTTTCTTGATCCAAAACTAGATTTTTGTATTCGCGACCAAATTCTTGATTTTCTTGATCCAAAACTAGATTTTTGCATTCGCCACGCAGTTCTTGATTTTCTTAATCCAAAACTAGATTTTTGTATTCGCGACCAAATTCTTGATTTTCTTGATCCAAAACTAGATTTTTGTATTCGCGACCCAATTCTTGATTTTCTTGATCCAAAACTAGATTTTTGTATTCGCGACCAATTTCTTGATTTTCTTGATCCAAAACTTTATTTTTGTATTCGCGACCAAATTCTTGATTTTCTTGATCCAAAACTAGATTTTTGTATTCGCGACCCAATCCTTGATTTTCTTGATCCAAAACTAGATTTTTGTATTCGCGACCCAATTCTTGATTTTCTTGATCCAAAACTAGATTTTTGTATTCGCGACCCAATTCTTGATTTTCTTGATCCAAAACTAGATTTTTGTATTCGTCACGCAGTTCTTGATTTTCTTGATCCAAAACTAGATTTTTGTATTCGCGACCAAATTCTTGATTTTCTTGATCCAAAACTAGAGATTTGCATTCGCGACCAAATTCTTGATTTTCTTGATCCAAAACTAGATTTTTGTATTCGCGACCCAATTCTTGATTTTCTTGATCCAAAACTAGATTTTTGTATTCGCGACCCAATTCTTGATTTTCTTGATCCAAAACTAGATTTTTGTATTCGCGACCCAATTCTTGATTTTCTTGATCCAAAACTAGATTTTTGTATTCGCGACCAAATTCTTGATTTTCTTGATCCAAAACTAGATTTTTGTATTCGCGACCCAATTCTTGATTTTTTTCTTGATCCAAAACAAGATTTTTGTATTCGCGACCAACTTCTTGATTTTCTTGATCCAAAACTAGATTTTTGTATTCGCGACCCAATTCTTGATTTTCTTGATCCAAAACTAGATTTTTGTATTCGCCACGCAGTTCTTGATTTTCTTGATCCAAAACTAGATTTTTGTATTCGCGACCAAATTCTTAATTTTCTTGATCCAAAACTAGAGATTTGCATTCGCGACCCAATTCTTGATTTTCTTGATCCAAAACTATACTTTTGTATTCGCGACCCAATTCCTGATTTTCTTGATCCAAAACTAGATTTTTGTATGCGCGACCAAATTCTTGATTTTCTTGATCCAAAACTAGATTTTTGTATTCGCGACCCAATTCTTGATTTTTTTCTTGATCCAAAACTAGATTTTTGTATTCGCGACCAAATTCTTGATTTTCTTGATCCAAAACTAGATTTTTGCATTCGCCACGCAGTTCTTGATTTTCTTGATCCAAAACTAGATTTTTGTATTCGCGACCAAATTCTTGATTTTCTTGATCCAAAACTAGATTTTTGTATTCGCGACCCAATTCTTGATTTTCTTGATCCAAAACTAGATTTTTGTATTCGCGACCAATTTCTTGATTTTCTTGATCCAAAACTAGATTTTTGTATTCGCGACCCAATTCTTGATTTTCTTGATCCAAAACTAGTTTTTGTATTCGCCACGCAGTTCTTGATTTTCTTGATCCAAAACTAGATTTTTGTATTCGCGACCAAATTCTTGATTTTCTTGATCCAAAACTATATTTTTGTATTCGCGACCAAATTCTTGATTTTCTTGATCCAAAACTAGATTTTTGTATTCGTGACCCAATTCTTGATTTTCTTGATCCAAAACTAGATTTTTGTATTCGCGACCAAATTCTTGATTTTCTTGATCCAAAACTTGATTTTTGTATTCGCGACCAAATTCTTGATTTTCTTGATGCAAAACTATATTTTTGTATTCGAGAGCAAATTCTTGATTTTCTTGATCCAAAACTAGATTTTTGTATTCGCGACCAAATTCTTGGTTTTCTTGATCCAAAACTTGATTTTTGCATTCGCCACGCAGTTCTTGATTTTCTTGATCCAAAACTATATTTTTGTATTCGCGACCAAATTCTTGATTTTCTTGATCCAAAACTAGATTTTTGTATTCGCGACCCAATTCTTGATTTTTTTCTTGATCCAAAACTAGATTTTTATATTCGCGACCGAATTCTTGATTTTCTTGACCCAAAACTAGATTTTCGTATTCGCCACGCAGTTCTTGATTTTCTTAATCCAAAACTAGATTTTTGTATTCGCGACCAAATTCTTGATTTTCTTGATCCAAAATTTGATTTTTGTATTCGCGACCAAATTCTTGAATTTCTTGATCCAAAACTAGATTTTTGTATTCGCGACCATATTCTTGATTTTCTTGATCCAAAAAGAAATTTTTGTATTCGCGACCAAATTTTTGATTTTCTTGATCCAAAATTTGATTTTTGTATTCGCGACCAAATTCTTGATTTTCTTGATCCAAAACTAGATTTTTGTATTCGCGACCAAATTCTTGATTTTCTTGATCCAAAATTTGATTTTTGTATTCGCGACCCAATTCTTGATTTTCTTGATCCAAAACTAGATTTTTGTATTCGCGACAAATTTCTTGATTTTCTTGATCCAAAACTAGATTTTTGTGTTCGCGACCCAATTCTTGATTTTCTTGATCCAAAACTAGATTTTTGTATTCGCCACGCTGTTCTTTATTTTCTTGATCCAAAACTAGATTTTTGTATTCGCGACCAAATTCTTGATTTTCTTGATCCAAAACTTGATTTTTGTATTCGCCACGCAGTTCTTGATTTTCTTGATCCAAAACTAGATTTTTGTATTCGCCACGCAGTTCTTGATTTTCTTGATCCAAAACTAGATTTTTGTGTTCGCGACCCAATTCTTGATTTTCTTGATCCAAAACTAGATTTTTGTATTCGCCACGCTGTTCTTTATTTTCTTGATCCAAAACTAGATTTTTGTATCCGCGACCAAATTCTTGATTTTCTTGATCCAAAACTTGATTTTTGTATTCGCCACGCAGTTCTTGATTTTCTTGATCCAAAACTAGATTTTTGTATTCGCCACGCAGTTCTTGATTTTCTTGATCCAAAACTAGATTTTTGTATTCGCGACCAAATTCTTGATTTTCTTGATCCAAAATTTGATTTTTGTATTCGCGACCCAATTCTTGATTTTCTTGATCCAAAACTAGATTTTTGTATTCGCGACCAAATTCTTGATTTTCTTGATCCAAAACTAGATTTTTGTATTCGCGACCCAATTCTTGATTTTCTTGATCCAAAACTAGATTTTTGTTTTCGCCACGCAGTTCTTGATTTTCTTGATCCAAAACAAGATTTTTGTATTCGCGACCCAATTCTTGATTTTCTTGATCCAAAACTAGATTTTTGTATTCGCGACCAAATTCTTGATTTTCTTGATCCAAAACTTGATTTTTGTATTCGCGACCAAATTCTTGATTTTCTTGATGCAAAACTATATTTTTGTATTCGAGAGCAAATTCTTGATTTTCTTGATCCAAAACTAGATTTTTGTATTCGCGACCAAATTCTTGGTTTTCTTGATCCAAAACTTGATTTTTGCATTCGCCACGCAGTTCTTGATTTTCTTGATCCAAAACTAGATTTTTGTATTCGCGACCCAATTCTTGATTTTTTTCTTGATCCAAAACTAGATTTTTATATTCGCGACCGAATTCTTGATTTTCTTGACCCAAAACTAGATTTTCGTATTCGCCACGCAGTTCTTGATTTTCTTAATCCAAAACTAGATTTTTGTATTCGCGACCAAATTCTTGATTTTCTTGATCCAAAATTTGATTTTTGTATTCGCGACCAAATTCTTGAATTTCTTGATCCAAAACTAGATTTTTGTATTCGCGACCATATTCTTGATTTTCTTGATCCAAAAAGAAATTTTTGTATTCGCGACCAAATTTTTGATTTTCTTGATCCAAAATTTGATTTTTGTATTCGCGACCAAATTCTTGATTTTCTTGATCCAAAACTAGATTTTTGTATTCGCGACCAAATTCTTGATTTTCTTGATCCAAAATTTGATTTTTGTATTCGCGACCCAATTCTTGATTTTCTTGATCCAAAACTAGATTTTTGTATTCGCGACAAATTTCTTGATTTTCTTGATCCAAAACTAGATTTTTGTATTCGCCACGCAGTTCTTGATTTTCTTGATCCAAAACTAGATTTTTGTATTCGCGACCAAATTCTTGATTTTCTTGATCCAAAATTTGATTTTTGTATTCGCCACGCTGTTCTTTATTTTCTTGATCCAAAACTAGATTTTTGTATCCGCGACCAAATTCTTGATTTTCTTGATCCAAAACTTGATTTTTGTATTCGCCACGCAGTTCTTGATTTTCTTGATCCAAAACTAGATTTTTGTATTCGCCACGCAGTTCTTGATTTTCTTGATCCAAAACTAGATTTTTGTATTCGCGACCAAATTCTTGATTTTCTTGATCCAAAATTTGATTTTTGTATTCGCGACCCAATTCTTGATTTTCTTGATCCAAAACTAGATTTTTGTATTCGCGACCAAATTCTTGATTTTCTTGATCCAAAACTAGATTTTTGTATTCGCGACCCAATTCTTGATTTTCTTGATCCAAAACTAGATTTTTGTATTCGCCACGCATTTCTTGGTTTTCTTGATCCAAAACTAGATTTTTGTATTCGCGACCCAATTCTTGATTTTCTTGATCCAAAACTAGATTTTTGTTTTCGCCACGCAGTTCTTGATTTTCTTGATCCAAAACAAGATTTTTGTATTCGCGACCAAATTCTTGATTTTCTTGATCCAAAACTATATTTTTGTATTCGCGACCAAATTCTTGATTTTCTTGATCCAAAACTAGATTTTTGTATTCGTGACCCAATTCTTGATTTTCTTGATCCAAAACTAGATTTTTGTATTCGCGACCAAATTCTTGATTTTCTTGATCCAAAACTTGATTTTTGTATTCGCGACCAAATTCTTGATTTTCTTGATGCAAAACTATATTTTTGTATTCGAGAGCAAATTCTTGATTTTCTTGATCCAAAACTAGATTTTTGTATTCGCGACCAAATTCTTGGTTTTCTTGATCCAAAACTTGATTTTTGCATTCGCCACGCAGTTCTTGATTTTCTTGATCCAAAACTAGATTTTTGTATTCGCGACCCAATTCTTGATTTTTTTCTTGATCCAAAACTAGATTTTTATATTCGCGACCGAATTCTTGATTTTCTTGACCCAAAACTAGATTTTCGTATTCGCCACGCAGTTCTTGATTTTCTTAATCCAAAACTAGATTTTTGTATTCGCGACCAAATTCTTGATTTTCTTGATCCAAAATTTGATTTTTGTATTCGCGACCAAATTCTTGAATTTCTTGATCCAAAACTAGATTTTTGTATTCGCGACCATATTCTTGATTTTCTTGATCCAAAAAGAAATTTTTGTATTCGCGACCAAATTTTTGATTTTCTTGATCCAAAATTTGATTTTTGTATTCGCGACCAAATTCTTGATTTTCTTGATCCAAAACTAGATTTTTGTATTCGCGACCAAATTCTTGATTTTCTTGATCCAAAATTTGATTTTTGTATTCGCGACCCAATTCTTGATTTTCTTGATCCAAAACTAGATTTTTGTATTCGCGACAAATTTCTTGATTTTCTTGATCCAAAACTAGATTTTTGTGTTCGCGACCCAATTCTTGATTTTCTTGATCCAAAACTAGATTTTTGTATTCGCCACGCTGTTCTTTATTTTCTTGATCCAAAACTAGATTTTTGTATTCGCGACCAAATTCTTGATTTTCTTGATCCAAAACTTGATTTTTGTATTCGCCACGCAGTTCTTGATTTTCTTGATCCAAAACTAGATTTTTGTATTCGCCACGCAGTTCTTGATTTTCTTGATCCAAAACTAGATTTTTGTGTTCGCGACCCAATTCTTGATTTTCTTGATCCAAAACTAGATTTTTGTATTCGCCACGCTGTTCTTTATTTTCTTGATCCAAAACTAGATTTTTGTATCCGCGACCAAATTCTTGATTTTCTTGATCCAAAACTTGATTTTTGTATTCGCCACGCAGTTCTTGATTTTCTTGATCCAAAACTAGATTTTTGTATTCGCCACGCAGTTCTTGATTTTCTTGATCCAAAACTAGATTTTTGTATTCGCGACCAAATTCTTGATTTTCTTGATCCAAAATTTGATTTTTGTATTCGCGACCCAATTCTTGATTTTCTTGATCCAAAACTAGATTTTTGTATTCGCGACCAAATTCTTGATTTTCTTGATCCAAAACTAGATTTTTGTATTCGCGACCCAATTCTTGATTTTCTTGATCCAAAACTAGATTTTTGTATTCGCCACGCATTTCTTGATTTTCTTGATCCAAAACTAGATTTTTGTATTCGCGACCCAATTCTTGATTTTCTTGATCCAAAACTAGATTTTTGTTTTCGCCACGCAGTTCTTGATTTTCTTGATCCAAAACAAGATTTTTGTATTCGCGACCAAATTCTTGATTTTCTTGATGCAAAACTATATTTTTGTATTCGAGAGCAAATTCTTGATTTTCTTGATCCAAAACTAGATTTTTGTATTCGCGACCAAATTCTTGGTTTTCTTGATCCAAAACTTGATTTTTGTATTCGCCACGCAGTTCTTGATTTTCTTGATCCAAAACTATATTTTTGTATTCGCGACCAAATTCTTGATTTTCTTGATCCAAAACAAAATTTTTGTATTCGCGACCCAATTCTTGATTTTTTTCTTGATCCAAAACTAGATTTTTATATTCGCGACCGAATTCTTGATTTTCTTGACCCAAAACTAGATTTTCGTATTCGCCACGCAGTTCTTGATTTTCTTCATCCAAAACTAGATTTTTGTATTCGCGACCAAATTCTTGATTTTCTTGATCCAAAATTTGATTTTTGTATTCGCGACCAAATTCTTGAATTTCTTGATCCAAAACTAGATTTTTGTATTCGCGACCATATTCTTGATTTTCTTGATCCAAAAAGAAATTTTTGTATTCGCGACCAAGTTTTTGATTTTCTTGATCCAAAATTTGATTTTTGTATTCGCGACCAAATTCTTGATTTTCTTGATCCAAAACTAGATTTTTGTATTCGCGACCAAATTCTTGATTTTCTTGATCCAAAACTAGATTTTTGTATTCGCGACCAAATTCTTGATTTTCTTGATGCAAAACTATATTTTTGTATTCGAGAGCAAATTCTTGATTTTCTTGATCCAAAACTAGATTTTTGTATTCGCGACCAAATTCTTGGTTTTCTTGATCCAAAACTTGATTTTTGCATTCGCCACGCAGTTCTTGATTTTCTTGATCCAAAACTATATTTTTGTATTCGCGACCAAATTCTTGATTTTCTTGATCGAAAACTAGATTTTTGTATTCGCGACCCAATTCTTGATTTTTTTCTTGATCCAAAACTAGATTTTTATATTCGCGACCGAATTCTTGATTTTCTTGACCCAAAACTAGATTTTCGTATTCGACACGCAGTTCTTGATTTTCTTAATCCAAAACTAGATTTTTGTATTCGCGACCAAATTCTTGATTTTCTTGATCCAAAATTTGATTTTTGTATTCGCGACCAAATTCTTGAATTTCTTGATCCAAAACTAGATTTTTGTATTCGCGACCATATTCTTGATTTTCTTGATCCAAAAAGAAATTTTTGTATTCGCGACCAAATTTTTGATTTTCTTGATCCAAAATTTGATTTTTGTATTCGCGACCAAATTCTTGATTTTCTTGATCCAAAACTAGATTTTTGTATTCGCGACCAAATTCTTGATTTTCTTGATCCAAAATTTGATTTTTGTATTCGCGACCCAATTCTTGATTTTCTTGATCCAAAACTAGATTTTTGTGTTCGCGACCCAATTCTTGATTTTCTTGATCCAAAACTAGATTTTTGTATTCGCCACGCTGTTCTTTATTTTCTTGATCCAAAACTAGATTTTTGTATTCGCGACCAAATTCTTGATTTTCTTGATCCAAAACTTGATTTTTGTATTCGCCACGCAGTTCTTGATTTTCTTGATCCAAAACTAGATTTTTGTATTCGCCACGCAGTTCTTGATTTTCTTGATCCAAAACTAGATTTTTGTGTTCGCGACCCAATTCTTGATTTTCTTTATCAAAAACTAGATTTTTGTATTCGCCACGCTGTTCTTTATTTTCTTGATCCAAAACTAGATTTTTGTATTCGCGACCAAATTCTTGATTTTCTTGATCCAAAACTTGATTTTTGTATTCGCAACGCAGTTCTTGATTTTCTTGATCCAAAACTAGATTTTTGTATTCGCCACGCAGTTCTTGATTTTCTTGATCCAAAACTAGATTTTTGTATTCGCGACCAAATTCTTGATTTTCTTGATCCAAAATTTGATTTTTGTATTCGCGACCCAATTCTTGATTTTCTTGATCCAAAACTAGATTTTTGTATTCGCGACCAAATTCTTGATTTTCTTGATCCAAAACTAGATTTTTGTATTCGCGACCCAATTCTTGATTTTCTTGATCCAAAACTAGATTTTTGTATTCGCCACGCATTTCTTGATTTTCTTGATCCAAAACTAGATTTTTGTATTCGCGACCCAATTCTTGATTTTCTTGATCCAAAACTAGATTTTTGTATTCGCGACCCAATTCTTGATTTTCTTGATCCAAAATTTGATTTTTGTATTCGCGACCAAATTCTTGAATTTCTTGATCCAAAACTAGATTTTTGTATTCGCGACCATATTCTTGATTTTCTTGATCCAAAAAGAAATTTTTGTATTCGCGACCAAATTTTTGATTTTCTTGATCCAAAATTTGATTTTTGTATTCGCGACCAAATTCTTGATTTTCTTGATCCAAAACTAGATTTTTGTATTCGCGACCAAATTCTTGATTTTCTTGATCCAAAATTTGATTTTTGTATTCGCGACCCAATTCTTGATTTTCTTGATCCAAAACTAGATTTTTGTATTCGCGACAAATTTCTTGATTTTCTTGATCCAAAACTAGATTTTTGTATTCGCCACGCAGTTCTTGATTTTCTTGATCCAAAACTAGATTTTTGTATTCGCGACCAAATTCTTGATTTTCTTGATCCAAAATTTGATTTTTGTATTCGCCACGCTGTTCTTTATTTTCTTGATCCAAAACTAGATTTTTGTATCCGCGACCAAATTCTTGATTTTCTTGATCCAAAACTTGATTTTTGTATTCGCCACGCAGTTCTTGATTTTCTTGATCCAAAACTAGATTTTTGTATTCGCCACGCAGTTCTTGATTTTCTTGATCCAAAACTAGATTTTTGTATTCGCGACCAAATTCTTGATTTTCTTGATCCAAAATTTGATTTTTGTATTCGCGACCCAATTCTTGATTTTCTTGATCCAAAACTAGATTTTTGTATTCGCGACCAAATTCTTGATTTTCTTGATCCAAAACTAGATTTTTGTATTCGCGACCCAATTCTTGATTTTCTTGATCCAAAACTAGATTTTTGTATTCGCCACGCATTTCTTGGTTTTCTTGATCCAAAACTAGATTTTTGTATTCGCGACCCAATTCTTGATTTTCTTGATCCAAAACTAGATTTTTGTTTTCGCCACGCAGTTCTTGATTTTCTTGATCCAAAACAAGATTTTTGTATTCGCGACCAAATTCTTGATTTTCTTGATCCAAAACTATATTTTTGTATTCGCGACCAAATTCTTGATTTTCTTGATCCAAAACTAGATTTTTGTATTCGTGACCCAATTCTTGATTTTCTTGATCCAAAACTAGATTTTTGTATTCGCGACCAAATTCTTGATTTTCTTGATCCAAAACTTGATTTTTGTATTCGCGACCAAATTCTTGATTTTCTTGATGCAAAACTATATTTTTGTATTCGAGAGCAAATTCTTGATTTTCTTGATCCAAAACTAGATTTTTGTATTCGCGACCAAATTCTTGGTTTTCTTGATCCAAAACTTGATTTTTGCATTCGCCACGCAGTTCTTGATTTTCTTGATCCAAAACTAGATTTTTGTATTCGCGACCCAATTCTTGATTTTTTTCTTGATCCAAAACTAGATTTTTATATTCGCGACCGAATTCTTGATTTTCTTGACCCAAAACTAGATTTTCGTATTCGCCACGCAGTTCTTGATTTTCTTAATCCAAAACTAGATTTTTGTATTCGCGACCAAATTCTTGATTTTCTTGATCCAAAATTTGATTTTTGTATTCGCGACCAAATTCTTGAATTTCTTGATCCAAAACTAGATTTTTGTATTCGCGACCATATTCTTGATTTTCTTGATCCAAAAAGAAATTTTTGTATTCGCGACCAAATTTTTGATTTTCTTGATCCAAAATTTGATTTTTGTATTCGCGACCAAATTCTTGATTTTCTTGATCCAAAACTAGATTTTTGTATTCGCGACCAAATTCTTGATTTTCTTGATCCAAAATTTGATTTTTGTATTCGCGACCCAATTCTTGATTTTCTTGATCCAAAACTAGATTTTTGTATTCGCGACAAATTTCTTGATTTTCTTGATCCAAAACTAGATTTTTGTGTTCGCGACCCAATTCTTGATTTTCTTGATCCAAAACTAGATTTTTGTATTCGCCACGCTGTTCTTTATTTTCTTGATCCAAAACTAGATTTTTGTATTCGCGACCAAATTCTTGATTTTCTTGATCCAAAACTTGATTTTTGTATTCGCCACGCAGTTCTTGATTTTCTTGATCCAAAACTAGATTTTTGTATTCGCCACGCAGTTCTTGATTTTCTTGATCCAAAACTAGATTTTTGTGTTCGCGACCCAATTCTTGATTTTCTTGATCCAAAACTAGATTTTTGTATTCGCCACGCTGTTCTTTATTTTCTTGATCCAAAACTAGATTTTTGTATCCGCGACCAAATTCTTGATTTTCTTGATCCAAAACTTGATTTTTGTATTCGCCACGCAGTTCTTGATTTTCTTGATCCAAAACTAGATTTTTGTATTCGCCACGCAGTTCTTGATTTTCTTGATCCAAAACTAGATTTTTGTATTCGCGACCAAATTCTTGATTTTCTTGATCCAAAATTTGATTTTTGTATTCGCGACCCAATTCTTGATTTTCTTGATCCAAAACTAGATTTTTGTATTCGCGACCAAATTCTTGATTTTCTTGATCCAAAACTAGATTTTTGTATTCGCGACCCAATTCTTGATTTTCTTGATCCAAAACTAGATTTTTGTATTCGCCACGCATTTCTTGATTTTCTTGATCCAAAACTAGATTTTTGTATTCGCGACCCAATTCTTGATTTTCTTGATCCAAAACTAGATTTTTGTTTTCGCCACGCAGTTCTTGATTTTCTTGATCCAAAACAAGATTTTTGTATTCGCGACCAAATTCTTGATTTTCTTGATGCAAAACTATATTTTTGTATTCGAGAGCAAATTCTTGATTTTCTTGATCCAAAACTAGATTTTTGTATTCGCGACCAAATTCTTGGTTTTCTTGATCCAAAACTTGATTTTTGTATTCGCCACGCAGTTCTTGATTTTCTTGATCCAAAACTATATTTTTGTATTCGCGACCAAATTCTTGATTTTCTTGATCCAAAACAAAATTTTTGTATTCGCGACCCAATTCTTGATTTTTTTCTTGATCCAAAACTAGATTTTTATATTCGCGACCGAATTCTTGATTTTCTTGACCCAAAACTAGATTTTCGTATTCGCCACGCAGTTCTTGATTTTCTTCATCCAAAACTAGATTTTTGTATTCGCGACCAAATTCTTGATTTTCTTGATCCAAAATTTGATTTTTGTATTCGCGACCAAATTCTTGAATTTCTTGATCCAAAACTAGATTTTTGTATTCGCGACCATATTCTTGATTTTCTTGATCCAAAAAGAAATTTTTGTATTCGCGACCAAGTTTTTGATTTTCTTGATCCAAAATTTGATTTTTGTATTCGCGACCAAATTCTTGATTTTCTTGATCCAAAACTAGATTTTTGTATTCGCGACCAAATTCTTGATTTTCTTGATCCAAAACTAGATTTTTGTATTCGCGACCAAATTCTTGATTTTCTTGATGCAAAACTATATTTTTGTATTCGAGAGCAAATTCTTGATTTTCTTGATCCAAAACTAGATTTTTGTATTCGCGACCAAATTCTTGGTTTTCTTGATCCAAAACTTGATTTTTGCATTCGCCACGCAGTTCTTGATTTTCTTGATCCAAAACTATATTTTTGTATTCGCGACCAAATTCTTGATTTTCTTGATCGAAAACTAGATTTTTGTATTCGCGACCCAATTCTTGATTTTTTTCTTGATCCAAAACTAGATTTTTATATTCGCGACCGAATTCTTGATTTTCTTGACCCAAAACTAGATTTTCGTATTCGACACGCAGTTCTTGATTTTCTTAATCCAAAACTAGATTTTTGTATTCGCGACCAAATTCTTGATTTTCTTGATCCAAAATTTGATTTTTGTATTCGCGACCAAATTCTTGAATTTCTTGATCCAAAACTAGATTTTTGTATTCGCGACCATATTCTTGATTTTCTTGATCCAAAAAGAAATTTTTGTATTCGCGACCAAATTTTTGATTTTCTTGATCCAAAATTTGATTTTTGTATTCGCGACCAAATTCTTGATTTTCTTGATCCAAAACTAGATTTTTGTATTCGCGACCAAATTCTTGATTTTCTTGATCCAAAATTTGATTTTTGTATTCGCGACCCAATTCTTGATTTTCTTGATCCAAAACTAGATTTTTGTGTTCGCGACCCAATTCTTGATTTTCTTGATCCAAAACTAGATTTTTGTATTCGCCACGCTGTTCTTTATTTTCTTGATCCAAAACTAGATTTTTGTATTCGCGACCAAATTCTTGATTTTCTTGATCCAAAACTTGATTTTTGTATTCGCCACGCAGTTCTTGATTTTCTTGATCCAAAACTAGATTTTTGTATTCGCCACGCAGTTCTTGATTTTCTTGATCCAAAACTAGATTTTTGTGTTCGCGACCCAATTCTTGATTTTCTTTATCAAAAACTAGATTTTTGTATTCGCCACGCTGTTCTTTATTTTCTTGATCCAAAACTAGATTTTTGTATTCGCGACCAAATTCTTGATTTTCTTGATCCAAAACTTGATTTTTGTATTCGCAACGCAGTTCTTGATTTTCTTGATCCAAAACTAGATTTTTGTATTCGCCACGCAGTTCTTGATTTTCTTGATCCAAAACTAGATTTTTGTATTCGCGACCAAATTCTTGATTTTCTTGATCCAAAATTTGATTTTTGTATTCGCGACCCAATTCTTGATTTTCTTGATCCAAAACTAGATTTTTGTATTCGCGACCAAATTCTTGATTTTCTTGATCCAAAACTAGATTTTTGTATTCGCGACCCAATTCTTGATTTTCTTGATCCAAAACTAGATTTTTGTATTCGCCACGCATTTCTTGATTTTCTTGATCCAAAACTAGATTTTTGTATTCGCGACCCAATTCTTGATTTTCTTGATCCAAAACTAGATTTTTGTTTTCGCCACGCAGTTCTTGATTTTCTTGATCCAAAACAAGATTTTTGTATTCGCGACCAAATTCTTGATTTTCTTGATGCAAAACTATATTTTTGTATTCGAGAGCAAATTCTTGATTTTCTTGATCCAAAACTAGATTTTTGTATTCGCGACCAAATTCTTGGTTTTCTTGATCCAAAACTTGATTTTTGTATTCGCCACGCAGTTCTTGATTTTCTTGATCCAAAACTATATTTTTGTATTCGCGACCAAATTCTTGATTTTCTTGATCCAAAACAAAATTTTTGTATTCGCCACCCAATTCTTGATTTTTTTCTTGATCCAAAACTAGATTTTTATATTCGCGACCGAATTCTTGATTTTCTTGACCCAAAACTAGATTTTCGGATTCGCCACGCAGTTCTTGATTTTCTTCATCCAAAACTAGATTTTTGTATTCGCGACCAAATTCTTGATTTTCTTGATCCAAAATTTGATTTTTGTATTCGCGACCAAATTCTTGAATTTCTTGATCCAAAACTAGATTTTTGTATTCGCGACCATATTCTTGATTTTCTTGATCCAAAAATGAATTTTTGTATTCGCGACCAAGTTTTTGATTTTCTTGATCCAAAATTTGATTTTTGTATTCGCGACCAAATTCTTGATTTTCTTGATCCAAAACTAGATTTTTGTATTCGCGACCAAATTCTTGATTTTCTTGATCCAAAATTTGATTTTTGTATTCGCGACCCAATTCTTGATTTTCTTGATCCAAAACTAGATTTTTGTATTCGCGACAAATTTCTTGATTTTCTTGATCCTAAACTAGATTTTTGTGTTCGCGACCCAATTCTTGATTTTCTTGATCCAAAACTAGATTTTTGTATTCGCCACGCTGTTCTTTATTTTCTTGATCCAAAACAAGATTTTTGTATTCGCGACCAAATTCTTGATTTTCTTGATCCAAAACTTGATTTTTGTATTCGCCACGCAGTTCTTTAATTTCTTGATCCAAAACTAGATTTTTGTATTCGTCACGCAGTTCTTGATTTTCTTGATCCAAAACTAGATTTTTGTATTCGCGACCAAATTCTTGATTTTCTTTATCCAAAACTAAATTTTTGTATTCGCCACGCAGTTCTTGATTTTCTTAATCCAAAACTAGATTTTTGTATTCGCGACCAAATTCTTGATTTTCTTGATCCAAAATTTGATTTTTGTATTCGCGACCAAATTCTTGATTTTCTTGATCCAAAACTAGATTTTTGTATTCGCGACCAAATTCTTGATTTTCTTGATCCAAAACATGATTTTTGTATTCGCGACCAAATTTTTGATTTTCTTGATCCAAAATTTGATTTTTGTATTCGCGACCAAATTCTTGATTTTCTTGATCCAAAACTATATTTGTGTATTCGCGACCAAATTCTTGATTTTCTTGATCCAAAATTTGATTTTTGTATTGGCGACCCATTTCTTGATTTTCTTGATCCAAAACTAGATTTTTGTATTCGCGACAAATTTCTTGATTTTCTTGATCCTAAACTAGATTTTTGTGTTCGCGACCCAATTCTTGATTTTCTTGATCCAAAACTAGATTTTTGTATTCGTCACGCTGTTCTTTATTTTCTTGATCCAAAACAAGATTTTTGTATTCGCGACCAAATTCTTGATTTTCTTGATCCAAAACTTGATTTTTGTATTCGCCACGCAGTTCTTGATTTTCTTGATCCAAAACTAGATTTTTGTATTCGTCACGCAGTTCTTGATTTTCTTGATCCAAAACTAGATTTTTGTATTCGCGACCAAATTCTTGATTTTCTTGATCCAAAACAAAATTTTTGTATTCGCCACGCAGTTCTTGATTTTCTTAATCCAAAACTAGATTTTTGTATTCGCGACCAAATTCTTGATTTTCTTGATCCAAAATTTGATTTTTGTATTCGCGACCAAATTCTTGAATTTCTTGATCCAAAACTAGATTTTTGTATTCGCGACCATATTCTTGATTTTCTTGATCCAAAAAGAAATTTTTGTATTCGCGACCAAATTTTTGATTTTCTGGATCCAAAATTTGATTTTTGTATTCGCGACCTAATTCTTGATTTTCTTGATCCAAAACTAGATTTTTGTATTCGCGACAAATTTCTTGATTTTCTTGATCCAAAACTTGATTTTTGTATTCGCCACGCAGTTCTTGATTTTCTTGATCCAAAACTAGATTTTTGTATTCGCGACCAAATTCTTGATTTTCTTGATCCAAAACTAGATTTTTGTATTCGCGACCAAATTCTTGATTTTCTTGATCCAAAATTTGATTTTTGTATTCGCGACCCAATTCTTGATTTTCTTGATCCAAAACTAGATTTTTGTATTCGCGACCAAATTCTTGATTTTCTTGATCCAAAACTAGATTTTTGTATTCGCGACCCAATTCTTGATTTTCTTGATCCAAAACTAGATTTTTGTATTTGCCACGCATTTCTTGATTTTCTTGATCCAAAACTAGATTTTTGTATTCGCGACCCAATTCTTGATTTTCTTGATCCAAAACTAGATTTTTGTTTTCGCCACGCAGTTCTTGATTTTCTTGATCCAAAACAAGATTTTTGTATTCGCGACCAAATTCTTGATTTTGTTGATGCAAAACTATATTTTTGTATTCGAGAGCAAATTCTTGATTTTCTTGATCCAAAACTAGATTTTTGTATTCGCGACCAAATTCTTGGTTTCTTGATCCAAAACTTGATTTTTGTATTCGCCACGCAGTTCTTGATTTTCTTGATCCAAAACTATATTTTTGTATTCGCGACCAAATTCTTGATTTTCTTGATCCAAAACAAAATTTTTGTATTCGCGACCCAATTCTTGATTTTTTTCTTGATCCAAAACTAGATTTTTATATTCGCGACCGAATTCTTGATTTTCTTGACCCAAAACTAGATTTTCGTATTCGCCACGCAGTTCTTGATTTTCTTCATCCAAAACTAGATTTTTGTATTCGCGACCAAATTCTTGATTTTCTTGATCCAAAATTTGATTTTTGTATTCGCGACCAAATTCTTGAATTTCTTGATCCAAAACTAGATTTTTGTATTCGCGACCATATTCTTGATTTTCTTGATCCAAAAATGAATTTTTGTATTCGCGACCAAGTTTTTGATTTTCTTGATCCAAAATTTGATTTTTGTATTCGCGACCAAATTCTTGATTTTCTTGATCCAAAACTAGATTTTTGTATTCGCGACCAAATTCTTGATTTTCTTGATCCAAAATTTGATTTTTGTATTCGCGACCCAATTCTTGATTTTCTTGATCCAAAACTAGATTTTTGTATTCGCGACAAATTTCTTGATTTTCTTGATCCTAAACTAGATTTTTGTGTTCGCGACCCAATTCTTGATTTTCTTGATCCAAAACTAGATTTTTGTATTCGCCACGCTGTTCTTTATTTTCTTGATCCAAAACAAGATTTTTGTATTCGCGACCAAATTCTTGATTTTCTTGATCCAAAACTTGATTTTTGTATTCGCCACGCAGTTCTTGAATTTCTTGATCCAAAACTAGATTTTTGTATTCGTCACGCAGTTCTTGATTTTCTTGATCCAAAACTAGATTTTTGTATTCGCGACCAAATTCTTGATTTTCTTTATCCAAAACTAAATTTTTGTATTCGCCACGCAGTTCTTGATTTTCTTAATCCAAAACTAGATTTTTGTATTCGCGACCAAATTCTTGATTTTCTTGATCCAAAATTTGATTTTTGTATTCGCGACCAAATTCTTGATTTTCTTGATCCAAAACTAGATTTTTGTATTCGCGACCAAATTCTTGATTTTCTTGATCCAAAACTTGATTTTTGTATTCGCGACCAAATTTTTGATTTTCTTGATCGAAAATTTGATTTTTGTATTCGCGACCAAATTCTTGATTTTCTTGATCCAAAACTAGATTTTTGTATTCGCGACCAAATTCTTGATTTTCTTGATCCAAAATTTGATTTTTGTATTTGCGACCCAATTCTTGATTTTCTTGATCCAAAACTAGATTTTTGTATTCGCGACAAATTTCTTGATTTTCTTGATCCTAAACTAGATTTTTGTGTTCGCGACCCAATTCTTGATTTTCTTGATCCAAAACTAGATTTTTGTATTCGCCACGCTGTTCTTTATTTTCTTGATCCAAAACAAGATTTTTGTATTCGCGACCAAATTCTTGATTTTCTTGATCCAAAACTTGATTTTTGTATTCGCCACGCAGTTCTTGATTTTCTTGATCCAAAACTAGATTTTTGTATTCGTCACGCAGTTCTTGATTTTCTTGATCCAAAACTAGATTTTTGTATTCGCGACCAAATTCTTGATTTTCTTGATCCAAAAAAAAATTTTTGTATTCGCCACGCAGTTCTTGATTTTCTTAATCCAAAACTAGATTTTTGTATTCGCGACCAAATTCTTGATTTTCTTGATCCAAAATTTGATTTTTGTATTCGCGACCAAATTCTTGAATTTCTTGATCCAAAACTAGATTTTTGTATTCGCGACCATATTCTTGATTTTCTTGATCCAAAAAGAAATTTTTGTATTCGCGACCAAATTTTTGATTTTCTGGATCCAAAATTTGATTTTTGTATTCGCGACCAAATTCTTGATTTTTTTCTTGATCCAAAACTAGATTTTTGTATTCGCGACCAAATTCTTGATTTTCTTGATCCAAAACTTGATTTTTGTATTCGCCACGCAGTTCTTGATTTTCTTGATCCAAAACTAGATTTTTGTATTCGTCACGCAGTTCTTGATTTTCTTGATCCAAAACTAGATTTTTGTATTCGCGACCAAATTCTTGATTTTCTTGATCCAAAACAAAATTTTTGTATTCGCCACGCAGTTCTTGATTTTCTTAATCCAAAACTAGATTTTTGTATTCGCGACCAAATTCTTGATTTTCTTGATCCAAAATTTGATTTTTGTATTCGCGACCAAATTCTTGAATTTCTTGATCCAAAACTAGATTTTTGTATTCGCGACCATATTCTTGATTTTCTTGATCCAAAAAGAAATTTTTGTATTCGCGACCAAATTTTTGATTTTCTGGATCCAAAATTTGATTTTTGTATTCGCGACCTAATTCTTGATTTTCTTGATCCAAAACTAGATTTTTGTATTCGCGACAAATTTCTTGATTTTCTTGATCCAAAACTTGATTTTTGTATTCGCCACGCAGTTCTTGATTTTCTTGATCCAAAACTAGATTTTTGTATTCGCCACGCAGTTCTTGATTTTCTTGATCCAAAACTAGATTTTTGTATTCGCGACCAAATTCTTGATTTTCTTGATCCAAAACTAGATTTTTGTATTCGCGACCAAATTCTTGATTTTCTTGATCCAAAATTTGATTTTTGTATTCGCGACCCAATTCTTGATTTTCTTGATCCAAAACTAGATTTTTGTATTCGCGACCAAATTCTTGATTTTCTTGATCCAAAACTAGATTTTTGTATTCGCGACCCAATTCTTGATTTTCTTGATCCAAAACTAGATTTTTGTATTCGCGACCCAATTCTTGATTTTCTTGATCCAAAACTAGATTTTTGTTTTCGCCACGCAGTTCTTGATTTTCTTGATCCAAAACAAGATTTTTGTATTCGCGACCAAATTCTTGATTTTGTTGATGCAAAACTATATTTTTGTATTCGAGAGCAAATTCTTGATTTTCTTGATCCAAAACTAGATTTTTGTATTCGCGACCAAATTCTTGGTTTCTTGATCCAAAACTTGATTTTTGTATTCGCCACGCAGTTCTTGATTTTCTTGATCCAAAACTATATTTTTGTATTCGCGACCAAATTCTTGATTTTCTTGATCCAAAACAAAATTTTTGTATTCGCGACCCAATTCTTGATTTTTTTCTTGATCCAAAACTAGATTTTTATATTCGCGACCGAATTCTTGATTTTCTTGACCCAAAACTAGATTTTCGTATTCGCCACGCAGTTCTTGATTTTCTTCATCCAAAACTAGATTTTTGTATTCGCGACCAAATTCTTGATTTTCTTGATCCAAAATTTGATTTTTGTATTCGCGACCAAATTCTTGAATTTCTTGATCCAAAACTAGATTTTTGTATTCGCGACCATATTCTTGATTTTCTTGATCCAAAAATGAATTTTTGTATTCGCGACCAAGTTTTTGATTTTCTTGATCCAAAATTTGATTTTTGTATTCGCGACCAAATTCTTGATTTTCTTGATCCAAAACTAGATTTTTGTATTCGCGACCAAATTCTTGATTTTCTTGATCCAAAATTTGATTTTTGTATTCGCGACCCAATTCTTGATTTTCTTGATCCAAAACTAGATTTTTGTATTCGCGACAAATTTCTTGATTTTCTTGATCCTAAACTAGATTTTTGTGTTCGCGACCCAATTCTTGATTTTCTTGATCCAAAACTAGATTTTTGTATTCGCCACGCTGTTCTTTATTTTCTTGATCCAAAACAAGATTTTTGTATTCGCGACCAAATTCTTGATTTTCTTGATCCAAAACTTGATTTTTGTATTCGCCACGCAGTTCTTGAATTTCTTGATCCAAAACTAGATTTTTGTATTCGTCACGCAGTTCTTGATTTTCTTGATCCAAAACTAGATTTTTGTATTCGCGACCAAATTCTTGATTTTCTTTATCCAAAACTAAATTTTTGTATTCGCCACGCAGTTCTTGATTTTCTTAATCCAAAACTAGATTTTTGTATTCGCGACCAAATTCTTGATTTTCTTGATCCAAAATTTGATTTTTGTATTCGCGACCAAATTCTTGATTTTCTTGATCCAAAACTAGATTTTTGTATTCGCGACCAAATTCTTGATTTTCTTGATCCAAAACTTGATTTTTGTATTCGCGACCAAATTTTTGATTTTCTTGATCGAAAATTTGATTTTTGTATTCGCGACCAAATTCTTGATTTTCTTGATCCAAAACTAGATTTTTGTATTCGCGACCAAATTCTTGATTTTCTTGATCCAAAATTTGATTTTTGTATTTGCGACCCAATTCTTGATTTTCTTGATCCAAAACTAGATTTTTGTATTCGCGACAAATTTCTTGATTTTCTTGATCCTAAACTAGATTTTTGTGTTCGCGACCCAATTCTTGATTTTCTTGATCCAAAACTAGATTTTTGTATTCGCCACGCTGTTCTTTATTTTCTTGATCCAAAACAAGATTTTTGTATTCGCGACCAAATTCTTGATTTTCTTGATCCAAAACTTGATTTTTGTATTCGCCACGCAGTTCTTGATTTTCTTGATCCAAAACTAGATTTTTGTATTCGTCACGCAGTTCTTGATTTTCTTGATCCAAAACTAGATTTTTGTATTCGCGACCAAATTCTTGATTTTCTTGATCCAAAAAAAAATTTTTGTATTCGCCACGCAGTTCTTGATTTTCTTAATCCAAAACTAGATTTTTGTATTCGCGACCAAATTCTTGATTTTCTTGATCCAAAATTTGATTTTTGTATTCGCGACCAAATTCTTGAATTTCTTGATCCAAAACTAGATTTTTGTATTCGCGACCATATTCTTGATTTTCTTGATCCAAAAAGAAATTTTTGTATTCGCGACCAAATTTTTGATTTTCTGGATCCAAAATTTGATTTTTGTATTCGCGACCAAATTCTTGATTTTTTTCTTGATCCAAAACTAGATTTTTGTATTCGCGACCAAATTCTTGATTTTCTTGATCCAAAATTTGATTTTTGTATTCGCGACCCAATTCTTGATTTTCTTGATCCAAAACTAGATTTTTGTATTCGCGACCAAATTCTTGGTTTCTTGATCCAAAACTTGATTTTTGTATTCGCCACGCAGTTCTTGATTTTCTTGATCCAAAACTATATTTTTGTATTCGCGACCAAATTCTTGATTTTCTTGATCCAAAACAAAATTTTTGTATTCGCGACCCAATTCTTGATTTTTTTCTTGATCCAAAACTAGATTTTTATATTCGCGACCGAATTCTTGATTTTCTTGACCCAAAACTAGATTTTCGTATTCGCCACGCAGTTCTTGATTTTCTTCATCCAAAACTAGATTTTTGTATTCGCGACCAAATTCTTGATTTTCTTGATCCAAAATTTGATTTTTGTATTCGCGACCAAATTCTTGAATTTCTTGATCCAAAACTAGATTTTTGTATTCGCGACCATATTCTTGATTTTCTTGATCCAAAAATGAATTTTTGTATTCGCGACCAAGTTTTTGATTTTCTTGATCCAAAATTTGATTTTTGTATTCGCGACCAAATTCTTGATTTTCTTGATCCAAAACTAGATTTTTGTATTCGCGACCAAATTCTTGATTTTCTTGATCCAAAATTTGATTTTTGTATTCGCGACCCAATTCTTGATTTTCTTGATCCAAAACTAGATTTTTGTATTCGCGACAAATTTCTTGATTTTCTTGATCCTAAACTAGATTTTTGTGTTCGCGACCCAATTCTTGATTTTCTTGATCCAAAACTAGATTTTTGTATTCGCCACGCTGTTCTTTATTTTCTTGATCCAAAACAAGATTTTTGTATTCGCGACCAAATTCTTGATTTTCTTGATCCAAAACTTGATTTTTGTATTCGCCACGCAGTTCTTGAATTTCTTGATCCAAAACTAGATTTTTGTATTCGTCACGCAGTTCTTGATTTTCTTGATCCAAAACTAGATTTTTGTATTCGCGACCAAATTCTTGATTTTCTTTATCCAAAACTAAATTTTTGTATTCGCCACGCAGTTCTTGATTTTCTTAATCCAAAACTAGATTTTTGTATTCGCGACCAAATTCTTGATTTTCTTGATCCAAAATTTGATTTTTGTATTCGCGACCAAATTCTTGATTTTCTTGATCCAAAACTAGATTTTTGTATTCGCGACCAAATTCTTGATTTTCTTGATCCAAAACTTGATTTTTGTATTCGCGACCAAATTTTTGATTTTCTTGATCGAAAATTTGATTTTTGTATTCGCGACCAAATTCTTGATTTTCTTGATCCAAAACTAGATTTTTGTATTCGCGACCAAATTCTTGATTTTCTTGATCCAAAATTTGATTTTTGTATTTGCGACCCAATTCTTGATTTTCTTGATCCAAAACTAGATTTTTGTATTCGCGACAAATTTCTTGATTTTCTTGATCCTAAACTAGATTTTTGAGTTCGCGACCCAATTCTTGATTTTCTTGATCCAAAACTAGATTTTTGTATTCGCCACGCTGTTCTTTATTTTCTTGATCCAAAACAAGATTTTTGTATTCGCGACCAAATTCTTGATTTTCTTGATCCAAAACTTGATTTTTGTATTCGCCACGCAGTTCTTGATTTTCTTGATCCAAAACTAGATTTTTGTATTCGTCACGCAGTTCTTGATTTTCTTGATCCAAAACTAGATTTTTGTATTCGCGACCAAATTCTTGATTTTCTTGATCCAAAAAAAAATTTTTGTATTCGCCACGCAGTTCTTGATTTTCTTAATCCAAAACTAGATTTTTGTATTCGCGACCAAATTCTTGATTTTCTTGATCCAAAATTTGATTTTTGTATTCGCGACCAAATTCTTGAATTTCTTGATCCAAAACTAGATTTTTGTATTCGCGACCATATTCTTGATTTTCTTGATCCAAAAAGAAATTTTTGTATTCGCGACCAAATTTTTGATTTTCTGGATCCAAAATTTGATTTTTGTATTCGCGACCAAATTCTTGATTTTTTTCTTGATCCAAAACTAGATTTTTGTATTCGCGACCAAATTCTTGATTTTCTTGATCCAAAATTTGATTTTTGTATTCGCGACCCAATTCTTGATTTTCTTGATCCAAAACTAGATTTTTGTATTCGCGACCAAATTCTTGGTTTCTTGATCCAAAACTTGATTTTTGTATTCGCCACGCAGTTCTTGATTTTCTTGATCCAAAACTATATTTTTGTATTCGCGACCAAATTCTTGATTTTCTTGATCCAAAACAAAATTTTTGTATTCGCGACCCAATTCTTGATTTTTTTCTTGATCCAAAACTAGATTTTTATATTCGCGACCGAATTCTTGATTTTCTTGACCCAAAACTAGATTTTCGTATTCGCCACGCAGTTCTTGATTTTCTTCATCCAAAACTAGATTTTTGTATTCGCGACCAAATTCTTGATTTTCTTGATCCAAAATTTGATTTTTGTATTCGCGACCAAATTCTTGAATTTCTTGATCCAAAACTAGATTTTTGTATTCGCGACCATATTCTTGATTTTCTTGATCCAAAAATGAATTTTTGTATTCGCGACCAAGTTTTTGATTTTCTTGATCCAAAATTTGATTTTTGTATTCGCGACCAAATTCTTGATTTTCTTGATCCAAAACTAGATTTTTGTATTCGCGACCAAATTCTTGATTTTCTTGATCCAAAATTTGATTTTTGTATTCGCGACCCAATTCTTGATTTTCTTGATCCAAAACTAGATTTTTGTATTCGCGACAAATTTCTTGATTTTCTTGATCCTAAACTAGATTTTTGTGTTCGCGACCCAATTCTTGATTTTCTTGATCCAAAACTAGATTTTTGTATTCGCCACGCTGTTCTTTATTTTCTTGATCCAAAACAAGATTTTTGTATTCGCGACCAAATTCTTGATTTTCTTGATCCAAAACTTGATTTTTGTATTCGCCACGCAGTTCTTGAATTTCTTGATCCAAAACTAGATTTTTGTATTCGTCACGCAGTTCTTGATTTTCTTGATCCAAAACTAGATTTTTGTATTCGCGACCAAATTCTTGATTTTCTTTATCCAAAACTAAATTTTTGTATTCGCCACGCAGTTCTTGATTTTCTTAATCCAAAACTAGATTTTTGTATTCGCGACCAAATTCTTGATTTTCTTGATCCAAAATTTGATTTTTGTATTCGCGACCAAATTCTTGATTTTCTTGATCCAAAACTAGATTTTTGTATTCGCGACCAAATTCTTGATTTTCTTGATCCAAAACTTGATTTTTGTATTCGCGACCAAATTTTTGATTTTCTTGATCGAAAATTTGATTTTTGTATTCGCGACCAAATTCTTGATTTTCTTGATCCAAAACTAGATTTTTGTATTCGCGACCAAATTCTTGATTTTCTTGATCCAAAATTTGATTTTTGTATTTGCGACCCAATTCTTGATTTTCTTGATCCAAAACTAGATTTTTGTATTCGCGACAAATTTCTTGATTTTCTTGATCCTAAACTAGATTTTTGTGTTCGCGACCCAATTCTTGATTTTCTTGATCCAAAACTAGATTTTTGTATTCGCCACGCTGTTCTTTATTTTCTTGATCCAAAACAAGATTTTTGTATTCGCGACCAAATTCTTGATTTTCTTGATCCAAAACTTGATTTTTGTATTCGCCACGCAGTTCTTGATTTTCTTGATCCAAAACTAGATTTTTGTATTCGTCACGCAGTTCTTGATTTTCTTGATCCAAAACTAGATTTTTGTATTCGCGACCAAATTCTTGATTTTCTTGATCCAAAAAAAAATTTTTGTATTCGCCACGCAGTTCTTGATTTTCTTAATCCAAAACTAGATTTTTGTATTCGCGACCAAATTCTTGATTTTCTTGATCCAAAATTTGATTTTTGTATTCGCGACCAAATTCTTGAATTTCTTGATCCAAAACTAGATTTTTGTATTCGCGACCATATTCTTGATTTTCTTGATCCAAAAAGAAATTTTTGTATTCGCGACCAAATTTTTGATTTTCTGGATCCAAAATTTGATTTTTGTATTCGCGACCAAATTCTTGATTTTTTTCTTGATCCAAAACTAGATTTTTGTATTCGCGACCAAATTCTTGATTTTCTTGATCCAAAATTTGATTTTTGTATTCGCGACCCAATTCTTGATTTTCTTGATCCAAAACTAGATTTTTGTATTCGCGACAAATTTCTTGATTTTCTTGATCCAAAACTTGATTTTTGTATTCGCCACGCAGTTCTTGATTTTCTTGATCCAAAACTAGATTTTTGTATTCGCGACCAAATTCTTGATTTTCTTGATCCAAAACTAGATTTTTGTATTCGCGACCCAATTCTTGATTTTCTTGATCCAAAACTAGATTTTTGTATTTGCCACACATTTCTTGATTTTCTTGATCCAAAACTAGATTTTTGTATTCGCGACCCAATTCTTGATTTTCTTTATCCAAAACTAGATTTTTGTTTTCGCCACGCAGTTCTTGATTTTCTTGATCCAAAACAAGATTTTTGTATTCGCGACCAAATTCTTGATTTTCTTGATGCAAAACTATATTTTTGTATTCGAGAGCAAATTCTTCATTTTCTTGATCCAAAACTAGATTTTTGTATTCGCGACCAAATTCTTGGTTTTCTTGACCCAAAACTTGATTTTTGTATTCGCCACGCAGTTCTTGATTTTCTTGATCCAAAACTATATTTTTGTATTCGCGACCAAATTCTTGATTTTCTTGATCCAAAACTAAATTTTGGTATTCGCGACCCAATTCTTGATTTTTTTCTTGATCCAAAACTAGATTTTTATATTCGCGACCGAATTCTTGATTTTCTTGACCCAAAACTAGATTTTCGTATTCGCCACGCAGTTCTTGATTTTCTTAATCCAAAACCAGATTTTTGTATTCGCGACCAAATTCTTGATTTTCTTGATCCAAAATTTGATTTTTGTATTCGCGACCAAATTCTTGAATTTCTTGATCCAAAACTAGATTTTTGTATTCGCGACCATATTCTTGATTTTCTTGATCCAAAAATGAATTTTTGTATTCGCGACCAAGTTTTTGATTTTCTTGATCCAAAATTTGATTTTTGTATTCGCGACCAAATTCTTGATTTTCTTGATCCAAAACTAGATTTTTGTATTCGCGACCCAATTCTTGATTTTCTTGATCCAAAACTAGATTTTTGTATTCGCGACCCAATTCTTGATTTTCTTGATCCAAAACTAGATTTTTGTATTCGCGACAAATTTCTTGATTTTCTTGATCCTAAACTAGATTTTTGTGTTCGCGACCCAATTCTTGATTTTCTTGATCCAAAACTAGATTTTTGTATTCGCCACGCTGTTCTTTATTTTCTTGATCCAAAACAAGATTTTTGTATTCGCGACCAAATTCTTGATTTTCTTGATCCAAAACTTGATTTTTGTATTCGCCACGCAGTTCTTGATTTTCTTGATCCAAAACTAGATTTTTGTATTCGTCACGCAGTTCTTGATTTTCTTGATCCAAAACTAGATTTTTGTATTCGCGACCAAATTCTTGATTTTATTGATCCAAAACTAAATTTTTGTATTCGCCACGCAGTTCTTGATTTTCTTGATCCAAAATTTGATTTTTGTATTCGCGACCAAATTCTTGATTTTCTTGATCCAAAACTAGATTTTTGTATTCGCGACCAAATTCTTGATTTTCTTGATCCAAAACTAGATTTTTGTATTCGCGACCAAATTTTTGATTTTCTTGATCCAAAATTTGATTTTTGTATTCGCGACCAAATTCTTGATTTTCTTGATCCAAAACTAGATTTTTGTATTCGCGACCAAATTCTTGATTTTCTTGATCCAAAACTAGATTTTTGTATTCGAGAGCAAATTCTTGATTTTCTTGATCCAAAACTAGATTTTTGTATTCGCGACCAAATTCTTGATTTTCTTGATCCAAAACTAGATTTTTGTATTCGCGACCAAATTCTTGATTTTCTTGATCCAAAACTAGATTTTTATATTCGCGACCCAATTCTTGATTTTCTTGATCCAAAACTAGATTTTTGTATTCGCGACCAAATTCTTGATTTTCTTGATCCAAAACTTGATTTTTGTATTCGCGACCAAATTCTTGATTTTCTTGATCCAAAACTAGATTTTTGTATTCGCGACAAATTTCTTGATTTTCTTGATCCAAAACTAGATTTTTGTATTCGCGACCCAATTCTTGATTTTCTTGATCCAAAACTAGATTTTTGTTTTCGCCACGCAGTTTTTGATTTTCTTGATCCAAAACTAGATTTTTGTATTCGCGACCAAATTCTTGATTTTCTTGATCCAAAACTAGATTTTTGTATTCGCGACCAATTTCTTGATTTTCTTGATCCAAAACTAGATTTTTGTATTCGCGACCCAATTCTTGATTTTCTTGATCCAAAACTAGATTTTTGTATTCGCCACGCAGTTCTTGATTTTCTTGATCCAAAACAAGATTTTTGTATTCGCGACCAAATTCTTGATTTTCTTGATGCAAAACTATATTTTTGTATTCGCGACCAAATTCTTGGTTTTCTTGACCCAAAACTTGATTTTTGTATTCGCCACGCAGTTCTTGATTTTCTTGATCCAAAACTATATTTTTGTATTCGCGACCAAATTCTTGATTTTCTTGATCCAAAACTACATTTTTGTATTCGCGACCCAATTCTTGATTTTTTTCTTGATCCAAAACTAGATTTTTATATTCGCGACCGAATTCTTGATTTTCTTGACCCAAAACTAGATTTTCGTATTCGCCACGCAGTTCTTGATTTTCTTAATCCAAAACTAGATTTTTGTATTCGCGACCAAATTCTTGATTTTCTTGATCCAAAATTTGATTTTTGTATTCGCGACCAAATTCTTGAATTTCTTGATCCAAAACTAGATTTTTGTATTCGCGACCATATTCTTGATTTTCTTGATCCAAAAATGAATTTTTGTATTCGCGACCAAGTTTTTGATTTTCTTGATCCAAAATTTGATTTTTGTATTCGCGACCAAATTCTTGATTTTCTTGATCCAAAACTAGATTTTTGTATTCGCGACCAAATTCTTGATTTTCTTGATCCAAAATTTGATTTTTGTATTCGCGACCCAATTCTTGATTTTCTTGATCCAAAACTAGATTTTTGTATTCGCGACAAATTTCTTGATTTTCTTGATCCTAAACTAGATTTTTGTGTTCGCGACCCAATTCTTGATTTTCTTGATCCAAAACTAGATTTTTGTATTCGCCACGCTGTTCTTTATTTTCTTGATCCAAAACAAGATTTTTGTATTCGCGACCAAATTCTTGATTTTCTTGATCCAAAACTTGATTTTTGTATTCGCCACGCAGTTCTTGATTTTCTTGATCCAAAACTAGATTTTTGTATTCGTCACACAGTTCTTGATTTTCTTGATCCAAAACTAGATTTTTGTATTCGCGACCAAATTCTTGATTTTCTTGATCCAAAACTAAATTTTTGTATTCGCCACGCAGTTCTTGATTTTCTTAATCCAAAACTAGATTTTTGTATTCGCGACCAAATTCTTGATTTTCTTGATCCAAAATTTGATTTTTGTATTCGCGACCAAATTCTTGATTTTCTTGATCCAAAACTAGATTTTTGTATTCGCGACCAAATTCTTGATTTTCTTGATCCAAAACTTGATTTTTGTATTCGCGACCAAATTCTTGATTTTCTTGATCCAAAACTAGATTTTTGTATTCGCGACCAAATTCTTGATTTTCTTGATCCAAAACTATATTTTTGTATTCGAGAGCAAATTCTTGATTTTCTTGATCCAAAACTAGATTTTTGTATTCGCGACCAAATTCTTGATTTTCTTGATCCAAAACTAGATTTTTGTATTCGCGACCAAATTCTTGATTTTCTTGATCCAAAACTAGATTTTTGTATTCGCGACCCAATTCTTGATTTTCTTGATCCAAAACTAGATTTTTGTATTCGCGACCAAATTCTTGATTTTCTTGATCCAAAACTTGATTTTTGTATTCGCGACCAAATTCTTGATTTTCTTGATCCAAAACTAGATTTTTGTTTTCGCGACCAATTTCTTGATTTTCTTGATCCAAAACTAGATTTTTGTATTCGCGACCCAATTCTTGATTTTCTTGATCCAAAACTAGATTTTTGTTTTCGCCACGCAGTTTTTGATTTCCTTGATCCAAAACTAGATTTTTGTATTCGCGACCAAATTCTTGATTTTCTTGATCCAAAACTAGATTTTTGTATTCGCGACCAATTTCTTGATTTTCTTGATCCAAAACTAGATTTTTGTATTCGCGACCCAATTCTTGATTTTCTTGATCCAAAACTTGATTTTTGTATTCGCCACGCAGTTCTTGATTTTCTTGATCCAAAACTAGATTTTTGTATTCGCGACCAAATTCTTGATTTTCTTGATCCAAAACTAGATTTTTGTATTCGCGACCCACTTCTTGATTTTCTTGATCCAAAACTAGATTTTTGTATTCGCGACCAAATTCTTGATTTTCTTGATCCAAAACTTGATTTTTGTATTCGCGACCAAATTCGTGATTTTCTTGATCCAAAACTAGATTTTTGTATTCGCGACCAATTTCTTGATTTTCTTGATCCAAAACTAGATTTTTGTATTCGCGACCCAATTCTTGATTTTCTTGATCCAAAACTAGATTTTTGTTTTCGCCACGCAGTTCTTGATTTTCTTGATCCAAAACTAGATTTTTGTATTCGCGACCAAATTCTTGATTTTCTTGATCCAAAACTAGATTTTTGTATTCGCGACCAATTTCTTGATTTTCTTGATCCAAAACTGGATTTTTGTATTCGCGACCCAATTCTTGATTTTCTTGATCCAAAACTAGATTTTTGTATTCGCCACGCAGTTCTTGATTTTCTTGATCCAAAACAAGATTTTTGTATTCGCGACCAAATTCTTGATTTTCTTGATCCAAAACTTGATTTTTGTATTCGCCACGCAGTTCTTGATTTTCTTGATCCAAAACTAGATTTTTGTATTCGTCACACAGTTCTTGATTTTCTTGATCCAAAACTAGATTTTTGTATTCGCGACCAAATTCTTGATTTTCTTGATCCAAAACTAAATTTTTGTATTCGCCACGCAGTTCTTGATTTTCTTAATCCAAAACTAGATTTTTGTATTCGCGACCAAATTCTTGATTTTCTTGATCCAAAATTTGATTTTTGTATTCGCGACCAAATTCTTGATTTTCTTGATCCAAAACTAGATTTTTGTATTCGCGACCAAATTCTTGATTTTCTTGATCCAAAACTATATTTTTGTATTCGAGAGCAAATTCTTGATTTTCTTGATCCAAAACTAGATTTTTGTATTCGCGACCAAATTCTTGATTTTCTTGATCCAAAACTAGATTTTTGTATTCGCGACCAAATTCTTGATTTTCTTGATCCAAAACTAGATTTTTGTATTCGCGACCCAATTCTTGATTTTCTTGATCCAAAACTAGATTTTTGTATTCGCGACCAAATTCTTGATTTTCTTGATCCAAAACTTGATTTTTGTATTCGCGACCAAATTCTTGATTTTCTTGATCCAAAACTAGATTTTTGTTTTCGCGACCAATTTCTTGATTTTCTTGATCCAAAACTAGATTTTTGTATTCGCGACCCAATTCTTGATTCTCTTGATCCAAAACTAGATTTTTGTTTTCGCCACGCAGTTTTTGATTTCCTTGATCCAAAACTAGATTTTTGTATTCGCGACCAAATTCTTGATTTTCTTGATCCAAAACTAGATTTTTGTATTCGCGACCAATTTCTTGATTTTCTTGATCCAAAACTAGATTTTTGTATTCGCGACCCAATTCTTGATTTTCTTGATCCAAAACTTGATTTTTGTATTCGCCACGCAGTTCTTGATTTTCTTGATCCAAAACTAGATTTTTGTATTCGCGACCAAATTCTTGATTTTCTTGATCCAAAACTAGATTTTTGTATTCGCGACCCACTTCTTGATTTTCTTGATCCAAAACTAGATTTTTGTATTCGCGACCAATTTCTTGATTTTCTTGATCCAAAACTAGATTTTTGTATTCGCGACCCAATTCTTGATTTTCTTGATCCAAAACTAGATTTTTGTTTTCGCCACGCAGTTCTTGATTTTCTTGATCCAAAACTAGATTTTTGTATTCGCGACCAAATTCTTGATTTTCTTGATCCAAAACTAGATTTTTGTATTCGCGACCAATTTCTTGATTTTCTTGATCCAAAACTGGATTTTTGTATTCGCGACCCAATTCTTGATTTTCTTGATCCAAAACTAGATTTTTGTATTCGCCACGCAGTTCTTGATTTTCTTGATCCAAAACAAGATTTTTGTATTCGCGACCAAATTCTTGATTTTCTTGATGCAAAACTATATTTTTGTATTCGAGAGCAAATTCTTGATTTTCTTGATCCAAAACTAGATTTTTGTATTCGCGACCAAATTCTTGGTTTTCTTGACCCAAAACTTGATTTTTGTATTCGCCACGCAGTTCTTGATTTTCTTGATCCAAAACTATATTTTTGTATTCGCGACCAAATTCTTGATTTTCTTGATCCAAAACTAAATTTTTGTATTCGCGACCCAATTCTTGATTTTTTTCTTGATCCAAAACTAGATTTTTATATTCGCGACCGAATTCTTGATTTTCTTGACCCAAAACTAGATTTTCGTATTCGCCACGCAGTTCTTGATTTTCTTAATCCAAAACTAGATTTTTGTATTCGCGACCAAATTCTTGATTTTCTTGATCCAAAACTAGATTTTTGTATTCGCGACCATATTCTTGATTTTCTTGATCCAAAAATGAATTTTTGTATTCGCGACCAAGTTTTTGATTTTCTTGATCCAAAATTTGATTTTTGTATTCGCGACCAAATTCTTGATTTTCTTGATCCAAAACTAGATTTTTGTATTCGCGACCAAATTCTTGATTTTCTTGATCCAAAATTTGATTTTTGTATTCGCGACCCAATTCTTGATTTTCTTGATCCAAAACTAGATTTTTGTATTCGCGACAAATTTCTTGATTTTCTTGATCCTAAACTAGATTTTTGTGTTCGCGACCCAATTCTTGATTTTCTTGATCCAAAACTAGATTTTTGTATTCGCCACGCTGTTCTTTATTTTCTTGATCCAAAACAAGATTTTTGTATTCGCGACCAAATTCTTGATTTTCTTGATCCAAAACTTGATTTTTGTATTCGCCACGCAGTTCTTGATTTTCTTGATCCAAAACTAGATTTTTGTATTCGTCACGCAGTTCTTGATTTTTTTGATCCAAAACTAGATTTTTGTATTCGCGACCAAATTCTTGATTTTCTTGATCCAAAACTAAATTTTTGTATTCGCCACGCAGTTCTTGATTTTCTTAATCCAAAACTAGATTTTTGTATTCGCGACCAAATTCTTGATTTTCTTGATCCAAAATTTGATTTTTGTATTCGCGACCAAATTCTTGATTTTCTTGATCCAAAACTAGATTTTTGTATTCGCGACCAAATTCTTGATTTTCTTGATCCAAAACTTGATTTTTGTATTCGCGACCAAATTCTTGATTTTCTTGATCCAAAACTAGATTTTTGTATTCGCGACCAAATTCTTGATTTTCTTGATCCAAAACTATATTTTTGTATTCGAGAGCAAATTCTTGATTTTCTTGATCCAAAACTAGATTTTTGTATTCGCGACCAAATTCTTGATTTTCTTGATCCAAAACTAGATTTTTGTATTCGCGACCAAATTCTTGATTTTCTTGATCCAAAACTAGATTTTTGTATTCGCGACCCAATTCTTGATTTTCTTGATCCAAAACTAGATTTTTGTATTCGCGACCAAATTCTTGATTTTCTTGATCCAAAACTTGATTTTTGTATTCGCGACCAAATTCTTGATTTTCTTGATCCAAAACTAGATTTTTGTATTCGCGACCAATTTCTTGGTTTTCTTGATCCAAAACTAGATTTTTGTATTCGCGACCCAATTCTTGATTTTCTTGATCCAAAACTAGATTTTTGTTTTCGCCACGCAGTTTTTGATTTTCTTGATCCAAAACTAGATTTTTGTATTCGCGACCAAATTCTTGATTTTCTTGATCCAAAACTAGATTTTTGTATTCGCGACCAATTTCTTGATTTTCTTGATCCAAAACTAGATTTTTGTATTCGCGACCCAATTCTTGATTTTCTTGATCCAAAACTTGATTTTTGTATTCGCCACGCAGTTCTTGATTTTCTTGATCCAAAACTAGATTTTTGTATTCGCGACCAAATTCTTGATTTTCTTGATCCAAAACTAGATTTTTGTATTCGCGACCCACTTCTTGATTTTCTTGATCCAAAACTAGATTTTTGTATTCGCGACCAAATTCTTGATTTTCTTGATCCAAAACTTGATTTTTGTATTCGCGACCAAATTCTTGATTTTCTTGATCCAAAACTAGGTTTTTGTATTCGCGACCAATTTCTTGATTTTCTTGATCCAAAACTAGATTTTTGTATTCGCGACCCAATTCTTGATTTTCTTGATCCAAAACTAGATTTTTGTTTTCGCCACGCAGTTCTTGATTTTCTTGATCCAAAACTAGATTTTTGTATTCGCGACCAAATTCTTGATTTTCTTGATCCAAAACTAGATTTTTGTATTCGCGACCAATTTCTTGATTTTCTTGATCCAAAACTGGATTTTTGTATTCGCGACCCAATTCTTGATTTTCTTGATCCAAAACTAGATTTTTGTATTCGCCACGCAGTTCTTGATTTTTTTGATCCAAAACTAGATTTTTGTATTCGCGACCAAATTCTTGATTTTCTTGATCCAAAACTATATTTTTGTATTCGAGAGCAAATTCTTGATTTTCTTGATCCAAAACTAGATTTTTGTATTCGCGACCAAATTCTTGGTTTTCTTGATCCAAAACTTGATTTTTGTATTCGCCACGCAGTTCTTGATTTTCTTGATCCAAAACTATATTTTTGTATTCGCGACCAAATTCTTGATTTTCTTGATCCAAAACTAGATTTTTGTATTCGCGACCCAATTCTTGATTTTTTTCTTGATCCAAAACTAGATTTTTGTATTCGCGACCGAATTCTTGAATTTCTTGATCCAAAACTAGATTTTTGTATTCGCGACCATATTCTTGATTTTCTTGATCCAAAAAGAAATTTTTGTATTCGCGACCAAATTTTTGATTTTCTTGATCCAAAATTTGATTTTTGTATTCGCGACCAAATTCTTGATTTTCTTGATCCAAAACTAGATTTTTGTATTCGCCACGCAGTTCTTGATTTTCTTGATCCAAAACTAGATTTTTGTATTCGCGACCAAATTCTTGATTTTCTTGATCCAAAACTATATTTTTGTATTCGAGAGCAAATTCTTGATTTTCTTGATCCAAAACTAGATTTTTGTATTCGCGACCAAATTCTTGATTTTCTTGATCCAAAACTAGAAATTTGCATTCGCGACCCAATTCTTGATTTTCTTGATCCAAAACTATACTTTTGTATTCGCGACCCAATTCTTGATTTTCTTGATCCAAAACTAGATTTTTGTATTCGCGACCCAATTCTTGATTTTCTTGATCCAAAACTAGATTTTTGTATTCGCGACCCAATTCTTGATTTTCTTGATCCAAAACTAGATTTTCGTATTCGCCACGCAGTTCTTGATTTTCTTGATCCAAAACTAGATTTTTGTATTCGCGACCAAATTCTTGATTTTCTTGATCCAAAACTAGATTTTTGTATTCGCGACCCAATTCTTGATTTTCTTGATCCAAAACTAGATTTTTGTATTCGCGACCCAATTCTTGATTTTCTTGATCCAAAACTAGATTTTTGTATTCGCGACCCAATTCTTGATTTTCTTGATCCAAAACTATATTTTTGTATTCGAGAGCAAATTCTTGATTTTCTTGACCCAAAACTAGATTTTCGTATTCGCCACGCAGTTCTTGATTTTCTTAATCCAAAACTAGATTTTTGTATTCGCGACCAAATTCTTGATTTTCTTGATCCAAAATTTGATTTTTGTATTCGCGACCAAATTCTTGAATTTCTTGATCCAAAACTAGATTTTTGTATTCACGACCATATTCTTGATTTTCTTGATCCAAAAAGAAATTTTTGTATTCGCGACCAAATTTTTGATTTTCTTGATCCAAAATTTGATTTTTGTATTCGCGACCAAATTCTTGATTTTCTTGATCCAAAACTAGATTTTTGTATTCGCCACGCAGTTCTTGATTTTCTTGATCCAAAACTAGATTTTTGTATTCGCGACCAAATTCTTGATTTTCTTGATCCAAAACTATATTTTTGTATTCGAGAGCAAATTCTTGATTTTCTTGATCCAAAACTAGATTTTTGTATTCGCGACCAAATTCTTGATTTTCTTGATCCAAAACTAGAAATTTGCATTCGCGACCCAATTCTTGATTTTCTTGATCCAAAACTATACTTTTGTATTCGCGACCCAATTCTTGATTTTCTTGATCCAAAACTAGATTTTTGTATTCGCGACCCAATTCTTGATTTTCTTGATCCAAAACTAGATTTTTGTATTCGCGACCCAATTCTTGATTTTCTTGATCCAAAACTAGATTTTCGTATTCGCCACGCAGTTCTTGATTTTCTTGATCCAAAACTAGATTTTTGTATTCGCGACCAAATTCTTGATTTTCTTGATCCAAAACTTGATTTTTGTATTCGCGACCCAATTCTTGATTTTCTTGATCCAAAACTAGATTTTTGTATTCGCGACCCAATTCTTGATTTTCTTGATCCAAAACTAGATTTTTGTATTCGCGACCAAATTCTTGATTTTCTTGATCCAAAACTATATTTTTGTATTCGAGAGCAAATTCTTGATTTTCAGGATCCAAAACTAGATTTTTGTATTCGCGACCAAATTCTTGATTTTCTTGATCCAAAACTAGAAATTTGCATTCGCGACCCAATTCGTGATTTTCTTGATTCAAAACTATACTTTTGTATTCGTGACCCAATTCTTGATTTTCTTGATCCAAAACTAGATTTTTGTATTCGCGACCAAATTCTTGTTTTTCTTGATCCAAAACTAGATTTTTGTATTCGCGACCCAATTCTTGATTTTCTTGATCCAAAACTAGATTTTTGTATTCGCGACCCAATTCTTGATTTTCTTGATCCAAAACTAGATTTTTGTATTCGCGACCCAATTCTTGATTTTCTTGATCCAAAACTAGATTTTTGTATTCGCGACCAAATTCTTGATTTTCTTGATCCAAAACTAGATTTTTGTATTCGCGACCAAATTCTTGATTTTCTTGATCCAAAACTAGATTTTTGTATTCGCGACCAATTTCTTGATTTTCTTGATCCAAAACTGGATTTTTGTATTCGCGACCCAATTCTTGATTTTCTTGATCCAAAACTAGATTTTTGTATTCGCCACGCAGTTCTTGATTTTTTTGATCCAAAACTAGATTTTTGTATTCGCGACCAAATTCTTGATTTTCTTGATCCAAAACTATATTTTTGTATTCGAGAGCAAATTCTTGATTTTCTTAATCCAAAACTAGATTTTTGTATTCGCGACCAAATTCTTGGTTTTCTTGATCCAAAACTTGATTTTTGTATTCGCCACGCAGTTCTTGATTTTCTTGATCCAAAACTATATTTTTGTATTCGCGACCAAATTCTTGATTTTCTTGATCCAAAACTAGATTTTTGTATTCGCGACCCAATTCTTGATTTTTTTCTTGATCCAAAACTAGATTTTTGTATTCGCGACCGAATTCTTGATTTTCTTGACCCAAAACTAGATTTTCGTATTCGCCACGCAGTTCTTGATTTTCTTAATCCAAAACTAGATTTTTGTATTCGCGACCAAATTCTTGATTTTCTTGATCCAAAATTTGATTTTTGTATTCGCGACCAAATTCTTGAATTTCTTGATCCGAAACTAGATTTTTGTATTCGCGACCATATTCTTGATTTTCTTGATCCAAAAAGAAATTTTTGTATTCGCGACCAAATTTTTGATTTTCTTGATCCAAAATTTGATTTTTGTATTCGCGACCAAATTCTTGATTTTCTTGATCCAAAACTAGATTTTTGTATTCGCCACGCAGTTCTTGATTTTCTTGATCCAAAACTAGATTTTTGTATTCGCGACCAAATTCTTGATTTTCTTGATCCAAAACTATATTTTTGTATTCGAGAGCAAATTGTTGATTTTCTTGATCCAAAACTAGATTTTTGTATTCGCGACCAAATTCTTGATTTTCTTGATCCAAAACTAGAAATTTGCCTTCGCGACCCATTTCTTGATTTTCTTGATCCAAAACTATACTTTTGTATTCGCGACCCAATTCTTGATTTTCTTGATCCAAAACTAGATTTTTGTATTCGCGACCCAATTCTTGATTTTCTTGATCCAAAACTAGATTTTTGTATTCGCGACCCAATTCTTGATTTTCTTGATCCAAAACTAGATTTTTGTATTCGCGACCCAATTCTTGATTTTCTTGATCCAAAACTATATTTTTGTATTCGAGAGCAAATTCTTGATTTTCTTGACCCAAAACTAGATTTTCGTATTCGCCACGCAGTTCTTGATTTTCTTAATCCAAAACTAGATTTTTGTATTCGCGACCAAATTCTTGATTTTCTTGATCCAAAATTTGATTTTTGTATTCGCGACCAAATTCTTGAATTTCTTGATCCAAAACTAGATTTTTGTATTCGCGACCATATTCTTGATTTTCTTGATCCAAAAAGAAATTTTTGTATTCGCGACCAAATTTTTGATTTTCTTGATCCAAAATTTGATTTTTGTATTCGCGACCAAATTCTTGATTTTCTTGATCCAAAACTAGATTTTTGTATTCGCCACGCAGTTCTTGATTTTCTTGATCCAAAACTAGATTTTTGTATTCGCGACCAAATTCTTGATTTTCTTGATCCAAAACTATATTTTTGTATTCGAGAGCAAATTCTTGATTTTCTTGATCCAAAACTAGATTTTTGTATTCGCGACCAAATTCTTGATTTTCTTGATCCAAAACTAGAAATTTGCATTCGCGACCCAATTCTTGATTTTCTTGATCCAAAACTATACTTTTGTATTCGCGACCCAATTCTTGATTTTCTTGATCCAAAACTAGATTTTTGTATTCGCGACCCAATTCTTGATTTTCTTGATCCAAAACTAGATTTTTGTATTCGCGACCCAATTCTTGATTTTCTTGATCCAAAACTAGATTTTTGTATTCGCGACCAAATTCTTGATTTTCTTGATCCAAAACTTGATTTTTGTATTCGCGACCAAATTCTTGATTTTCTTGATCCAAAACTTGATTTTTGTATTCGCGACCAAATTCTTGATTTTCTTGATCCAAAACTAGATTTTTGTATTCGCGACCCAATTCTTGATTTTCTTGATCCAAAACTAGATTTTTGTTTTTGCCACGCAGTTCTTGATTTTCTTGATCCAAAACTAGATTTTTGTATTCGCGACCAAATTCTTGATTTTCTTGATGCAAAACTATATTTTTGTATTCGAGAGCAAATTCTTGATTTTCTTGATCCAAAACTAGATTTTTGTATTCGCGACCAAATTCTTGGTTTTCTTGATCCAAAACTTGATTTTTGTATTCGCCACGCAGTTCTTGATTTTCTTGATCCAAAACTAGATTTTTGTATTCGCGACCAAATTCTTGATTTTCTTGATGCAAAACTATATTTTTGTATTCGAGAGAAAATTCTTGATTTTCTTAATCCAAAACTAGATTTTTGTATTCGCGACCAAATTCTTGATTTTCTTGATCCAAAACTAGATTTTCGTATTCGCCACGCAGTTCTTGATTTTCTTAATCCAAAACTAGATTTTTGTATTCGCGACCAAATTCTTGATTTTCTTGATCCAAAATTTGATTTTTGTATTCGCGACCAAATTCTTGAATTTCTTGATCCAAAACTAGATTTTTGTATTCGCGACCATATTCTTGATTTTCTTGATCCAAAAAGAAATTTTTGTATTCGCGACCAAATTTTTGATTTTCTTGATCCAAAATTTGATTTTTGTATTCGCGACCAAATTCTTGATTTTCTTGATCCAAAACTAGATTTTTGTATTCGCCACGCAGTTCTTGATTTTCTTGATCCAAAACTAGATTTTTGTATTCGCGACCAAATTCTTGATTTTCTTGATCCAAAACTATATTTTTGTATTCGAGAGCAAATTCTTGATTTTCTTGATCCAAAACTAGATTTTTGTATTCGCGACCAAATTCTTGATTTTCTTGATCCAAAACTAGAAATTTGCATTCGCGACCCAATTCTTGATTTTCTTGATCCAAAACTATACTTTTGTATTCGCGACCCAATTCTTGATTTTCTTGATCCAAAACTAGATTTTGTATTCGCGACCCAATTCTTGATTTTCTTGATCCAAAACTAGATTTTTGTATTCGCGACCCAATTCTTGATTTTCTTGATCCAAAACTAGATTTTTGTTTTTGCCACGCAGTTCTTGATTTTCTTGATCCAAAACTAGATTTTTGTATTCGCGACCAAATTCTTGATTTTCTTGATGCAAAACTATATTTTTGTATTCGAGAGCAAATTCTTGATTTTCTTGATCCAAAACTAGATTTTTGTATTCGCGACCAAATTCTTGGTTTTCTTGATCCAAAACTTGATTTTTGTATTCGCCACGCAGTTCTTGATTTTCTTGATCCAAAACTAGATTTTTGTATTCGCGACCAAATTCTTGATTTTCTTGATGCAAAACTATATTTTTGTATTCGAGAGAAAATTCATGATTTTCTTAATCCAAAACTAGATTTTTGTATTCGCGACCAAATTCTTGATTTTCTTGATCCAAAATTTGATTTTTGTATTCGCGACCAAATTCTTGATTTTCTTGATCCAAAACTAGATTTTTGTATTCGCGACCAAATTCTTGATTTTCTTGATCCAAAACTTGATTTTTGTATTCGCGACCAAATTTTTGATTTTCTTGATCCAAAATTTGATTTTTGTATTCGCGACCAAATTCTTGATTTTCTTGATCCAAAACTAGATTTTTGTATTCGCGACCAAATTCTTGATTTTCTTGATCCAAAATTTGATTTTTGTATTGGCGACCCAATTCTTGATTTTCTTGATCCAAAACTAGATTTTTGTATTCGCGACAAATTTCTTGATTTTTCTTGATCCTAAACTAGATTTTTGTGTTCGCGACCTAATTCTTGATTTTCTTGATCCAAAACTAGATTTTTGTATTCGCCACGCTGTTCTTTATTTTCTTGATCCAAAACAAGATTTTTGTATTCGCGACCAAATTCTTGATTTTCTTGATCCAAAACTTGATTTTTGTATTCGCCACGCAGTTCTTGATTTTGTTGATCCAAAAATAGATTTTTGTATTCGCCACGCAGTTCTTGATTTTCTTGATCCAAAACTAGATTTTTGTATTCGCGACCAAATTCTTGATTTTCTTGATGCAAAACTATATTTTTGTATTCGAGAGCAAATTCTTGATTTTCTTGATCCAAAACTAGATTTTTGTATTCGCGACCAAATTCTTGGTTTTCTTGATCCAAAACTTGATTTTTGTATTCGCCACGCAGTTCTTGATTTTCTTGATCCAAAACTATATTTTTGTATTCGCGACCAAATTCTTGATTTTCTTGATCCAAAACTAAATTTTTGTATTCGCGACCCAATTCTTGATTTTTTTCTTGATCCAAAACTAGATTTTTATATTCGCGACCGAATTCTTGATTTTCTTGACCCAAAACTAGATTTTCGTATTCGCCACGCAGTTCTTGATTTTCTTAATCCAAAACTAGATTTTTGTATTCGCGACCAAATTCTTGATTTTCTTGATCCAAAATTTGATTTTTGTATTCGCGATCAAATTCTTGAATTTCTTGATCCAAAACTAGATTTTTGTATTCGCGATCATATTCTTGATTTTCTTGATCCAAAAATGAATTTTTGTATTCGCGACCAAGTTTTTGATTTTCTTGATCCAAAATTTGATTTTTGTATTCGCGACCAAATTCTTGATTTTCTTGATCCAAAACTAGATTTTTGTATTCGCGACCAAATTCTTGATTTTCTTGATCCAAAATTTGATTTTTGTATTTGCGACCCAATTCTTGATTTTCTTGATCCAAAACTAGATTTTTGTATTCGCGACAAATTTCTTGATTTTCTTGATCCTAAACTAGATTTTTGTGTTCGCGACCCAATTCTTGATTTTCTTGATCCAAAACTAGATTTTTGTATTCGCCACGCTGTTCTTTATTTTCTTGATCCAAAACAAGATTTTTGTATTCGCGACCAAATTCTTGATTTTCTTGATCCAAAACTTGATTTTGTTATTCGCCACGCAGTTCTTGATTTTCTTGATCCAAAACTAGATTTTTGTATTCGCGACCAAATTCTTGATTTTCTTGATCCAAAACTAAATTTTTGTATTCGCCACGCAGTTCTTGATTTTCTTAATCCAAAACTAGATTTTTGTATTCGCGACCAAATTCTTGATTTTCTTGATCCAAAATTTGATTTTTGTATTCGCGACCAAATTCTTGATTTTCTTGATCCAAAACTAGATTTTTGTATTCGCGACCAAATTCTTGATTTTCTTGATCCAAAACTTGATTTTTGTATTCGCGACCAAATTTTTGATTTTCTTGATCCAAAATTTGATTTTTGTATTCGCGACCAAATTCTTGATTTTCTTGATCCAAAACTAGATTTTTGTATTCGCGACCAAATTCTTGATTTTCTTGATCCAAAATTTGATTTTTGTATTGGCGACCCAATTCTTGATTTTCTTGATCCAAAACTAGATTTTTGTATTCGCGACAAATTTCTTGATTTTCTTGATCCTAAACTAGATTTTTGTGTTCGCGACCCAATTCTTGATTTTCTTGATCCAAAACTAGATTTTTGTATTCGCCACGCTGTTCTTTATTTTCTTGATCCAAAACAAGATTTTTGTATTCGCGACCAAATTCTTGATTTTCTTGATCCAAAACTTGATTTTTGTATTCGCGACCAAATTCTTGATTTTCTTGATCCAAAACTAGATTTTTGTATTCGCGACCCAATTCTTGATTTTCTTGATCCAAAACTAGATTTTTGTATTCGCCACGCATTTCTTGATTTTCTTGATCCAAAACTAGATTTTTGTATTCGCGACCCAATTCTTGATTTTCTTGATCCAAAACTAGATTTTTGTTTTCGCCACGCAGTTCTTGATTTTCTTGATCCAAAACAAGATTTTTGTATTCGCGACCAAATTCTTGGTTTTCTTGATCCAAAACTTGATTTTTGTATTCGCCACGCAGTTCTTGATTTTCTTGATCCAAAACTATATTTTTGTATTCGCGACCAAATTCTTGTTTTTCTTGATCCAAAACTAAATTTTTGTATTCGCGACCCAATTCTTGATTTTTTTCTTGATCCAAAACTAGATTTTTATATTCGCGACCGAATTCTTGATTTTCTTGACCCAAAACTAGATTTTCGTATTCGCCACGCAGTTCTTGATTTTCTTAATCCAAAACTAGATTTTTGTATTCGCGACCAAATTCTTGATTTTCTTGATCCAAAATTTGATTTTTGTATTCGCGACCAAATTCTTGAATTTCTTGATCCAAAACTAGATTTTTGTATTCGCGACCATATTCTTGATTTTCTTGACCCAAAAATGAATTTTTGTATTCGCGACCAAGTTTTTGATTTTCTTGATCCAAAATTTGATTTTTGTATTCGCGACCAAATTCTTGATTTTCTTGATCCAAAACTAGATTTTTGTATTCGCGACCAAATTCTTGATTTTCTTGATCCAAAATTTGATTTTTGTATTGGCGACCCAATTCTTGATTTTCTTGATCCAAAACTAGATTTTTGTATTCGCGACAAATTTCTTGATTTTCTTGATCCAAAACAAGATTTTTGTGTTCGCGACCCAATTCTTGATTTTCTTGATCCAAAACTAGATTTTTTTATTCGCCACGCAGTTCTTTATTTTCTTGATCCAAAACTAGATTTTTGTATTCGCGACCAAATTCTTGATTTTCTTGATCCAAAACTAGATTTTTTTATTCGCGACCAAATTCTTGATTTTCTTGATCCAAAACTAAATTTTTGTATTCGCCACGCATTTCTTGATTTTCTTAATCCAAAACTAGATTTTTGTATTCGCGACCAAATTCTTGATTTTCTTGATCCAAAATTTGATTTTTGTATTCGCGACCAAATTCTTGATTTTCTTGATCCAAAACTAGATTTTTGTATTCGCGACCAAATTCTTGATTTTCTTGATCCAAAACTTGATTTTTGTATTCGCGACCAAATTTTTGATTTTCTTGATCCAAAATTTGATTTTTGTATTCGCGACCAAATTCTTGATTTTCTTGATCCAAAACTAGATTTTTGTATTCGCGACCAAATTCTTGATTTTCTTGATCCAAAACTATATTTTTGTATTCGAGAGCAAATTCTTGATTTTCTTGATCCAAAACTAGATTTTTGTATTCGCGACCAAATTCTTGATTTTTTTCTTGATCCAAAACTAGATTTTTATATTCGCGACCGAATTCTTGATTTTCTTGACCCAAAACTAGATTTTCGTATTCGCCACGCAGATCTTGATTTTCTTAATCCAAAACTAGATTTTTGTATTCGCGACCAAATTCTTGATTTTCTTGATCCAAAATTTGATTTTTGTATTCGCGACCAAATTCTTGAATTTCTTGATCCAAAACTAGATTTTTGTATTCGCGACCATATTCTTGATTTTCTTGATCCAAAAATGAATTTTTGTATTCGCGACCAAGTTTTTGATTTTCTTGATCCAAAATTTGATTTTTGTATTCGCGACCAAATTCTTGATTTTCTTGATCCAAAACTAGATTTTTGTATTCGCGACCAAATTCTTGATTTTCTTGATCCAAAATTTGATTTTTGTATTCGCGACCCAATTCTTGATTTTCTTGATCCAAAACTAGATTTTTGTATTCGCGACAAATTTCTTGATTTTCTTGATCCTAAACTAGATTTTTGTGTTCGCGACCCAATTCTTGATTTTCTTGATCCAAAACTAGATTTTTGTATTCGCCACGCTGTTCTTTATTTTCTTGATCCAAAACAAGATTTTTGTATTCGCGACCAAATTCTTGATTTTCTTGATCCAAAACTTGATTTTTTTATTCGCCACGCAGTTCTTGATTTTCTTGATCCAAAACTAGATTTTTGTATTCGTCACGCAGTTCTTGATTTTCTTGATCCAAAACTAGATTTTTGTATTCGCGACCAAATTCTTGATTTTCTTGATCCAAAACTAAATTTTTGTATTCGCCACGCAGTTCTTGATTTTCTTAATCCAAAACTAGATTTTTGTATTCGCGACCAAATTCTTGATTTTCTTGATCCAAAATTTGATTTTTGTATTCGCGACCAAATTCTTGATTTTCTTGATCCAAAACTAGATTTTTGTACTCGCGACCAAATTCTTGATTTTCTTGATCCAAAACTTGATTTTTGTATTCGCGACCAAATTTTTGATTTTCTTGATCCAAAATTTGATTTTTGTATTCGCGACCAAATTCTTGATTTTCTTTATCCAAAACTAGATTTTTGTATTCGCGACCAAATTCTTGATTTTCTTGATCCAAAACTATATTTTTGTATTCGAGAGCAAATTCTTGATTTTCTTGATCCAAAACTAGATTTTTGTATTCGCGACCAAATTCTTGATTTTTTTCTTGATCCAAAACTAGATTTTTATATTCGCGACCGAATTCTTGATTTTCTTGACCCAAAACTAGATTTTCGTATTCGCCACGCAGTTCTTGATTTTCTTAATCCAAAACTAGATTTTTGTATTCGCGACCAAATTCTTGATTTTCTTGATCCAAAATTTGATTTTTGTATTCGCGACCAAATTCTTGAATTTCTTGATCCAAAACTAGATTTTTGTATTCGCGACCATATTCTTGATTTTCTTGATCCAAAAATTAATTTTTGTATTCGCGACCAAGTTTTTGATTTTCTTGATCCAAAATTTGATTTTTGTATTCGCGACCAAATTCTTGATTTTCTTGATCCAAAACTAGATTTTTGTATTCGCGACCAAATTCTTGATTTTCTTGATCCAAAACTATATTTTTGTATTCGAGAGCAAATTCTTGATTTTCTTGATCCAAAACTAGATTTTTGTATTCGCGACCAAATTCTTGATTTTTTTCTTGATCCAAAACTAGATTTTTATATTCGCGACCGAATTCTTGATTTTCTTGACCCAAAACTAGATTTTCGTATTCGCCACGCAGTTCTTGATTTTCTTAATCCAAAACTAGATTTTTGTATTCGCGACCAAATTCTTGATTTTCTTGATCCAAAATTTGATTTTTGTATTCGCGACCAAATTCTTTAATTTCTTGATCCAAAACTAGATTTTTGTATTCGCGACCATATTCTTGATTTTCTTGATCTAAAAATGAATTTTTGTATTCGCGACCAAGTTTTTGATTTTCTTGATCCAAAATTTGATTTTTGTATTCGCGACCAAATTCTTGATTTTCTTGATCCAAAACTAGATTTTTGTATTCGCGACCAAATTCTTGATTTTCTTGATCCAAAATTTGATTTTTGTATTCGCGACCCAATTCTTGATTTTCTTGATCCAAAACTAGATTTTTGTATTCGCGACCAAATTCTTGATTTTCTTGATCCTAAACTAGATTTTTGTGTTCGCGACCCAATTCTTGATTTTCTTGATCCAAAACTAGATTTTTGTATTCGCCACGCTGTTCTTTATTTTCTTGATCCAAAACAAGATTTTTGTATTCGCGACCAAATTCTTGATTTTCTTGATCCAAAACCTGATTTTTTTATTCGCCACGCAGTTCTTGATTTTCTTGATCCAAAACTAGATTTTTGTATTCGTCACGCAGTTCTTGATTTTCTTGATCCAAAACTAGATTTTTGTATTCGCGACCAAATTCTTGATTTTCTTGATCCAAAACTAAATTTTTGTATTCGCCACGCAGTTCTTGATTTTCTTAATCCAAAACTAGATTTTTGTATTCGCGACCAAATTCTTGATTTTCTTGATCCAAAATTTGATTTTTGTATTCGCGACCAAATTCTTGATTTTCTTGATCCAAAACTAGATTTTTGTATTCGCGACCAAATTCTTGATTTTCTTGATCCAAAACTTGATTTTTGTATTCGCGACCAAATTTTTGATTTTCTTGATCCAAAATTTGATTTTTGTATTCGCGACCAAATTCTTGATTTTCTTTATCCAAAACTAGATTTTTGTATTCGCGACCAAATTCTTGATTTTCTTGATCCAAAACTATATTTTTGTATTCGAGAGCAAATTCTTGATTTTCTTGATCCAAAACTAGATTTTTGTATTCGCGACCAAATTCTTGATTTTTTTCTTGATCCAAAACTAGATTTTTATATTCGCGACCGAATTCTTGATTTTCTTGACCCAAAACTAGATTTTCGTATTCGCCACGCAGTTCTTGATTTTCTTAATCCAAAACTAGATTTTTGTATTCGCGACCAAATTCTTGATTTTCTTGATCCAAAATTTGATTTTTGTATTCGCGACCAAATTCTTGAATTTCTTGATCCAAAACTAGATTTTTGTATTCGCGACCATATTCTTGATTTTCTTGATCCAAAAATTAATTTTTGTATTCGCGACCAAGTTTTTGATTTTCTTGATCCAAAATTTGATTTTTGTATTCGCGACCAAATTCTTGATTTTCTTGATCCAAAACTAGATTTTTGTATTCGCGACCAAATTCTTGATTTTCTTGATCCAAAACTATATTTTTGTATTCGAGAGCAAATTCTTGATTTTCTTGATCCAAAACTAGATTTTTGTATTCGCGACCAAATTCTTGATTTTTTTCTTGATCCAAAACTAGATTTTTATATTCGCGACCGAATTCTTGATTTTCTTGACCCAAAACTAGATTTTCGTATTCGCCACGCAGTTCTTGATTTTCTTAATCCAAAACTAGATTTTTGTATTCGCGACCAAATTCTTGATTTTCTTGATCCAAAATTTGATTTTTGTATTCGCGACCAAATTCTTGAATTTCTTGATCCAAAACTAGATTTTTGTATTCGCGACCATATTCTTGATTTTCTTGATCCAAAAATGAATTTTTGTATTCGCGACCAAGTTTTTGATTTTCTTGATCCAAAATTTGATTTTTGTATTCGCGACCAAATTCTTGATTTTCCTGATCCAAAACTAGATTTTTGTATTCGCGACCAAATTCTTGATTTTCTTGATCCAAAATTTGATTTTTGTATTCGCGACCCAATTCTTGATTTTCTTGATCCAAAACTAGATTTTTGTATTCGCGACCAAATTCTTGATTTTCTTGATCCTAAACTAGATTTTTGTGTTCGCGACCCAATTCTTGATTTTCTTGATCCAAAACTAGATTTTTGTATTCGCCACGCTGTTCTTTATTTTCTTGATCCAAAACAAGATTTTTGTATTCGCGACCAAATTCTTGATTTTCTTGATCCAAAACTTGATTTTTTTATTCGCCACGCAGTTCTTGATTTTCTTGATCCAAAACTAGATTTTTGTATTCGTCACGCAGTTCTTGATTTTCTTGATCCAAAACTAGATTTTTGTATTCGCGACCAAATTCTTGATTTTCTTGATCCAAAACTAAATTTTTGTATTCGCCACGCAGTTCTTGATTTTCTTAATCCAAAACTAGATTTTTGTATTCGCGACCAAATTCTTGATTTTCTTGATCCAAAATTTGATTTTTGTATTCGCGACCAAATTCTTGATTTTCTTGATCCAAAACTAGATTTTTGTATTCGCGACCAAATTCTTGATTTTCTTGATCCAAAACTAGATTTTTGTATTCGCGACCAAATTCTTGATTTTCTTGATCCAAAACTTGATTTTTGTATTCGCGACCAAATTTTTGATTTTCTTGATCCAAAATTTGATTTTTGTATTCGCGACCAAATTCTTTATTTTCTTGATCCAAAACTAGATTTTTGTATTCGCGACCAAATTCTTGATTTTCTTGATCCAAAACTATATTTTTGTATTCGAGAGCAAATTCTTGATTTTCTTGATCCAAAACTAGATTTTTGTATTCGCGACCAAATTCTTGATTTTTTTCTTGATCCAAAACTAGATTTTTATATTCGCGACCCAATTCTTGATTTTCTTGACCCAAAACTAGATTTTCGTATTCGCCACGCAGTTCTTGATTTTCTTAATCCAAAACTAGATTTTTGTATTCGCGACCAAATTCTTGATTTTCTTGATCCAAAATTTGATTTTTGTATTCGCGACCAAATTCTTGAATTTCTTGATCCAAAACTAGATTTTTGTATTCGCGACCATATTCTTGATTTTCTTGATCCAAAAATTAATTTTTGTATTCGCGACCAAGTTTTTGATTTTCTTGATCCAAAATTTGATTTTTGTATTCGCGACCAAATTCTTGATTTTCTTGATCCAAAACTAGATTTTTGTATTCGCGACCAAATTCTTGATTTTCTTGATCCAAAATTTGATTTTTGTATTCGCGACCCAATTCTTGATTTTCTTGATCCAAAACTAGATTTTTGTATTCGCGACAAATTTCTTGATTTTCTTGATCCTAAACTAGATTTTTGTGTTCGCGACCCAATTCTTGATTTTCTTGATCCAAAACTAGATTTTTGTATTCGCCACGCTGTTCTTTATTTTCTTGATCCAAAACAAGATTTTTGTATTCGCGACCAAATTCTTGATTTTCTTGATCCAAGACTTGATTTTTTTATTCGCCACGCAGTTCTTGATTTTCTTGATCCAAAACTAGATTTTTGTATTCGTCACGCAGTTCTTGATTTTCTTGATCCAAAACTAGATTTTTGTATTCGCGACCAAATTCTTGATTTTCTTGATCCAAAACTAAATTTTTGTATTCGCCACGCAGTTCTTGATTTTCTTAATCCAAAACTAGATTTTTGTATTCGCGACCAAATTCTTGATTTTCTTGATCCAAAATTTGATTTTTGTATTCGCGACCAAATTCTTGATTTTCTTGATCCAAAACTAGATTTTTGTATTCGCGACCAAATTCTTGATTTTCTTGATCCAAAACTAGATTTTTGTATTCGCGACCAAATTTTTGATTTTCTTGATCCAAAATTTGATTTTTGTATTCGAGAGCAAATTCTTGATTTTCTTGATCCAAAACTAGATTTTTGTATTCGCGACCAAATTCTTGATTTTCTTGATCCAAAACTACATTTTTGTATTCGAGAGCAAATTCTTGATTTTCTTGATCCAAAACTAGATTTTTGTATTCGCGACCAAATTCTTGATTTTCTTGATCCAAAACTAGATTTTTGTATTCGCGACCAAATTCTTGATTTTCTTGATCCAAAACTAAATTTTTGTATTCGCCACGCAGTTCTTGATTTTCTTAATCCAAAACTAGATTTTTGTATTCGCGACCAAATTCTTGATTTTCTTGATCCAAAACTAGATTTTTGTATTCGCCACGCTGTTCTTTATTTTCTTGATCCAAAACTAGATTTTTGTATTCGCGACCAAATTCTTGATTTTCTTGATCCAAAACTTGATTTTTGTATTCGCCACGCAGTTCTTGATTTTCTTGATCCAAAACTAGATTTTTGTTTTCGCCACGCAGTTCTTGATTTTCTTGATCCAAAACTAGATTTTTGTATTCGCGACCAAATTCTTGATTTTCTTGATCCAAAACTAGATTTTTGTATTCGCCACGCAGTTCTTGATTTTCTTAATCCAAAACTAGATTTTTGTATTCGCGACCAAATTCTTGATTTTCTTGATCCAAAATTTGATTTTTGTACTCGCGACCCAATTCTTGATTTTCTTGATCCAAAACTAGATTTTTGTATTCGCGACCAAATTCTTGATTTTCTTGATCCAAAACTAGATTTTTGTATTCGCGACCCAATTCTTGATTTTCTTGATCCAAAACTAGATTTTTGTATTTGCCATGCAGTTCTTGATTTTCTTGATCCAAAACTAGATTTTTGTATTCGCGACCCAATTCTTGATTTTCTTGATCCAAAAGTAGATTTTTGTTTTCGCGACCAAATTCTTGATTTTCTTGATCCAAAACTAGATTTTTGTATTCGCGACCAAATTCTTGAATTTCTTGATCCAAAACTAGATTTTTGTATTCGCGACCAATTTCTTGATTTTCTTGATCCAAAACTAGTTTTTTGTATTCGCGACAAATTTCTTGATTTTCTTGATCCTAAACTAGATTTTTGTGTTCGCGACCCAATTCTTGATTTTCTTGATCCAAAACTAGATTTTTGTATTCGCCACGCTGTTCTTTATTTTCTTGATCCAAAACAAGATTTTTGTATTCGCGACCAAATTCTTGATTTTCTTGATCCAAAACTTGATTTTTGTATTCGCCACGCTGTTCTTTATTTTCTTGATCCAAAACTAGATTTTTGTATTCGCGACCAAATTCTTGATTTTCTTGATCCAAAACTAGATTTTTGTATTCGCCACGCAGTTCTTGATTTTCTTAATCCAAAACTAGATTTTTGTATTCGCGACCAAATTCTTGATTTTCTTGATCCAAAATTTGATTTTTGTACTCGCGACCCAATTCTTGATTTTCTTGATCCAAAACTAGATTTTTGTATTCGCGACCAAATTCTTGATTTTCTTGATCCAAAACTAGATTTTTGTATTCGCGACCCAATTCTTGATTTTCTTGATCCAAAACTAGATTTTTGTATTTGCCATGCAGTTCTTGATTTTCTTGATCCAAAACTAGATTTTTGTATTCGCGACCCAATTCTTGATTTTCTTGATCCAAAAGTAGATTTTTGTTTTCGCGACCAAATTCTTGATTTTCTTGATCCAAAACTTGATTTTTGTATTCGCGACCAAATTTTTGATTTTCTTGATCCAAAATTTGATTTTTGTATTCGCGACCAAATTCTTTATTTTCTTGATCCAAAACTAGATTTTTGTATTCGCGACCAAATTCTTGATTTTCTTGATCCAAAACTTGATTTTTGTATTCGCCACGCAGTTCTTGATTTTCTCGATCCAAAACTAGATTTTTGTATTCGCCACGCTGTTCTTTATTTTCTTGATCCAAAACAAGATTTTTGTATTCGCGACCAAATTCTTGATTTTCTTGATCCAAAACTTGATTTTTTTATTCGCCACGCAGTTCTTGATTTTCTTGATCCAAAACTAGATTTTTGTATTCGTCACGCAGTTCTTGATTTTCTTGATCCAAAACTAGATTTTTGTATTCGCGACCAAATTCTTGATTTTCTTGATCCAAAACTAAATTTTTGTATTCGCCACGCAGTTCTTGATTTTCTTAATCCAAAACTAGATTTTTGTATTCGCGACCAAATTCTTGATTTTCTTGATCCAAAATTTGATTTTTGTATTCGCGACCAAATTCTTGATTTTCTTGATCCAAAACTAGATTTTTGTATTCGCGACCAAATTCTTAATTTTCTTGATCCAAAATTTGATTTTTGTATTGGCGACCCAATTCTTGATTTTCTTGATCCAAAACTAGATTTTTGTATTCGCGACAAATTTCTTGATTTTCTTGATCCTAAACTAGATTTTTGTGTTCGCGACCCAATTCTTGATTTTCTTGATACAAAACTAGATTTTTGTATTCGCCACGCTGTTCTTTATTTTCTTGATCCAAAACAAGATTTTTGTATTCGCGACCAAATTCTTGATTTTCTTGATCCAAAACTTGATTTTTGTATTCGCCACGCAGTTCTTGATTTTCTCGATCCAAAACTAGATTTTTGTATTCGCCACGCTGTTCTTTATTTTCTTGATCCAAAACAAGATTTTTGTATTCGCGACCAAATTCTTGATTTTCTTGATCCAAAACTTGATTTTTTTATTCGCCACGCAGTTCTTGATTTTCTTGATTCAAAACTAGATTTTTGTATTCGTCACGCAGTTCTTGATTTTCTTGATCCAAAACTAGATTTTTGTATTCGCGACCCAATTCTTGATTTTCTTGATCCAAAACTAGATTTTTGTTTTCGCCACGCAGTTCTTGATTTTCTTGATCCAAAACTAGATTTTTGTATTCGCGACCAAATTCTTGATTTTCTTGATCCAAAACTAGATTTTTGTATTCGCGACCAATTTCTTGATTTTCTTGATCCAAAACTAGATTTTTGTATTCGCGACCAAATTTTTGATTTTCTTGATCCAAAATTTGATTTTTGTATTCGCGACCAAATTCTTGATTTTCTTGATCCAAAACTAGATTTTTGTATTCGCGACCAAATTCTTGATTTTCTTGATCCAAAACTAGATTTTTGTATTCGCGACCCAATTCTTGATTTTCTTGATCCAAAACTAGATTTTTGTATTCGCCACGCATTTCTTGATTTTCTTGATCCAAAACTAGATTTTTGTATTCGCGACCCAATTCTTGATTTTCTTGATCCAAAACTAGATTTTTGTATTCGTCACGCAGTTCTTGATTTTCTTGATCCAAAACTAGATTTTTGTATTCGCGACCAAATTCTTGATTTTCTTGATCCAAAACTAAATTTTTGTATTCGCCTCGCAGTTCTTGATTTTCTTAATCCAAAACTAGATTTTTGTATTCGCGACCAAATTCTTGATTTTCTTGATCCAAAATTTGATTTTTGTATTCACGACCAAATTCTTGATTTTCTTGATCCAAAACTAGATTTTTGTATTCGCGACCAAATTCTTGATTTTCTTGATCCAAAACTTGATTTTTGTATTCGCGACCAAATTCTTGATTTTCTTGATCCAAAACTAAATTTTTGTATTCGCCACGCAGTTCTTGATTTTCTTAATCCAAAACTAGATTTTTGTATTCGCGACCAAATTCTTGATTTTCTTGATCCAAAATTTGATTTTTGTATTCGCGACCAAATTCTTGATTTTCTTGATCCAAAACTAGATTTTTGTATTCGCGACCAAATTCTTAATTTTCTTGATCCAAAATTTGATTTTTGTATTGGCGACCCAATTCTTGATTTTCTTGATCCAAAACTAGATTTTTGTATTCGCGACAAATTTCTTGATTTTCTTGATCCTAAACTAGATTTTTGTGTTCGCGACCCAATTCTTGATTTTCTTGATCCAAAACTAGATTTTTGTATTCGCCACGCTGTTCTTTATTTTCTTGATCCAAAACAAGATTTTTGTATTCGCGACCAAATTCTTGATTTTCTTGATCCAAAACTTGATTTTTGTATTCGCCACGCAGTTCTTGATTTTCTCGATCCAAAACTAGATTTTTGTATTCGCCACGCTGTTCTTTATTTTCTTGATCCAAAACAAGATTTTTGTATTCGCGACCAAATTCTTGATTTTCTTGATCCAAAACTTGATTTTTTTATTCGCCACGCAGTTCTTGATTTTCTTGATTCAAAACTAGATTTTTGTATTCGTCACGCAGTTCTTGATTTTCTTGATCCAAAACTAGATTTTTGTATTCGCGACCAAATTCTTGATTTTCTTGATCCAAAACTAAATTTTTGTATTCGCCACGCAGTTCTTGATTTTCTTAATCCAAAACTAGATTTTTGTATTCGCGACCAAATTCTTGATTTTCTTGATCCAAAATTTGATTTTTGTATTCGCGACCAAATTCTTGATTTTCTTGATCCAAAACTAGATTTTTGTATTCGCGACCAAATTCTTGATTTTCTTGATCCAAAACTTGATTTTTGTATTCGCGACCAAATTTTTGATTTTCTTGATCCAAAATTTGATTTTTGTATTCGCGACCAAATTCTTGATTTTCTTGATCCAAAACTAGATTTTTGTATTCGCGACCAAATTCTTGATTTTCTTGATCCAAAACTATATTTTTGTATTCGAGAGCAAATTCTTGATTTTCTTGATCCAAAACTAGATTTTTGTATTCGCGACCAAATTCTTGATTTTCTTGATCCAAAACTAGATTTTTGTATTCGCGACCAAATTCTTGATTTTCTTGATCCAAAACTAGATTTTTGTATTCGCCACGCAGTTCTTGATTTTCTTGATCCAAAACTAGATTTTTGTATTCGCGACCAAATTCTTGATTTTCTTGATCCAAAACTTGATTTTTGTATTCGCCACGCAGTTCTTGATTTTCTTAATCCAAAACTAGATTTTTGTATTCGCGGCCAAATTCTTGATTTTCTTGATCCAAAATTTGATTTTTGTACTCGCGACCCAATTCTTGATTTTCTTGATCCAAAACTAGATTTTTGTATTCGCGACCAAGTTCTTGATTTTCTTGATCCAAAACTAGATTTTTGTATTTGCGACCCAATTCTTGATTTTCTTGATCCAAAACTAGATTTTTGTATTCGCCACGCATTTCTTGATTTTCTTGATCCAAAACTAGATTTTTGTATTCGCGACCCAATTCTTGATTTTCTTGATCCAAAACTAGATTTTTGTTTTCGCCACGCAGTTCTTGATTTTCTTGATCCAAAACTAGATTTTTGTATTCGCGACCAAATTCTTGATTTTCTTGATCCAAAACTAGATTTTTGTATTCGCGACCAATTTCTTGATTTTCTTGATCCAAAACTAGATTTTTGTATTCGCGACCAAATTTTTGATTTTCTTGATCCAAAATTTGATTTTTGTATTCGCGACCAAATTCTTGATTTTCTTGATCCAAAACTAGATTTTTGTATTCGCGACCAAATTCTTGATTTTCTTGATCCAAAACTAGATTTTTGTATTCGCGACCCAATTCTTGATTTTCTTGATCCAAAACTAGATTTTTGTATTCGCCACGCATTTCTTGATTTTCTTGATCCAAAACTAGATTTTTGTATTCGCGACCCAATTCTTGATTTTCTTGATCCAAAACTAGATTTTTGTATTCGTCACGCAGTTCTTGATTTTCTTGATCCAAAACTAGATTTTTGTATTCGCGACCAAATTCTTGATTTTCTTGATCCAAAACTAAATTTTTGTATTCGCCTCGCAGTTCTTGATTTTCTTAATCCAAAACTAGATTTTTGTATTCGCGACCAAATTCTTGATTTTCTTGATCCAAAATTTGATTTTTGTATTCACGACCAAATTCTTGATTTTCTTGATCCAAAACTAGATTTTTGTATTCGCGACCAAATTCTTGATTTTCTTGATCCAAAACTTGATTTTTGTATTCGCGACCAAATTCTTGATTTTCTTGATCCAAAACTAAATTTTTGTATTCGCCACGCAGTTCTTGATTTTCTTAATCCAAAACTAGATTTTTGTATTCGCGACCAAATTCTTGATTTTCTTGATCCAAAATTTGATTTTTGTATTCGCGACCAAATTCTTGATTTTCTTGATCCAAAACTAGATTTTTGTATTCGCGACCAAATTCTTGATTTTCTTGATCCAAAACTTGATTTTTGTATTCGCGACCAAATTTTTGATTTTCTTGATCCAAAATTTGATTTTTGTATTCGCCACCAAATTCTTGATTTTCTTGATCCAAAACTAGATTTTTGTATTCGCGACCAAATTCTTGATTTTCTTGATCCAAAACTATATTTTTGTATTCGAGAGCAAATTCTTGATTTTCTTGATCCAAAACTAGATTTTTGTATTCGCGACCAAATTCTTGATTTTCTTGATCCAAAACTAGATTTTTGTATTCGCGACCAAATTCTTGATTTTCTTGATCCAAAACTAGATTTTTGTATTCGCGACCCAATTCTTGATTTTCTTGATCCAAAACTAGATTTTTGTATTCGCGACCAAATTCTTGATTTTCTTGATCCAAAACTAAATTTTTGTATTCGCCACGCAGTTCTTGATTTTCTTAATCCAAAACTAGATTTTTGTATTCGCGATCAAATTCTTGATTTTCTTGATCCAAAACTAGATTTTTGTATTCGCGACCAAATTCTTGATTTTCTTGATCCAAAACTAGATTTTTGTATTCGCGACCAAATTCTTGATTTTCTTGATCCAAAACTAGATTTTTGTATTCGCGACCCAATTCTTGATTTTCTTGATCCAAAACTAGATTTTTGTATTCGCCACGCATTTCTTGATTTTCTTGATCCAAAACTAGATTTTTGTATTCGCGACCCAATTCTTGATTTTCTTGATCCAAAACTAGATTTTTGTATTCGCGACCAAATTCTTGATTTTCTTGATCCAAAACTAGATTTTTGTATTCGCCACGCAGTTCTTGATTTTCTTGATCCAAAACTAGATTTTTGTATTCGCGACCAAATTCTTGATTTTCTTGATCCAAAACTTGATTTTTGTATTCGCCACGCAGTTCTTGATTTTCTTAATCCAAAACTAGATTTTTGTATTCGCGGCCAAATTCTTGATTTTCTTGATCCAAAATTTGATTTTTGTACTCGCGACCCAATTCTTGATTTTCTTGATCCAAAACTAGATTTTTGTATTCGCGACCAAGTTCTTGATTTTCTTGATCCAAAACTAGATTTTTGTATTTGCGACCCAATTCTTGATTTTCTTGATCCAAAACTAGATTTTTGTATTCGCCACGCATTTCTTGATTTTCTTGATCCAAAACTAGATTTTTGTATTCGCGACCCAATTCTTGATTTTCTTGATCCAAAACTAGATTTTTGTTTTCGCCACGCAGTTCTTGATTTTCTTGATCCAAAACTAGATTTTTGTATTCGCGACCAAATTCTTGATTTTCTTGATCCAAAACTAGATTTTTGTATTCGCGACCAATTTCTTGATTTTCTTGATCCAAAACTAGATTTTTGTATTCGCGACCAAATTTTTGATTTTCTTGATCCAAAATTTGATTTTTGTATTCGCGACCAAATTCTTGATTTTCTTGATCCAAAACTAGATTTTTGTATTCGCGACCAAATTCTTGATTTTCTTGATCCAAAACTAGATTTTTGTATTCGCGACCCAATTCTTGATTTTCTTGATCCAAAACTAGATTTTTGTATTCGCCACGCATTTCTTGATTTTCTTGATCCAAAACTAGATTTTTGTATTCGCGACCCAATTCTTGATTTTCTTGATCCAAAACTAGATTTTTGTATTCGTCACGCAGTTCTTGATTTTCTTGATCCAAAACTAGATTTTTGTATTCGCGACCAAATTCTTGATTTTCTTGATCCAAAACTAAATTTTTGTATTCGCCTCGCAGTTCTTGATTTTCTTAATCCAAAACTAGATTTTTGTATTCGCGACCAAATTCTTGATTTTCTTGATCCAAAATTTGATTTTTGTATTCACGACCAAATTCTTGATTTTCTTGATCCAAAACTAGATTTTTGTATTCGCGACCAAATTCTTGATTTTCTTGATCCAAAACTTGATTTTTGTATTCGCGACCAAATTCTTGATTTTCTTGATCCAAAACTAAATTTTTGTATTCGCCACGCAGTTCTTGATTTTCTTAATCCAAAACTAGATTTTTGTATTCGCGACCAAATTCTTGATTTTCTTGATCCAAAATTTGATTTTTGTATTCGCGACCAAATTCTTGATTTTCTTGATCCAAAACTAGATTTTTGTATTCGCGACCAAATTCTTGATTTTCTTGATCCAAAACTTGATTTTTGTATTCGCGACCAAATTTTTGATTTTCTTGATCCAAAATTTGATTTTTGTATTCGCCACCAAATTCTTGATTTTCTTGATCCAAAACTAGATTTTTGTATTCGCGACCAAATTCTTGATTTTCTTGATCCAAAACTATATTTTTGTATTCGAGAGCAAATTCTTGATTTTCTTGATCCAAAACTAGATTTTTGTATTCGCGACCAAATTCTTGATTTTCTTGATCCAAAACTAGATTTTTGTATTCGCGACCAAATTCTTGATTTTCTTGATCCAAAACTAGATTTTTGTATTCGCGACCCAATTCTTGATTTTCTTGATCCAAAACTAGATTTTTGTATTCGCGACCAAATTCTTGATTTTCTTGATCCAAAACTAAATTTTTGTATTCGCCACGCAGTTCTTGATTTTCTTAATCCAAAACTAGATTTTTGTATTCGCGATCAAATTCTTGATTTTCTTGATCCAAAACTAGATTTTTGTATTCGCGACCAAATTCTTGATTTTCTTGATCCAAAACTAGATTTTTGTATTCGCGACCAAATTCTTGATTTTCTTGATCCAAAACTAGATTTTTGTATTCGCGACCCAATTCTTGATTTTCTTGATCCAAAACTAGATTTTTGTATTCGCCACGCATTTCTTGATTTTCTTGATCCAAAACTAGATTTTTGTATTCGCGACCCAATTCTTGATTTTCTTGATCCAAAACTAGATTTTTGTATTCGCGACCAAATTCTTGATTTTCTTGATCCAAAACTAGATTTTTGTATTCGCCACGCAGTTCTTGATTTTCTTGATCCAAAACTAGATTTTTGTATTCGCGACCAAATTCTTGATTTTCTTGATCCAAAACTTGATTTTTGTATTCGCCACGCAGTTCTTGATTTTCTTAATCCAAAACTAGATTTTTGTATTCGCGGCCAAATTCTTGATTTTCTTGATCCAAAATTTGATTTTTGTACTCGCGACCCAATTCTTGATTTTCTTGATCCAAAACTAGATTTTTGTATTCGCGACCAAGTTCTTGATTTTCTTGATCCAAAACTAGATTTTTGTATTTGCGACCCAATTCTTGATTTTCTTGATCCAAAACTAGATTTTTGTATTCGCCACGCATTTCTTGATTTTCTTGATCCAAAACTAGATTTTTGTATTCGCGACCCAATTCTTGATTTTCTTGATCCAAAACTAGATTTTTGTTTTCGCCACGCAGTTCTTGATTTTCTTGATCCAAAACTAGATTTTTGTATTCGCGACCAAATTCTTGATTTTCTTGATCCAAAACTAGATTTTTGTATTCGCGACCAATTTCTTGATTTTCTTGATCCAAAACTAGATTTTTGTATTCGCGACCAAATTTTTGATTTTCTTGATCCAAAATTTGATTTTTGTATTCGCGACCAAATTCTTGATTTTCTTGATCCAAAACTAGATTTTTGTATTCGCGACCAAATTCTTGATTTTCTTGATCCAAAACTAGATTTTTGTATTCGCGACCCAATTCTTGATTTTCTTGATCCAAAACTAGATTTTTGTATTCGCCACGCATTTCTTGATTTTCTTGATCCAAAACTAGATTTTTGTATTCGCGACCCAATTCTTGATTTTCTTGATCCAAAACTAGATTTTTGTATTCGTCACGCAGTTCTTGATTTTCTTGATCCAAAACTAGATTTTTGTATTCGCGACCAAATTCTTGATTTTCTTGATCCAAAACTAAATTTTTGTATTCGCCTCGCAGTTCTTGATTTTCTTAATCCAAAACTAGATTTTTGTATTCGCGACCAAATTCTTGATTTTCTTGATCCAAAATTTGATTTTTGTATTCACGACCAAATTCTTGATTTTCTTGATCCAAAACTAGATTTTTGTATTCGCGACCAAATTCTTGATTTTCTTGATCCAAAACTTGATTTTTGTATTCGCGACCAAATTCTTGATTTTCTTGATCCAAAACTAAATTTTTGTATTCGCCACGCAGTTCTTGATTTTCTTAATCCAAAACTAGATTTTTGTATTCGCGACCAAATTCTTGATTTTCTTGATCCAAAATTTGATTTTTGTATTCGCGACCAAATTCTTGATTTTCTTGATCCAAAACTAGATTTTTGTATTCGCGACCAAATTCTTGATTTTCTTGATCCAAAACTTGATTTTTGTATTCGCGACCAAATTTTTGATTTTCTTGATCCAAAATTTGATTTTTGTATTCGCCACCAAATTCTTGATTTTCTTGATCCAAAACTAGATTTTTGTATTCGCGACCAAATTCTTGATTTTCTTGATCCAAAACTATATTTTTGTATTCGAGAGCAAATTCTTGATTTTCTTGATCCAAAACTAGATTTTTGTATTCGCGACCAAATTCTTGATTTTCTTGATCCAAAACTAGATTTTTGTATTCGCGACCAAATTCTTGATTTTCTTGATCCAAAACTAGATTTTTGTATTCGCGACCCAATTCTTGATTTTCTTGATCCAAAACTAGATTTTTGTATTCGCGACCAAATTCTTGATTTTCTTGATCCAAAACTAAATTTTTGTATTCGCCACGCAGTTCTTGATTTTCTTCATCCAAAACTAGATTTTTGTATTCGCGACCAAATTCTTGATTTTCTTGATCCAAAACTAGATTTTTGTATTCGCCACGCTGTTCTTTATTTTCTTGATCCAAAACTAGATTTTTGTATTCGCGACCAAATTCTTGATTTTCTTGATCCAAAACTTGATTTTTGTATTCGCCACGCAGTTCTTGATTTTCTTGATCCAAAACTAGATTTTTGTATTCGCCACGCAGTTCTTGATTTTCTTGATCCAAAACTAGATTTTTGTATTCGCGACCAAATTCTTGATTTTCTTGATCCAAAACTAGATTTTTGTATTCGCCACGCAGTTCTTGATTTTCTTAATCCAAAACTAGATTTTTGTATTCGCGACCAAATTCTTGATTTTCTTGATCCAAAATTTGATTTTTGTACTCGCGACCCAATTCTTGATTTTCTTGATCCAAAACTAGATTTTTGTATTCGCGACCAAATTCTTGATTTTCTTGATCCAAAACTAGATTTTTGTATTCGCGACCCAATTCTTGATTTTCTTGATCCAAAACTAGATTTTTGTATTCGCGACCAAATTCTTGATTTTCTTGATCCAAAACTAAATTTTTGTATTCGCCACGCAGTTCTTGATTTTCTTAATCCAAAACTAGATTTTTGTATTCGCGACCAAATTCTTGATTTTCTTGATCCAAAACTAGATTTTTGTATTCGCCACGCTGTTCTTTATTTTCTTGATCCAAAACTAGATTTTTGTATTCGCGACCAAATTCTTGATTTTCTTGATCCAAAACTAGATTTTTGTATTCACGACCAAATTCTTGATTTTCTTGATCCAAAACTAGATTTTTGTATTCGCGACCCAATTCTTGATTTTCTTGATCCAAAACTAGATTTTTGTATTCGCCACGCAGTTCTTGATTTTCTTGATCCAAAACTAGATTTTTGTATTCGCGACCCAATTCTTGATTTTCTTGATCCAAAACTAGATTTTTGTATTCGCCACGCATTTCTTGATTTTCTTGATCCAAAACTAGATTTTTGTATTCGCGACCCAATTCTTGATTTTCTTGATCCAAAACTAGATTTTTGTTTTCGCCACGCAGTTCTTGATTTTCTTGATCCAAAACTAGATTTTTGTATTCGCGACCAAATTCTTGATTTTCTTGATCCAAAACTAGATTTTTGTATTCGCGACCAATTTCTTGATTTTCTTGATCCAAAACTAGATTTTTCTATTCGCGACCAAATTCTTGATTTTCTTGATCCAAAACTTGATTTTTGTATTCGCGACCAAATTTTTGATTTTCTTGATCCAAAATTTGATTTTTGTATTCGCGACCAAATTCTTGATTTTCTTGATCCAAAACTAGATTTTTGTATTCGCGACCAAATTCTTGATTTTCTTGATCCAAAACTATATTTTTGTATTCGAGAGCAAATTCTTGATTTTCTTGATCCAAAACTAGATTTTTGTATTCGCGACCAAATTCTTGATTTTCTTGATCCAAAACTAGATTTTTGTATTCGCGACCAAATTCTTGATTTTCTTGATCCAAAACTAGATTTTTGTATTCGCCACGCAGTTCTTGATTTTCTTGATCCAAAACTAGATTTTTGTATTCGCGACCAAATTCTTGATTTTCTTGATCCAAAACTTGATTTTTGTATTCGCCACGCAGTTCTTGATTTTCTTAATCCAAAACTAGATTTTTGTATTCGCGGCCAAATTCTTGATTTTCTTGATCCAAAATTTGATTTTTGTACTCGCGACCCAATTCTTGATTTTCTTGATCCAAAACTAGATTTTTGTATTCGCGACCAAGTTCTTGATTTTCTTGATCCAAAACTAGATTTTTGTATTCGCGACCCAATTCTTGATTTTCTTGATCCAAAACTAGATTTTTGTATTCGCCACGCATTTCTTGATTTTCTTGATCCAAAACTAGATTTTTGTATTCGCGACCCAATTCTTGATTTTCTTGATCCAAAACTAGATTTTTGTTTTCGCCACGCAGTTCTTGATTTTCTTGATCCAAAACTAGATTTTTGTATTCGCGACCAAATTCTTGATTTTCTTGATCCAAAACTAGATTTTTGTATTCGCGACCAATTTCTTGATTTTATTGATCCAAAACTAGATTTTTGTATTCGCGACCAAATTTTTGATTTTCTTGATCCAAAATTTGATTTTTGTATTCGCGACCAAATTCTTGATTTTCTTGATCCAAAACTAGATTTTTGTATTCGCGACCCAATTCTTGATTTTCTTGATCCAAAACTAGATTTTTGTATTCGCCACGCATTTCTTGATTTTCTTGATCCAAAACTAGATTTTTGTATTCGCGACCCAATTCTTGATTTTCTTGATCCAAAACTTGATTTTTGTATTCGCCACGCAGTTCTTGATTTTCTTAATCCAAAACTAGATTTTTGTATTCGCGGCCAAATTCTTGATTTTCTTGATCCAAAATTTGATTTTTGTACTCGCGACCCAATTCTTGATTTTCTTGATCCAAAACTAGATTTTTGTATTCGCGACCAAGTTCTTGATTTTCTTGATCCAAAACTAGATTTTTGTATTCGCGACCCAATTCTTGATTTTCTTGATCCAAAACTAGATTTTTGTATTCGCCACGCATTTCTTGATTTTCTTGATCCAAAACTAGATTTTTGTATTCGCGACCCAATTCTTGATTTTCTTGATCCAAAACTAGATTTTTGTTTTCGCCACGCAGTTCTTGATTTTCTTGATCCAAAACTAGATTTTTGTATTCGCGACCAAATTCTTGATTTTCTTGATCCAAAACTAGATTTTTGTATTCGCGACCAATTTCTTGATTTTATTGATCCAAAACTAGATTTTTGTATTCGCGACCAAATTTTTGATTTTCTTGATCCAAAATTTGATTTTTGTATTCGCGACCAAATTCTTGATTTTCTTGATCCAAAACTAGATTTTTGTATTCGCGACCCAATTCTTGATTTTCTTGATCCAAAACTAGATTTTTGTATTCGCCACGCATTTCTTGATTTTCTTGATCCAAAACTAGATTTTTGTATTCGCGACCCAATTCTTGATTTTCTTGATCCAAAACTAGATTTTTGTATTCGTCACGCAGTTCTTGATTTTCTTGATCCAAAACTAGATTTTTGTATTCGCGACCAAATTCTTGATTTTCTTGATCCAAAACTTGATTTTTGTATTCGCGACCAAATTCTTGATTTTCTTGATCCAAAACTAAATTTTTGTATTCGCCACGCAGTTCTTGATTTTCTTAATCCAAAACTAGATTTTTGTATTCGCGACCAAATTCTTGATTTTCTTGATCCAAAATTTGATTTTTGTATTCGCGACCAAATTCTTGATTTTCTTGATCCAAAACTAGATTTTTGTATTCGCGACCAAATTCTTGATTTTCTTGATCCAAAACTTGATTTTTGTATTCGCGACCAAATTTTTGATTTTCTTGATCCAAAATTTGATTTTTGTATTCGCCACCAAATTCTTGATTTTCTTGATCCAAAACTAGATTTTTGTATTCGCAACCAAATTCTTGATTTTCTTGATCCAAAACTAGATTTTTGTATTCGCGACCAAATTCTTGATTTTCTTGATCCAAAACTAGATTTTTGTATTCGCGACCAAATTCTTGATTTTCTTGATCCAAAACTAGATTTTTGTATTCGCGACCCAATTCTTGATTTTCTTGATCCAAAACTAGATTTTTGTATTCGCGACCAAATTCTTGATTTTCTTGATCCAAAACTAAATTTTTGTATTCGCCACGCAGTTCTTGATTTTCTTAATCCAAAACTAGATTTTTGTATTCGCGACCAAATTCTTGATTTTCTTGATCCAAAACTAGATTTTTGTATTCGCCACGCTGTTCTTTATTTTCTTGATCCAAAACTAGATTTTTGTATTCGCGACCAAATTCTTGATTTTCTTGATCCAAAACTAGATTTTTGTATTCGCGACCAAATTCTTGATTTTCTTGATCCAAAACTAGATTTTTGTATTCGCGACCCAATTCTTGATTTTCTTGATCCAAAACTAGATTTTTGTATTCGCCACGCAGTTCTTGATTTTCTTGATCCAAAACTAGATTTTTGTATTCGCGACCAAATTCTTGATTTTCTTGATCCAAAACTAGATTTTTGTATTCGCGACCAAATTCTTGATTTTCTTGATCCAAAACTAGATTTTTGTATTCGCGACCCAATTCTTGATTTTCTTGATCCAAAACTAGATTTTTGTATTCGCCACGCATTTCTTGATTTTCTTGATCCAAAACTAGATTTTTGTATTCGCGACCCAATTCTTGATTTTCTTGATCCAAAACTAGATTTTTGTTTTCGCCACGCAGTTCTTGATTTTCTTGATCCAAAACTAGATTTTTGTATTCGCGACCAAATTCTTGATTTTCTTGATCCAAAACTAGATTTTTGTATTCGCGACCAATTTCTTGATTTTCTTGATCCAAAACTAGATTTTTCTATTCGCGACCAAATTCTTGATTTTCTTGATCCAAAACTTGATTTTTGTATTCGCGACCAAATTTTTGATTTTCTTGATCCAAAATTTGATTTTTGTATTCGCGACCAAATTCTTGATTTTCTTGATCCAAAACTAGATTTTTGTATTCGCGACCAAATTCTTGATTTTCTTGATCCAAAACTATATTTTTGTATTCGAGAGCAAATTCTTGATTTTCTTGATCCAAAACTAGATTTTTGTATTCGCGACCAAATTCTTGATTTTCTTGATCCAAAACTAGATTTTTGTATTCGCGACCAAATTCTTGATTTTCTTGATCCAAAACTAGATTTTTGTATTCGCCACGCAGTTCTTGATTTTCTTGATCCAAAACTAGATTTTTGTATTCGCGACCAAATTCTTGATTTTCTTGATCCAAAACTTGATTTTTGTATTCGCCACGCAGTTCTTGATTTTCTTAATCCAAAACTAGATTTTTGTATTCGCGGCCAAATTCTTGATTTTCTTGATCCAAAATTTGATTTTTGTACTCGCGACCCAATTCTTGATTTTCTTGATCCAAAACTAGATTTTTGTATTCGCGACCAAGTTCTTGATTTTCTTGATCCAAAACTAGATTTTTGTATTCGCGACCCAATTCTTGATTTTCTTGATCCAAAACTAGATTTTTGTATTCGCCACGCATTTCTTGATTTTCTTGATCCAAAACTAGATTTTTGTATTCGCGACCCAATTCTTGATTTTCTTGATCCAAAACTAGATTTTTGTTTTCGCCACGCAGTTCTTGATTTTCTTGATCCAAAACTAGATTTTTGTATTCGCGACCAAATTCTTGATTTTCTTGATCCAAAACTAGATTTTTGTATTCGCGACCAATTTCTTGATTTTATTGATCCAAAACTAGATTTTTGTATTCGCGACCAAATTTTTGATTTTCTTGATCCAAAATTTGATTTTTGTATTCGCGACCAAATTCTTGATTTTCTTGATCCAAAACTAGATTTTTGTATTCGCGACCCAATTCTTGATTTTCTTGATCCAAAACTAGATTTTTGTATTCGCCACGCATTTCTTGATTTTCTTGATCCAAAACTAGATTTTTGTATTCGCGACCCAATTCTTGATTTTCTTGATCCAAAACTAGATTTTTGTATTCGTCACGCAGTTCTTGATTTTCTTGATCCAAAACTAGATTTTTGTATTCGCGACCAAATTCTTGATTTTCTTGATCCAAAACTTGATTTTTGTATTCGCGACCAAATTCTTGATTTTCTTGATCCAAAACTAAATTTTTGTATTCGCCACGCAGTTCTTGATTTTCTTAATCCAAAACTAGATTTTTGTATTCGCGACCAAATTCTTGATTTTCTTGATCCAAAATTTGATTTTTGTATTCGCGACCAAATTCTTGATTTTCTTGATCCAAAACTAGATTTTTGTATTCGCGACCAAATTCTTGATTTTCTTGATCCAAAACTTGATTTTTGTATTCGCGACCAAATTTTTGATTTTCTTGATCCAAAATTTGATTTTTGTATTCGCCACCAAATTCTTGATTTTCTTGATCCAAAACTAGATTTTTGTATTCGCAACCAAATTCTTGATTTTCTTGATCCAAAACTAGATTTTTGTATTCGCGACCAAATTCTTGATTTTCTTGATCCAAAACTAGATTTTTGTATTCGCGACCAAATTCTTGATTTTCTTGATCCAAAACTAGATTTTTGTATTCGCGACCCAATTCTTGATTTTCTTGATCCAAAACTAGATTTTTGTATTCGCGACCAAATTCTTGATTTTCTTGATCCAAAACTAAATTTTTGTATTCGCCACGCAGTTCTTGATTTTCTTAATCCAAAACTAGATTTTTGTATTCGCGATCAAATTCTTGATTTTCTTGATCCAAAACTAGATTTTTGTATTCGCCACGCTGTTCTTTATTTTCTTGATCCAAAACTAGATTTTTGTATTCGCGACCAAATTCTTGATTTTCTTGATCCAAAACTAGATTTTTGTATTCGCGACCAAATTCTTGATTTTCTTGATCCAAAACTAGATTTTTGTATTCGCGACCCAATTCTTGATTTTCTTGATCCAAAACTAGATTTTTGTATTCGCCACGCATTTCTTGATTTTCTTGATCCAAAACTAGATTTTTGTATTCGCGACCCAATTCTTGATTTTCTTGATCCAAAACTAGATTTTTGTTTTCGCCACGCAGTTCTTGATTTTCTTGATCCAAAACTAGATTTTTGTATTCGCGACCAAATTCTTGATTTTCTTGATCCAAAACTAGATTTTTGTATTCGCGACCAATTTCTTGATTTTCTTGATCCAAAACTAGATTTTTGTATTCGCGACCAAATTTTTGATTTTCTTGATCCAAAATTTGATTTTTGTATTCGCGACCAAATTCTTGATTTTCTTGATCCAAAACTAGATTTTTGTATTCGCGACCAAATTCTTGATTTTCTTGATCCAAAACTAGATTTTTGTATTCGCGACCCAATTCTTGATTTTCTTGATCCAAAACTAGATTTTTGTATTCGCCACGCATTTCTTGATTTTCTTGATCCAAAACTAGATTTTTGTATTCGCGACCCAATTCTTGATTTTCTTGATCCAAAACTAGATTTTTGTTTTCGCCACGCAGTTCTTGATTTTCTTGATCCAAAACTAGATTTTTGTATTCGCGACCAAATTCTTGATTTTCTTGATCCAAAACTAGATTTTTGTATTCGCGACCAATTTCTTGATTTTCTTGATCCAAAACTAGATTTTTGTATTCGCGACCAAATTTTTGATTTTCTTGATCCAAAATTTGATTTTTGTATTCGCGACCAAATTCTTGATTTTCTTGATCCAAAACTAGATTTTTGTATTCGCGACCAAATTCTTGATTTTCTTGATCCAAAATTTGATTTTTGTATTGGCGACCCAATTCTTGATTTTCTTGATCCAAAACTAGATTTTTGTATTCGCGACAAATTTCTTGATTTTCTTGATCCTAAACTAGATTTTTGTGTTCGCGACCCAATTCTTGATTTTCTTGATCCAAAACAAGATTTTTGTATTCGCGACCAAATTCTTGATTTTCTTGATCCAAAACTTGATTTTTGTATTCGCCACGCAGTTCTTGATTTTCTTGATCCAAAACTAGATTTTTGTATTCGCCACGCTGTTCTTTATTTTCTTGATCCAAAACAAGATTTTTGTATTCGCGACCAAATTCTTGATTTTCTTGATCCAAAACTTGATTTTTTTATTCGCCACGCAGTTCTTGATTTTCTTGATCCAAAACTAGATTTTTGTATTCGTCACGCAGTTCTTGATTTTCTTGATCCAAAACTAGATTTTTGTATTCGCGACCAAATTCTTGATTTTCTTGATCCAAAACTAAATTTTTGTATTCGCCACGCAGTTCTTGATTTTCTTGATCCAAAACTAGATTTTTGTATTCGTCACGCAGTTCTTGATTTTCTTGATCCAAAACTAGATTTTTGTATTCGCGACCAAATTCTTGATTTTCTTGATCCAAAATTTGATTTTTGTATTCGCGACCAAATTCTTGATTTTCTTGATCCAAAACTAGATTTTTGTATTCGCGACCAAATTCTTGATTTTCTTGATCCAAAACTTGATTTTTGTATTCGCGACCAAATTTTTGATTTTCTTGATCCAAAATTTGATTTTTGTATTCGCGACCAAATTCTTGATTTTCTTGATCCAAAACTAGATTTTTGTATTCGCGACCAAATTCTTGATTTTCTTGATCCAAAACTAGATTTTTGTATTCGAGAGCAAATTCTTGATTTTCTTGATCCAAAACTAGATTTTTGTATTCGCGACCAAATTCTTGATTTTCTTGATCCAAAACTAGATTTTTGTATTCGCGACCAAATTCTTGATTTTCTTGATCCAAAACTAGATTTTTGTATTCGCGACCCAATTCTTAATTTTCTTGATCCAAAACTAGATTTTTGTATTCGCGACCAAATTCTTGATTTTCTTGATCCAAAACTAGATTTTTGTATTCGCGACCAAATTCTTGATTTTCTTGATCCAAAACTAAATTTTTGTATTCGCCACGCAGTTCTTGATTTTCTTAATCCAAAACTAGATTTTTGTATTCGCGACCAAATTCTTGATTTTCTTGATCCAAAACTAGATTTTTGTATTCGCCACGCTGTTCTTTATTTTCTTGATCCAAAACTAGATTTTTGTATTCGCGACCAAATTCTTGATTTTCTTGATCCAAAACTTGATTTTTGTATTCGCCACGCAGTTCTTGATTTTCTTGATCCAAAACTAGATTTTTGTATTCGCCACGCAGTTCTTGATTTTCTTGATCCAAAACTAGATTTTTGTATTCGCGACCAAATTCTTGATTTTCTTGATCCAAAACTAGATTTTTGTATTCGCCACGCAGTTCTTGATTTTCTTAATCCAAAACTAGATTTTTGTATTCGCGACCAAATTCTTGATTTTCTTGATCCAAAATTTGATTTTTGTACTCGCGACCCAATTCTTGATTTTCTTGATCCAAAACTAGATTTTTGTATTCGCGACCAAATTCTTGATTTTCTTGATCCAAAACTAGATTTTTGTATTCGCGACCCAATTCTTGATTTTCTTGATCCAAAACTAGATTTTTGTATTCGCGACCAAATTCTTGATTTTCTTGATCCAAAACTAAATTTTTGTATTCGCCACGCAGTTCTTGATTTTCTTAATCCAAAACTAGATTTTTGTATTCGCGACCAAATTCTTGATTTTCTTGATCCAAAACTAGATTTTTGTATTCGCCACGCTGTTCTTTATTTTCTTGATCCAAAACTAGATTTTTGTATTCGCGACCAAATTCTTGATTTTCTTGATCCAAAACTAGATTTTTGTATTCGCGACCAAATTCTTGATTTTCTTGATCCAAAACTAGATTTTTGTATTCGCGACCCAATTCTTGATTTTCTTGATCCAAAACTAGATTTTTGTATTCGCCACGCAGTTCTTGATTTTCTTGATCCAAAACTAGATTTTTGTATTCGCGACCCAATTCTTGATTTTCTTGATCCAAAACTAGATTTTTGTATTCGCCACGCATTTCTTGATTTTCTTGATCCAAAACTAGATTTTTGTATTCGCGACCCAATTCTTGATTTTCTTGATCCAAAACTAGATTTTTGTTTTCGCCACGCAGTTCTTGATTTTCTTGATCCAAAACTAGATTTTTGTATTCGCGACCAAATTCTTGATTTTCTTGATCCAAAACTAGATTTTTGTATTCGCGACCAATTTCTTGATTTTCTTGATCCAAAACTAGATTTTTCTATTCGCGACCAAATTTTTGATTTTCTTGATCCAAAATTTGATTTTTGTATTCGCGACCAAATTCTTGATTTTCTTGATCCAAAACTAGATTTTTGTATTCGCGACCAAATTCTTGATTTTCTTGATCCAAAATTTGATTTTTGTATTGGCGACCCAATTCTTGATTTTCTTGATCCAAAACTAGATTTTTGTATTCGCGACAAATTTCTTGATTTTCTTGATCCTAAACTAGATTTTTGTGTTCGCGACCCAATTCTTGATTTTCTTGATCCAAAACTAGATTTTTGTATTCGCCACGCTGTTCTTTATTTTCTTGATCCAAAACAAGATTTTTGTATTCGCGACCAAATTCTTGATTTTCTTGATCCAAAACTTGATTTTTGTATTCGCCACGCAGTTCTTGATTTTCTTGATCCAAAACTAGATGTTTGTATTCGCCACGCAGTTCTTGATTTTCTTGATCCAAAACTAGATTTTTGTATTCGCGACCAAATTCTTGATTTTCTTGATCCAAAACTAAATTTTTGTATTCGCCACGCAGTTCTTGATTTTCTTAATCCAAAACTAGATTTTTGTATTCGCGACCAAATTCTTGATTTTCTTGATCCAAAATTTGATTTTTGTATTCGCGACCCAATTCTTGATTTTCTTGATCCAAAACTAGATTTTTGTATTCGCGACCAAATTCTTGATTTTCTTGATCCAAAACTAGATTTTTGTATTCGCGACCCAATTCTTGATTTTCTTGATCCAAAACTAGATTTTTGTATTCGCCACGCATTTCTTGATTTTCTTGATCCAAAACTAGATTTTTGTATTCGCGACCCAATTCTTGATTTTCTTGATCCAAAACTAGATTTTTGTTTTCGCCACGCAGTTCTTGATTTTCTTGATCCAAAACAAGATTTTTGTATTCGCGACCAAATTCTTGATTTTCTTGATGCAAAACTATATTTTTGTATTCGAGAGCAAATTCTTGATTTTCTTGATCCAAAACTAGATTTTTGTATTCGCGACCAAATTCTTGATTTTCTTGATCCAAAATTTGATTTTTGTATTCGCGACCAAATTCTTGATTTTCTTGATCCAAAACTAGATTTTTGTATTCGCGACCAAATTCTTGATTTTCTTGATCCAAAACTTGATTTTTGTATTCGCGACCAAATTTTTGATTTTCTTGATCCAAAATTTGATTTTTGTATTCGCGACCAAATTCTTGATTTTCTTGATCCAAAACTAGATTTTTGTATTCGCGACCAAATTCTTGATTTTCTTGATCCAAAACTATATTTTTGTATTCGAGAGCAAATTCTTGATTTTCTTGATCCAAAACTAGATTTTTGTATTCGCGACCAAATTCTTGATTTTCTTGATCCAAAATTTGATTTTTGTATTGGCGACCCAATTCTTGATTTTCTTGATCCAAAACTAGATTTTTGTATTCGCGACAAATTTCTTGATTTTCTTGATCCTAAACTAGATTTTTGTGTTCGCGACCCAATTCTTGTTTTTCTTGATCCAAAACTAGATTTTTGTATTCGCCACGCTGTTCTTTATTTTCTTGATCCAAAACAAGATTTTTGTATTCGCGACCAAATTCTTGATTTTCTTGATCCAAAACTTGATTTTTGTATTCGCCACGCAGTTCTTGATTTTCTTGATCCAAAACTAGATGTTTGTATTCGCCACGCAGTTCTTGATTTTCTTGATCCAAAACTAGATTTTTGTATTCGCGACCAAATTCTTGATTTTCTTGATCCAAAACTAAATTTTTGTATTCGCCACGCAGTTCTTGATTTTCTTAATCCAAAACTAGATTTTTGTATTCGCGACCAAATTCTTGATTTTCTTGATCCAAAATTTGATTTTTGTATTCGCGACCCAATTCTTGATTTTCTTGATCCAAAACTAGATTTTTGTATTCGCGACCAAATTCTTGATTTTCTTGATCCAAAACTAGATTTTTGTATTCGCGACCCAATTCTTGATTTTCTTGATCCAAAACTAGATTTTTGTATTCGCCACGCATTTCTTGATTTTCTTGATCCAAAACTAGATTTTTGTATTCGCGACCCAATTCTTGATTTTCTTGATCCAAAACTAGATTTTTGTTTTCGCCACGCAGTTCTTGATTTTCTAGATCCAAAACAAGATTTTTGTATTCGCGACCAAATTCTTGATTTTCTTGATGCAAAACTATATTTTTGTATTCGAGAGCAAATTCTTGATTTTCTTGATCCAAAACTAGATTTTTGTATTCGCGACCAAATTCTTGATTTTCTTGATCCAAAATTTGATTTTTGTATTCGCGACCAAATTCTTGATTTTCTTGATCCAAAACTAGATTTTTGTATTCGCGACCAAATTCTTGATTTTCTTGATCCAAAACTTGATTTTTGTATTCGCGACCAAATTTTTGATTTTCTTGATCCAAAATTTGATTTTTGTATTCGCGACCAAATTCTTGATTTTCTTGATCCAAAACTAGATTTTTGTATTCGCGACCAAATTCTTGATTTTCTTGATCCAAAACTATATTTTTGTATTCGAGAGCAAATTCTTGATTTTCTTGATCCAAAACTAGATTTTTGTATTCGCGACCAAATTCTTGATTTTCTTGATCCAAAACTAGATTTTTGTATTCGCGACCAAATTCTTGATTTTCTTGATCCAAAACTAGATTTTTGTATTCGCGACCAAATTCTTGATTTTCTTGATCCAAAACTAAATTTTTGTATTCGCCACGCAGTTCTTGATTTTCTTAATCCAAAACTAGATTTTTGTATTCGCGACCAAATTCTTGATTTTCTTGATCCAAAACTTGATTTTTGTATTCGCCACGCAGTTCTTGATTTTCTTGATCCAAAACTAGATTTTTGTATTCGCCACGCAGTTCTTGATTTTCTTGATCCAAAACTAGATTTTTGTATTCGCGACCAAATTCTTGATTTTCTTGATCCAAAACTAGATTTTTGTATTCGCCACGCAGTTCTTGATTTTCTTAATCCAAAACTAGATTTTTGTATTCGCGACCAAATTCTTGATTTTCTTGATCCAAAATTTGATTTTTGTACCCGCGACCCAATTCTTGATTTTCTTGATCCAAAACTAGATTTTTGTATTCGCGACCAAAATCTTGATTTTCTTGATCCAAAACTAGATTTTTGTATTCGCGACCCAATTCTTGATTTTCTTGATCCAAAACTAGATTTTTGTATTCGCCACGCATTTCTTGATTTTCTTGATCCAAAACTAGATTTTTGTATTCGCGACCCAATTCTTGATTTTCTTGATCCAAAACTAGATTTTTGTTTTCGCCACGCAGTTCTTGATTTTCTTGATCCAAAACTAGATTTTTGTATTCGAGAGCAAATTCTTGATTTTCTTGATCCAAAACTAGATTTTTGTATTCGCGACCAATTTCTTGATTTTCTTGATCCAAAACTAGATTTTTGTATTCGCGACCAAATTTTTGATTTTCTTGATCCAAAATTTGATTTTTGTATTCGCGACCAAATTCTTGATTTTCTTGATCCAAAACTAGATTTTTGTATTCGCGACCAAATTCTTGATTTTCTTGATCCAAAACTAGATTTTTGTATTCGCGACCCAATTCTTGATTTTCTTGATCCAAAACTAGATTTTTGTATTCGCCACGCATTTCTTGATTTTCTTGATCCAAAACTAGATTTTTGTATTCGCGACCCAATTCTTGATTTTCTTGATCCAAAACTAGATTTTTGTTTTCGCCACGCAGTTCTTGATTTTCTTGATCCAAAACAAGATTTTTGTATTCGCGACCAAATTCTTGATTTTCTTGATGCAAAACTATATTTTTGTATTCGAGAGCAAATTCTTGATTTTCTTGATCCAAAACTAGATTTTTGTATTCGCGACCAAATTCTTGATTTTCTTGATCCAAAATTTGATTTTTGTATTCGCGACCAAATTCTTGATTTTCTTGATCCAAAACTAAATTTTTGTATTCGCCACGCAGTTCTTGATTTTCTTAATCCAAAACTAGATTTTTGTATTCGCGACCAAATTCTTGATTTTCTTGATCCAAAACTTGATTTTTGTATTCGCCACGCAGTTCTTGATTTTCTTGATCCAAAACTAGATTTTTGTATTCGCCACGCAGTTCTTGATTTTCTTGATCCAAAACTAGATTTTTGTATTCGCGACCAAATTCTTGATTTTCTTGATCCAAAACTAGATTTTTGTATTCGCCACGCAGTTCTTGATTTTCTTAATCCAAAACTAGATTTTTGTATTCGCGACCAAATTCTTGATTTTCTTGATCCAAAATTTGATTTTTGTACCCGCGACCCAATTCTTGATTTTCTTGATCCAAAACTAGATTTTTGTATTCGCGAGCAAATTCTTGATTTTCTTGATCCAAAACTAGATTTTTGTATTCGCGACCAAATTCTTGATTTTCTTGATCGAAAACTAAATTTTTGTATTCGCCACGCAGTTCTTGATTTTCTTAATCCAAAACTAGATTTTTGTATTCGCGACCAAATTCTTGATTTTCTTGATCCAAAACTTGATTTTTGTATTCGCCACGCAGTTCTTGATTTTCTTGATCCAAAACTAGATTTTTGTATTCGCCACGCAGTTCTTGATTTTCTTGATCCAAAACTAGATGTTTGTATTCGCCACGCAGTTCTTCATTTTCTTGATCCAAAACTAGATTTTTGTATTCGCGACCCAATTCTTGATTTTCTTGATCCAAAATTATATTTTTGTATTCGAGAGCAAATTCTTGATTTTCTTGATCCAAAACTAGATTTTTGTATTCGCGACCAAATTCTTGATTTTCTTGATCCAAAACTAGATTTTTGTATTCGCGACCAAATTCTTGATTTTCTTGATCCAAAACTAAATTTTTGTATTCGCCACGCAGTTCTTGATTTTCTTAATCCAAAACTAGATTTTTGTATTCGCGACCAAATTCTTGATTTTCTTGATCCAAAACTTGATTTTTGTATTCGCCACGCAGTTCTTGATTTTCTTGATCCAAAACTAGATTTTTGTATTCGCCACGCAGTTCTTGATTTTCTTGATCCAAAACTAGATTTTTGTATTCGCGACCAAATTCTTGATTTTCTTGATCCAAAACTAGATTTTTGTATTCGCCACGCAGTTCTTGATTTTCTTAATCCAAAACTAGATTTTTGTATTCGCGACCAAATTCTTGATTTTCTTGATCCAAAATTTGATTTTTGTACCCGCGACCCAATTCTTGATTTTCTTGATCCAAAACTAGATTTTTGTATTCGCGACCAAATTCTTGATTTTCTTGATCCAAAACTAGATTTTTGTATTCGCGACCCAATTCTTGATTTTCTTGATCCAAAACTAGATTTTTGTATTCGCCACGCATTTCTTGATTTTCTTGATCCAAAACTAGATTTTTGTATTCGCGACCCAATTCTTGATTTTCTTGATCCAAAACTAGATTTTTGTTTTCGCCACGCAGTTCTTGATTTTCTTGATCCAAAACTAGATTTTTGTATTCGAGAGCAAATTCTTGATTTTCTTGATCCAAAACTAGATTTTTGTATTCGCGACCAATTTCTTGATTTTCTTGATCCAAAACTAGATTTTTGTATTCGCGACCAAATTTTTGATTTTCTTGATCCAAAATTTGATTTTTGTATTCGCGACCAAATTCTTGATTTTCTTGATCCAAAACTAGATTTTTGTATTCGCGACCAAATTCTTGATTTTCTTGATCCAAAATTTGATTTTTGTATTGGCGACCCAATTCTTGATTTTCTTGATCCAAAACTAGATTTTTGTATTCGCGACAAATTTCTTGATTTTCTTGATCCTAAACTAGATTTTTGTGTTCGCGACCCAATTCTTGATTTTCTTGATCCAAAACTAGATTTTTGTATTCGCGACCAAATTCTTGATTTTCTTGATCCAAAACTAGATTTTTGTATTCGCGACCAAATTCTTGATTTTCTTGATCCAAAACTAGATTTTTGTATTCGCGACCAAATTTTTGATTTTCTTGATCCAAAATTTGATTTTTGTATTCGCGACCAAATTCTTGATTTTCTTGATCCAAAACTAGATTTTTGTATTCGCGACCAAATTCTTGATTTTCTTGATCCAAAACTATATTTTTGTATTCGAGAGCAAATTCTTGATTTTCTTGATCCAAAACTAGATTTTTGTATTCGCGACCAAATTCTTGATTTTCTTGATCCAAAACTAGATTTTTGTATTCGCGACCAAATTCTTGATTTTCTTGATCCAAAACTAGATTTTTGTATTCGCGACCCAATTCTTGATTTTCTTGATCCAAAACTAGATTTTTGTATTCGCGACCAAATTCTTGATTTTCTTGATCCAAAACTAAATTTTTGTATTCGCCACGCAGTTCTTGATTTTCTTAATCCAAAACTAGATTTTTGTATTCGCGACCAAATTCTTGATTTTTCTTGATCCAAAACTTGATTTTTGTATTCGCCACGCAGTTCTTGATTTTCTTGATCCAAAACTAGATTTTTGTATTCGCCACGCAGTTCTTGATTTTCTTGATCCAAAACTAGATTTTTGTATTCGCGACCAAATTCTTGATTTTCTTGATCCAAAACTAGATTTTTGTATTCGCCACGCAGTTCTTGATTTTCTTAATCCAAAACTAGATTTTTGTATTCGCGACCAAATTCTTGATTTTCTTGATCCAAAATTTGATTTTTGTACTCGCGACCCAATTCTTGATTTTCTTGATCCAAAACTAGATTTTTGTATTCGCGACCAAATTCTTGATTTTCTTGATCCAAAACTAGATTTTTGTATTCGCGACCCAATTCTTGATTTTCTTGATCCAAAACTAGATTTTTGTATTCGCCACGCATTTCTTGATTTTCTTGATCCAAAACTAGATTTTTGTATTCGCGACCCAATTCTTGATTTTCTTGATCCAAAACTAGATTTTTGTTTTCGCCACGCAGTTCTTGATTTTCTTGATCCAAAACAAGATTTTTGTATTCGCGACCAAATTCTTGATTTTCTTGATGCAAAACTATATTTTTGTATTCGAGAGCAAATTCTTGATTTTCTTGATCCAAAACTAGATTTTTGTATTCGCGACCAAATTCTTGATTTTCTTGATCCAAAATTTGATTTTTGTATTCGCGACCAAATTCTTGATTTTCTTGATCCAAAACTAGATTTTTGTATTCGCGACCAAATTCTTGATTTTCTTGATCCAAAATTTGATTTTTGTATTAGCGACCCAATTCTTGATTTTCTTGATCCAAAACTAGATTTTTGTATTCGCGACAAATTTCTTGATTTTCTTGATCCTAAACTAGATTTTTGTGTTCGCGACCCAATTCTTGATTTTCTTGATCCAAAACTAGATTTTTGTATTCGCGACCAAATTCTTGATTTTCTTGATCCAAAACTAGATTTTTGTATTCGCGACCAAATTCTTGATTTTCTTGATCCAAAACTAGATTTTTGTATTCGCGACCAAATTTTTGATTTTCTTGATCCAAAATTTGATTTTTGTATTCGCGACCAAATTCTTGATTTTCTTGATCCAAAATTCGATTTTTGTATTCGCGACCAAATTCTTGATTTTCTTGATCCAAAATTTGATTTTTGTATTCGCGACCAAATTCTTGATTTTCTTGATCCAAAATTTGATTTTTGTATTCGCGACCAAATTCTTGATTTTCTTGATCCAAAATTTGATTTTTGTACTCGCGACCCAATTCTTGATTTTCTTGATCCAAAACTAGATTTTTGTATTCGCGACCAAATTCTTGATTTTCTTGATCCAAAACTAGATTTTTGTATTCGCGACCCAATTCTTGATTTTCTTGATCCAAAACTAGATTTTTGTATTCGCCACGCATTTCTTGATTTTCTTGATCCAAAACTAAATTTTTGTATTCGCCACGCAGTTCTTGATTTTCTTAATCCAAAACTAGATTTTTGTATTCGCGACCAAATTCTTGATTTTCTTGATCCAAAATTTGATTTTTGTATTCGCGACCAAATTCTTGATTTTCTTGATCCAAAACTAGATTTTTGTATTCGCGACCAAATTCTTGATTTTCTTGATCCAAAACTTGATTTTTGTATTCGCGACCAAATTTTTGATTTTCTTGATCCAAAATTTGATTTTTGTATTCGCGACCAAATTCTTGATTTCCTTGATCCAAAACTAGATTTTTGTATTCGCGACCAAATTCTTGATTTTCTTGATCCAAAACTATATTTTTGTATTCGAGAGCAAATTCTTGATTTTCTTGATCCAAAACTAGATTTTTGTATTCGCGACCAAATTCTTGATTTTTTTCTTGATCCAAAACTAGATTTTTATATTCGCGACCGAATTCTTGATTTTCTTGACCCAAAACTAGATTTTCGTATTCGCCACGCAGTTCTTGATTTTCTTAATCCAAAACTAGATTTTTGTATTCGCGACCAAATTCTTGATTTTCTTGATCCAAAATTTGATTTTTGTATTCGCGACCAAATTCTTGAATTTCTTGATCCAAAACTAGATTTTTTTATTCGCGACCATATTCTTGATTTTCTTGATCCAAAAATGAATTTTTGTATTCGCGACCAAGTTTTTGATTTTCTTGATCCAAAATTTGATTTTTGTATTCGCGACCAAATTCTTGATTTTCTTGATCCAAAACTAGATTTTTGTATTCGCGACCAAATTCTTGATTTTCTTGATCCAAAATTTGATTTTTGTATTCGCGACCAAATTCTTGATTTTCTTGATCCAAAACTAGATTTTTGTATTCGCGACCAAATTCTTGATTTTCTTGATCCAAAACTTGATTTTTGTATTCGCGACCAAATTTTTGATTTTCTTGATCCAAAATTTGATTTTTGTATTCGCGACCAAATTCTTGATTTCCTTGATCCAAAACTAGATTTTTGTATTCGCGACCAAATTCTTGATTTTCTTGATCCAAAACTATATTTTTGTATTCGAGAGCAAATTCTTGATTTTCTTGATCCAAAACTAGATTTTTGTATTCGCGACCAAATTCTTGATTTTTTTCTTGATCCAAAACTAGATTTTTATATTCGCGACCGAATTCTTGATTTTCTTGACCCAAAACTAGATTTTCGTATTCGCCACGCAGTTCTTGATTTTCTTAATCCAAAACTAGATTTTTGTATTCGCGACCAAATTCTTGATTTTCTTGATCCAAAATTTGATTTTTGTATTCGCGACCAAATTCTTGAATTTCTTGATCCAAAACTAGATTTTTTTATTCGCGACCATATTCTTGATTTTCTTGATCCAAAAATGAATTTTTGTATTCGCGACCAAGTTTTTGATTTTCTTGATCCAAAATTTGATTTTTGTATTCGCGACCAAATTCTTGATTTTCTTGATCCAAAACTAGATTTTTGTATTCGCGACCAAATTCTTGATTTTCTTGATCCAAAATTTGATTTTTGTATTCGCGACCCAATTCTTGATTTTCTTGATCCAAAACTAGATTTTTGTATTCGCGACAAATTTCTTGATTTTCTTGATCCTAAACTAGATTTTTGTGTTCGCGACCCAATTCTTGATTTTCTTGATCCAAAACTAGATTTTTGTATTCGCCACGCTGTTCTTTATTTTCTTGATCCAAAACAAGATTTTTGTATTCGCGACCAAATTCTTGATTTTCTTGATCCAAAACTTGATTTTTTTATTCGCCACGCAGTTCTTGATTTTCTTGATCCAAAACTAGATTTTTGTATTCGTCACGCAGTTCTTGATTTTCTTGATCCAAAACTAGATTTTTGTATTCGCGACCAAATTCTTGATTTTCTTGATCCAAAACTAAATTTTTGTATTCGCCACGCAGTTCTTGATTTTCTTAATCCAAAACTAGATTTTTGTATTCGCGACCAAATTCTTGATTTTCTTGATCCAAAATTTGATTTTTGTATTCGCGACCAAATTCTTGATTTTCTTGATCCAAAACTAGATTTTTGTATTCGCGACCAAATTCTTGATTTTCTTGATCCAAAATTTGATTTTTGTATTCGCGACCAAATTCTTGATTTTCTTGATCCAAAACTAGATTTTTGTATTCGCGACCAAATTCTTGATTTTCTTGATCCAAAACTATATTTTTGTATTCGAGAGCAAATTCTTGATTTTCTTGATCCAAAACTAGATTTTTGTATTCGCGACCAAATTCTTGATTTTTTTCTTGATCCAAAACTAGATTTTTATATTCGCGACCGAATTCTTGATTTTCTTGACCCAAAACTAGATTTTCGTATTCGCCACGCAGTTCTTGATTTTCTTAATCCAAAACTAGATTTTTGTATTCGCGACCAAATTCTTGATTTTCTTGATCCAAAATTTGATTTTTGTATTCGCGACCAAATTCTTGAATTTCTTGATCCAAAACTAGATTTTTGTATTCGCGACCATATTCTTGATTTTCTTGATCCAAAAATGAATTTTTGTATTCGCGACCAAGATTTTGATTTTCTTGATCCAAAATTTGATTTTTGTATTCGCGACCAAATTTTTGATTTTCTTGATCCAAAATTTGATTTTTGTATTCGCGACCAAATTCTTGATTTTCTTGATCCAAAACTAGATTTTTGTATTCGCGACCAAATTCTTGATTTTCTTGATCCAAAACTTGATTTTTGTATTCGCGACCAAATTTTTGATTTTCTTGATCCAAAATTTGATTTTTGTATTCGCGACCAAATTCTTGATTTTCTTGATCCAAAACTAGATTTTTGTATTCGCGACCAAATTCTTGATTTTCTTGATCCAAAACTATATTTTTGTATTCGAGAGCAAATTCTTGATTTTCTTGATCCAAAACTAGATTTTTGTATTCGCGACCAAATTCTTGATTTTTTTCTTGATCCAAAACTAGATTTTTATATTCGCGACCGAATTCTTGATTTTCTTGACCCAAAACTAGATTTTCGTATTCGCCACGCAGTTCTTGATTTTCTTAATCCAAAACTAGATTTTTGTATTCGCGACCAAATTCTTGATTTTCTTGATCCAAAATTTGATTTTTGTATTCGCGACCAAATTCTTGAATTTCTTGATCCAAAACTAGATTTTTGTATTCGCGACCATATTCTTGATTTTCTTGATCCAAAAATGAATTTTTGTATTCGCGACCAAGATTTTGATTTTCTTGATCCAAAATTTGATTTTTGTATTCGCGACCAAATTCTTGATTTTCTTGATCCAAAACTAGATTTTTGTATTCGCGACCAAATTCTTGATTTTCTTGATCCAAAATTTGATTTTTGTATTCGCGACCCAATTCTTGATTTTCTTGATCCAAAACTAGATTTTTGTATTCGCGACAAATTTCTTGATTTTCTTGATCCTAAACTAGATTTTTGTGTTCGCGACCCAATTCTTGATTTTCTTGATCCAAAACTAGATTTTTGTATTCGCCACGCTGTTCTTTATTTTCTTGATCCAAAACAAGATTTTTGTATTCGCGACCAAATTCTTGATTTTCTTGATCCAAAACTTGATTTTTTTATTCGCCACGCAGTTCTTGATTTTCTTAATCCAAAACTAGATTTTTGTATTCGCCACGCAGTTCTTGATTTTCTTGATCCAAAACTAGATTTTTGTATTCGCGACCAAATTCTTGATTTTCTTGATCCAAAACTAGATTTTTGTATTCGCCACGCAGTTCTTGATTTTCTTAATCCAAAACTAGATTTTTGTATTCGCGACCAAATTCTTGATTTTCTTGATCCAAAATTTGATTTTTGTACTCGCGACCCAATTCTTGATTTTCTTGATCCAAAACTAGATTTTTGTATTCGCGACCAAATTCTTGATTTTCTTGATCCAAAACTAGATTTTTGTATTCGCGACCCAATTCTTGATTTTCTTGATCCAAAACTAGATTTTTGTATTCGCCACGCATTTCTTGATTTTCTTGATCCAAAACTAGATTTTTTTATTCGCGACCCAATTCTTGATTTTCTTGATCCAAAACTAGATTTTTGTTTTCGCCACGCAGTTCTTGATTTTCTTGATCCAAAACAAGATTTTTGTATTCGCGACCAAATTCTTGATTTTCTTGATGCAAAACTATATTTTTGTATTCGAGAGCAAATTCTTGATTTTCTTGATCCAAAACTAGATTTTTGTATTCGCGACCAAATTCTTGATTTTCTTGATCCAAAATTTGATTTTTGTATTCGCGACCAAATTCTTGATTTTCTTGATCCAAAACTAGATTTTTGTATTCGCGACCAAATTCTTGATTTTCTTGATCCAAAACTTGATTTTTGTATTCGCGACCAAATTTTTGATTTTCTTGATCCAAAATTTGATTTTTGTATTCGCGACCAAATTCTTGATTTTCTCGATCCAAAACTAGATTTTTGTATTCGCGACCAAATTCTTGATTTTCTTGATCCAAAACTATATTTTTGTATTCGAGAGCAAATTCTTGATTTTCTTGATCCAAAACTAGATTTTTGTATTCGCGACCAAATTCTTGATTTTCTTGATCCAAAACTAGATTTTTGTATTCGCGACCAAATTCTTGATTTTCTTGATCCAAAACAAGATTTTTGTATTCGCGACCAAATTCTTGATTTTCTTGATCCAAAACTTGATTTTTTTATTCGCCACGCAGTTCTTGATTTTCTTGATCCAAAACTAGATTTTTGTATTCGTCACGCAGTTCTTGATTTTCTTGATCCAAAACTAGATTTTTGTATTCGCGACCAAATTCTTGATTTTCTTGATCCAAAACTAAATTTTTGTATTCGCCACGCAGTTCTTGATTTTCTTAATCCAAAACTAGATTTTTGTATTCGCGACCAAATTCTTGATTTTCTTGATCCAAAATTTGATTTTTGTATTCGCGACCAAATTCTTGATTTTCTTGATCCAAAACTAGATTTTTGTATTCGCGACCAAATTCTTGATTTTCTTGATCCAAAACTTGATTTTTGTATTCGCGACCAAATTTTTGATTTTCTTGATCCAAAATTTGATTTTTGTATTCGCGACCAAATTCTTGATTTTCTTGATCCAAAACTAGATTTTTGTATTCGCGACCAAATTCTTGATTTTCTTGATCCAAAACTATATTTTTGTATTCGAGAGCAAATTCTTGATTTTCTTGATCCAAAACTAGATTTTTGTATTCGCGACCAAATTCTTGATTTTTTTCTTGATCCAAAACTAGATTTTTATATTCGCGACCGAATTCTTGATTTTCTTGACCCAAAACTAGATTTTCGTATTCGCCACGCAGTTCTTGATTTTCTTAATCCAAAACTAGATTTTTGTATTCGCGACCAAATTCTTGATTTTCTTGATCCAAAACTTGATTTTTGTATTCGCGACCAAATTTTTGATTTTCTTGATCCAAAATTTGATTTTTGTATTCGCGACCAAATTCTTGATTTTCTTGATCCAAAACTAGATTTTTGTATTCGCGACCAAATTCTTGATTTTCTTGATCCAAAACTATATTTTTGTATTCGAGAGCAAATTCTTGATTTTCTTGATCCAAAACTAGATTTTTGTATTCGCGACCAAATTCTTGATTTTCTTGATCCAAAACTAGATTTTTGTATTCGCGACCAAATTCTTGATTTTCTTGATCCAAAACTAGATTTTTGTATTCGCGACCCAATTCTTGATTTTCTTGATCCAAAACTAGATTTTTGTATTCGCGACCAAATTCTTGATTTTCTTGATCCAAAACTAAATTTTTGTATTCGCCACGCAATTCTTGATTTTCTTAATCCAAAACTAGATTTTTGTATTCGCGACCAAATTCTTAATTTTCTTGATCCAAAACTTGATTTTTGTATTCGCCACGCAGTTCTTGATTTTCTTGATCCAAAACTAGATTTTTGTATTCGCCACGCAGTTCTTGATTTTCTTGATCCAAAACTAGATTTTTGTATTCGCGACCAAATTCTTGATTTTCTTGATCCAAAACTAGATTTTTGTATTCGCGACCAAATTCTTGATTTTCTTGATCCAAAATTTGATTTTTGTATTCGCGACCCAATTCTTGATTTTCTTGATCCAAAACTAGATTTTTGTATTCGCGACAAATTTCTTGATTTTCTCGATCCTAAACTAGATTTTTGTGTTCGCGACCCAATTCTTGATTTTCTTGATCCAAAACTAGATTTTTGTATTCGCCACGCTGTTCTTTATTTTCTTGATCCAAAACAAGATTTTTGTATTCGCGACCAAATTCTTGATTTTCTTGATCCAAAACTTGATTTTTTTATTCGCCACGCAGTTCTTGATTTTCTTGATCCAAAACTAGATTTTTGTATTCGCGACCAAATTCTTGATTTTCTTGATCCAAAACTAAATTTTTGTATTCGCCACGCAGTTCTTGATTTTCTTAATCCAAAACTAGATTTTTGTATTCGCGACCAAATTCTTGATTTTCTTGATGCAAAATTTGATTTTTGTATTCGCGACCAAATTCTTGATTTTCTTGATCCAAAACTAGATTTTTGTATTTGCGACCAAATTCTTGATTTTCTTGATCCAAAACTTGATTTTTGTATTCGCGACCAAATTTTTGATTTTCTTGATCCAAAATTTGATTTTTGTATTCGCGACCAAATTCTTGATTTTCTTGATCCAAAACTAGATTTTTGTATTCGCGACCAAATTCTTGATTTTCTTGATCCAAAACTATATTTTTGTATTCGAGAGCAAATTCTTGATTTTCTTGATCCAAAACTAGATTTTTGTATTCGCGACCAAATTCTTGATTTTCTTGATCCAAAACTAGATTTTTGTATTCGCGACCAAATTCTTGATTTTCTTGATCCAAAACTAGATTTTTGTATTCGCGACCCAATTCTTGATTTTCTTGATCCAAAACTAGATTTTTGTATTCGCGACCAAATTCTTGATTTTCTTGATCCAAAACTAAATTTTTGTATTCGCCACGCAGTTCTTGATTTTCTTAATCCAAAACTAGATTTTTGTATTCGCGACCAAATTCTTGATTTTGTTGATCCAAAACTTGATTTTTGTATTCGCCACGCAGTTCTTGATTTTCTTGATCCAAAACTAGATTTTTGTATTCGCCACGCAGTTCTTGATTTTCTTGATCCAAAACTAGATTTTTGTATTCGCGACCAAATTCTTGATTTTCTTGATCCAAAACTAAATTTTTGTATTCGCCACGCAGTTCTTGATTTTCTTAATCCAAAACTAGATTTTTGTATTCGCGACCAAATTCTTGATTTTTTTCTTGATCCAAAACTAGATTTTTATATTCGCGACCGAATTCTTGATTTTCTTGACCCAAAACTAGATTTTCGTATTCGCCACGCAGTTCTTGATTTTCTTAATCCAAAACTAGATTTTTGTATTCGCGACCAAATTCTTGATTTTCTTGATCCAAAACTTGATTTTTGTATTCGCGACCAAATTTTTGATTTTCTTGATCCAAAATTTGATTTTTGTATTCGCGACCAAATTCTTGATTTTCTTGATCCAAAACTAGATTTTTGTATTCGCGACCAAATTCTTGATTTTCTTGATCCAAAACTATATTTTTGTATTCGAGAGCAAATTCTTGATTTTCTTGATCCAAAACTAGATTTTTGTATTCGCGACCAAATTCTTGATTTTCTTGATCCAAAACTAGATTTTTGTATTCGCGACCAAATTCTTGATTTTCTTGATCCAAAACTAGATTTTTGTATTCGCGACCCAATTCTTGATTTTCTTGATCCAAAACTAGATTTTTGTATTCGCGACCAAATTCTTGATTTTCTTGATCCAAAACTAAATTTTTGTATTCGCCACGCAATTCTTGATTTTCTTAATCCAAAACTAGATTTTTGTATTCGCGACCAAATTCTTAATTTTCTTGATCCAAAACTTGATTTTTGTATTCGCCACGCAGTTCTTGATTTTCTTGATCCAAAACTAGATTTTTGTATTCGCCACGCAGTTCTTGATTTTCTTGATCCAAAACTAGATTTTTGTATTCGCGACCAAATTCTTGATTTTCTTGATCCAAAACTAGATTTTTGTATTCGCGACCAAATTCTTGATTTTCTTGATCCAAAATTTGATTTTTGTATTCGCGACCCAATTCTTGATTTTCTTGATCCAAAACTAGATTTTTGTATTCGCGACAAATTTCTTGATTTTCTCGATCCTAAACTAGATTTTTGTGTTCGCGACCCAATTCTTGATTTTCTTGATCCAAAACTAGATTTTTGTATTCGCCACGCTGTTCTTTATTTTCTTGATCCAAAACAAGATTTTTGTATTCGCGACCAAATTCTTGATTTTCTTGATCCAAAACTTGATTTTTTTATTCGCCACGCAGTTCTTGATTTTCTTGATCCAAAACTAGATTTTTGTATTCGCGACCAAATTCTTGATTTTCTTGATCCAAAACTAAATTTTTGTATTCGCCACGCAGTTCTTGATTTTCTTAATCCAAAACTAGATTTTTGTATTCGCGACCAAATTCTTGATTTTCTTGATGCAAAATTTGATTTTTGTATTCGCGACCAAATTCTTGATTTTCTTGATCCAAAACTAGATTTTTGTATTTGCGACCAAATTCTTGATTTTCTTGATCCAAAACTTGATTTTTGTATTCGCGACCAAATTTTTGATTTTCTTGATCCAAAATTTGATTTTTGTATTCGCGACCAAATTCTTGATTTTCTTGATCCAAAACTAGATTTTTGTATTCGCGACCAAATTCTTGATTTTCTTGATCCAAAACTATATTTTTGTATTCGAGAGCAAATTCTTGATTTTCTTGATCCAAAACTAGATTTTTGTATTCGCGACCAAATTCTTGATTTTCTTGATCCAAAACTAGATTTTTGTATTCGCGACCAAATTCTTGATTTTCTTGATCCAAAACTAGATTTTTGTATTCGCGACCCAATTCTTGATTTTCTTGATCCAAAACTAGATTTTTGTATTCGCGACCAAATTCTTGATTTTCTTGATCCAAAACTAAATTTTTGTATTCGCCACGCAGTTCTTGATTTTCTTAATCCAAAACTAGATTTTTGTATTCGCGACCAAATTCTTGATTTTGTTGATCCAAAACTTGATTTTTGTATTCGCCACGCAGTTCTTGATTTTCTTGATCCAAAACTAGATTTTTGTATTCGCCACGCAGTTCTTGATTTTCTTGATCCAAAACTAGATTTTTGTATTCGCGACCAAATTCTTGATTTTCTTGATCCAAAACTAAATTTTTGTATTCGCCACGCAGTTCTTGATTTTCTTAATCCAAAACTAGATTTTTGTATTCGCGACCAAATTCTTGATTTTCTTGATCCAAAATTTGATTTTTGTATTCGCGACCAAATTCTTGATTTTCTTGATCCAAAACTAGATTTTTGTATTCGCGACCAAATTCTTGATTTTCTTGATCCAAAACTTGATTTTTGTATTCGCGACCAAATTTTTGATTTTCTTGATCCAAAATTTGATTTTTGTATTCGCGACCAAATTCTTGATTTTCTTGATCCAAAACTAGATTTTTGTATTCGCGACCAAATTCTTGATTTTCTTGATCCAAAACTTGATTTTTGTATTCGCGACCAAATTTTTGATTTTCTTGATCCAAAATTTGATTTTTGTATTCGCGACCAAATTCTTGATTTTCTTGATCCAAAACTAGATTTTTGTATTCGCGACCAAATTCTTGATTTTCTTGATCCAAAACTATATTTTTGTATTCGAGAGCAAATTCTTGATTTTCTTGATCCAAAACTAGATTTTTGTATTCGCGACCAAATTCTTGATTTTTTTCTTGATCCAAAACTAGATTTTTATATTCGCGACCGAATTCTTGATTTTCTTGACCCAAAACTAGATTTTCGTATTCGCCACGCAGTTCTTGATTTTCTTAATCCAAAACTAGATTTTTGTATTCGCGACCAAATTCTTGATTTTCTTGATCCAAAATTTGATTTTTGTATTCGCGACCAAATTCTTGAATTTCTTGATCCAAAACTAGATTTTTGTATTCGCGACCATATTCTTGATTTTCTTGATCCAAAAATGAATTTTTGTATTCGCGACCAAGATTTTGATTTTCTTGATCCAAAATTTGATTTTTGTATTCGCGACCAAATTCTTGATTTTCTTGATCCAAAACTAGATTTTTGTATTCGCGACCAAATTCTTGATTTTCTTGATCCAAAATTTGATTTTTGTATTCGCGACCCAATTCTTGATTTTCTTGATCCAAAACTAGATTTTTGTATTCGCGACAAATTTCTTGATTTTCTTGATCCTAAACTAGATTTTTGTGTTCGCGACCCAATTCTTGATTTTCTTGATCCAAAACTAGATTTTTGTATTCGCCACGCTGTTCTTTATTTTCTTGATCCAAAACAAGATTTTTGTATTCGCGACCAAATTCTTGATTTTCTTGATCCAAAACTTGATTTTTTTATTCGCCACGCAGTTCTTGATTTTCTTAATCCAAAACTAGATTTTTGTATTCGCCACGCAGTTCTTGATTTTCTTGATCCAAAACTAGATTTTTGTATTCGCGACCAAATTCTTGATTTTCTTGATCCAAAACTAGATTTTTGTATTCGCCACGCAGTTCTTGATTTTCTTAATCCAAAACTAGATTTTTGTATTCGCGACCAAATTCTTGATTTTCTTGATCCAAAATTTGATTTTTGTACTCGCGACCCAATTCTTGATTTTCTTGATCCAAAACTAGATTTTTGTATTCGCGACCAAATTCTTGATTTTCTTGATCCAAAACTAGATTTTTGTATTCGCGACCCAATTCTTGATTTTCTTGATCCAAAACTAGATTTTTGTATTCGCCACGCATTTCTTGATTTTCTTGATCCAAAACTAGATTTTTGTATTCGCGACCCAATTCTTGATTTTCTTGATCCAAAACTAGATTTTTGTTTTCGCCACGCAGTTCTTGATTTTCTTGATCCAAAACAAGATTTTTGTATTCGCGACCAAATTCTTGATTTTCTTGATGCAAAACTATATTTTTGTATTCGAGAGCAAATTCTTGATTTTCTTGATCCAAAACTAGATTTTTGTATTCGCGACCAAATTCTTGATTTTCTTGATCCAAAATTTGATTTTTGTATTCGCGACCAAATTCTTGATTTTCTTGATCCAAAACTAGATTTTTGTATTCGCGACCAAATTCTTGATTTTCTTGATCCAAAACTTGATTTTTGTATTCGCGACCAAATTTTTGATTTTCTTGATCCAAAATTTGATTTTTGTATTCGCGACCAAATTCTTGATTTTCTTGATCCAAAACTAGATTTTTGTATTCGCGACCAAATTCTTGATTTTCTTGATCCAAAACTATATTTTTGTATTCGAGAGCAAATTCTTGATTTTCTTGATCCAAAACTAGATTTTTGTATTCGCGACCAAATTCTTGATTTTCTTGATCCAAAACTAGATTTTTGTATTCGCGACCAAATTCTTGATTTTCTTGATCCAAAACAAGATTTTTGTATTCGCGACCAAATTCTTGATTTTCTTGATCCAAAATTTGATTTTTGTATTCGCGACCAAATTCTTGATTTTCTTGATCCAAAACTAGATTTTTGTATTCGCGACCAAATTCTTGATTTTCTTGATCCAAAACTTGATTTTTGTATTCGCGACCAAATTCTTGATTTTCTTGATCCAAAACTTGATTTTTGTATTCGCGACCAAATTCTTGATTTTCTTGATCCAAAACTAGATTTTTGTATTCGCGACCAAATTCTTGATTTTCTTGATCCAAAACTATATTTTTGTATTCGAGAGCAAATTCTTGATTTTCTTGATCCAAAACTAGATTTTTGTATTCGCGACCAAATTCTTGATTTTCTTGATCCAAAACTAGATTTTTGTATTCGCGACCAAATTCTTGATTTTCTTGATCCAAAACAAGATTTTTGTATTCGCGACCAAATTCTTGATTTTCTTGATCCAAAACTTGATTTTTTTTATTCGCCACGCAGTTCTTGATTTTCTTGATCCAAAACTAGATTTTTGTATTCGTCACGCAGTTCTTGATTTTCTTGATCCAAAACTAGATTTTTGTATTCGCGACCAAATTCTTGATTTTCTTGATCCAAAACTAAATTTTTGTATTCGCCACGCAGTTCTTGATTTTCTTAATCCAAAACTAGATTTTTGTATTCGCGACCAAATTCTTGATTTTCTTGATCCAAAATTTGATTTTTGTATTCGCGACCAAATTCTTGATTTTCTTGATCCAAAACTAGATTTTTGTATTCGCGACCAAATTCTTGATTTTCTTGATCCAAAACTTGATTTTTGTATTCGCGACCAAATTTTTGATTTTCTTGATCCAAAATTTGATTTTTGTATTCGCGACCAAATTCTTGATTTTCTTGATCCAAAACTAGATTTTTGTATTCGCGACCAAATTCTTGATTTTCTTGATCCAAAACTATATTTTTGTATTCGAGAGCAAATTCTTGATTTTCTTGATCCAAAACTAGATTTTTGTATTCGCGACCAAATTCTTGATTTTTTTCTTGATCCAAAACTAGATTTTTATATTCGCGACCGAATTCTTGATTTTCTTGACCCAAAACTAGATTTTCGTATTCGCCACGCAGTTCTTGATTTTCTTAATCCAAAACTAGATTTTTGTATTCGCGACCAAATTCTTGATTTTCTTGATCCAAAACTTGATTTTTGTATTCGCGACCAAATTTTTGATTTTCTTGATCCAAAATTTGATTTTTGTATTCGCGACCAAATTCTTGATTTTCTTGATCCAAAACTAGATTTTTGTATTCGCGACCAAATTCTTGATTTTCTTGATCCAAAACTATATTTTTGTATTCGAGAGCAAATTCTTGATTTTCTTGATCCAAAACTAGATTTTTGTATTCGCGACCAAATTCTTGATTTTCTTGATCCAAAACTAGATTTTTGTATTCGCGACCAAATTCTTGATTTTCTTGATCCAAAACTAGATTTTTGTATTCGCGACCCAATTCTTGATTTTCTTGATCCAAAACTAGATTTTTGTATTCGCGACCAAATTCTTGATTTTCTTGATCCAAAACTAAATTTTTGTATTCGCCACGCAGTTCTTGATTTTCTTAATCCAAAACTAGATTTTTGTATTCGCGACCAAATTCTTAATTTTCTTGATCCAAAACTTGATTTTTGTATTCGCCACGCAGTTCTTGATTTTCTTGATCCAAAACTAGATTTTTGTATTCGCAACGCAGTTCTTGATTTTCTTGATCCAAAACTAGATTTTTGTATTCGCGACCAAATTCTTGATTTTCTTGATCCAAAACTAGATTTTTGTATTCGCGACCAAATTCTTGATTTTCTTGATCCAAAATTTGATTTTTGTATTCGCGACCCAATTCTTGATTTTCTTGATCCAAAACTAGATTTTTGTATTCGCAACAAATTTCTTGATTTTCTCGATCCTAAACTAGATTTTTGTGTTCGCGACCCAATTCTTGATTTTCTTGATCCAAAACTAGATTTTTGTATTCGCCACGCTGTTCTTTATTTTCTTGATCCAAAACAAGATTTTTGTATTCGCGACCAAATTCTTGATTTTCTTGATCCAAAACTTGATTTTTTTATTCGCCACGCAGTTCTTGATTTTCTTGATCCAAAACTAGATTTTTGTATTCGCGACCAAATTCTTGATTTTCTTGATCCAAAACTAAATTTTTGTATTCGCCACGCAGTTCTTGATTTTCTTAATCCAAAACTAGATTTTTGTATTCGCGACCAAATTCTTGATTTTCTTGATGCAAAATTTGATTTTTGTATTCGCGACCAAATTCTTGATTTTCTTGATCCAAAACTTGATTTTTGTATTCGCGACCAAATTTTTGATTTTCTTGATCCAAAATTTGATTTTTGTATTCGCGACCAAATTCTTGATTTTCTTGATCCAAAACTAGATTTTTGTATTCGCGACCAAATTCTTGATTTTCTTGATCCAAAACTATATTTTTGTATTCGAGAGCAAATTCTTGATTTTCTTGATCCAAAACTAGATTTTTGTATTCGCGACCAAATTCTTGATTTTCTTGATCCAAAACTAGATTTTTGTATTCGCGACCAAATTCTTGATTTTCTTGATCCAAAACTAGATTTTTGTATTCGCGACCCAATTCTTGATTTTCTTGATCCAAAACTAGATTTTTGTATTCGCGACCAAATTCTTGATTTTCTTGATCCAAAACTAAATTTTTGTATTCGCCACGCAGTTCTTGATTTTCTTAATCCAAAACTAGATTTTTGTATTCGCGACCAAATTCTTGATTTTGTTGATCCAAAACTTGATTTTTGTATTCGCCACGCAGTTCTTGATTTTCTTGATCCAAAACTAGATTTTTGTATTCGCCACGCAGTTCTTGATTTTCTTGATCCAAAACTAGATTTTTGTATTCGCGACCAAATTCTTGATTTTCTTGATCCAAAACTAGATTTTTGTATTCGCCACGCAGTTCTTGATTTTCTTAATCCAAAACTAGATTTTTGTATTCGCGACCAAATTCTTGATTTTCTTGATCCAAAATTTGATTTTTGTACTCGCGACCCAATTCTTGATTTTCTTGATCCAAAACTAGATTTTTGTATTCGCGACCAAATTCTTGATTTTCTTGATCCAAAACTAGATTTTTGTATTCGCGACCCAATTCTTGATTTTCTTGATCCAAAACTAGATTTTTGTATTCGCCACGCATTTCTTGATTTTCTTGATCCAAAACTAGATTTTTGTATTCGCGACCCAATTCTTGATTTTCTTGATCCAAAACTAGATTTTTGTTTTCGCCACGCAGTTCTTGATTTTCTTGATCCAAAACAAGATTTTTGTATTCGCGACCAAATTCTTGATTTTCTTGATGCAAAACTATATTTTTGTATTCGAGAGCAAATTCTTGATTTTCTTGATCCAAAACTAGATTTTTGTATTCGCGACCAAATTCTTGATTTTCTTGATCCAAAATTTGATTTTTGTATTCGCGACCAAATTCTTGATTTTCTTGATCCAAAACTAGATTTTTGTATTCGCGACCAAATTCTTGATTTTCTTGATCCAAAACTTGATTTTTGTATTCGCGACCAAATTTTTGATTTTCTTGATCCAAAATTTGATTTTTGTATTCGCGACCAAATTCTTGATTTTCTTGATCCAAAACTAGATTTTTGTATTCGCGACCAAATTCTTGATTTTCTTGATCCAAAACTATATTTTTGTATTCGAGAGCAAATTCTTGATTTTCTTGATCCAAAACTAGATTTTTGTATTCGCGACCAAATTCTTGATTTTCTTGATCCAAAACTAGATTTTTGTATTCGCGACCAAATTCTTGATTTTCTTGATCCAAAACAAGATTTTTGTATTCGCGACCAAATTCTTGATTTTCTTGATCCAAAACTTGATTTTTTTATTCGCCACGCAGTTCTTGATTTTCTTGATCCAAAACTAGATTTTTGTATTCGTCACGCAGTTCTTGATTTTCTTGATCCAAAACTAGATTTTTGTATTCGCTACCAAATTCTTGATTTTCTTGATCCAAAACTAAATTTTTGTATTCGCCACGCAGTTCTTGATTTTCTTAATCCAAAACTAGATTTTTGTATTCGCGACCAAATTCTTGATTTTCTTGATCCAAAATTTGATTTTTGTATTCGCGACCAAATTCTTGATTTTCTTGATCCAAAACTAGATTTTTGTATTCGCGACCAAATTCTTGATTTTCTTGATCCAAAACTTGATTTTTGTATTCGCGACCAAATTTTTGATTTTCTTGATCCAAAATTTGATTTTTGTATTCGCGACCAAATTCTTGATTTTCTTGATCCAAAACTAGATTTTTGTATTCGCGACCAAATTCTTGATTTTCTTGATCCAAAACTATATTTTTGTATTCGAGAGCAAATTCTTGATTTTCTTGATCCAAAACTAGATTTTTGTATTCGCGACCAAATTCTTGATTTTTTTCTTGATCCAAAACTAGATTTTTATATTCGCGACCGAATTCTTGATTTTCTTGACCCAAAACTAGATTTTCGTATTCGCCACGCAGTTCTTGATTTTCTTAATCCAAAACTAGATTTTTGTATTCGCGACCAAATTCTTGATTTTCTTGATCCAAAACTTGATTTTTGTATTCGCGACCAAATTTTTGATTTTCTTGATCCAAAATTTGATTTTTGTATTCGCGACCAAATTCTTGATTTTCTTGATCCAAAACTAGATTTTTGTATTCGCGACCAAATTCTTGATTTTCTTGATCCAAAACTAGATTTTTGTATTCGCCACGCAGTTCTTGATTTTCTTAATCCAAAACTAGATTTTTGTATTCGCGACCAAATTCTTGATTTTCTTGATCCAAAATTTGATTTTTGTACTCGCGACCCAATTCTTGATTTTCTTGATCCAAAACTAGATTTTTGTATTCGCGACCAAATTCTTGATTTTCTTGATCCAAAACTAGATTTTTGTATTCGCGACCCAATTCTTGATTTTCTTGATCCAAAACTAGATTTTTGTATTCGCCACGCATTTCTTGATTTTCTTGATCCAAAACTAGATTTTTGTATTCGCGACCCAATTCTTGATTTTCTTGATCCAAAACTAGATTTTTGTTTTCGCCACGCAGTTCTTGATTTTCTTGATCCAAAACAAGATTTTTGTATTCGCGACCAAATTCTTGATTTTCTTGATGCAAAACTATATTTTTGTATTCGAGAGCAAATTCTTGATTTTCTTGATCCAAAACTAGATTTTTGTATTCGCGACCAAATTCTTGATTTTCTTGATCCAAAATTTGATTTTTGTATTCGCGACCAAATTCTTGATTTTCTTGATCCAAAACTAGATTTTTGTATTCGCGACCAAATTCTTGATTTTCTTGATCCAAAACTTGATTTTTGTATTCGCGACCAAATTTTTGATTTTCTTGATCCAAAATTTGATTTTTGTATTCGCGACCAAATTCTTGATTTTCTTGATCCAAAACTAGATTTTTGTATTCGCGACCAAATTCTTGATTTTCTTGATCCAAAACTATATTTTTGTATTCGAGAGCAAATTCTTGATTTTCTTGATCCAAAACTAGATTTTTGTATTCGCGACCAAATTCTTGATTTTCTTGATCCAAAACTAGATTTTTGTATTCGCGACCAAATTCTTGATTTTCTTGATCCAAAACAAGATTTTTGTATTCGCGACCAAATTCTTGATTTTCTTGATCCAAAACTTGATTTTTTTATTCGCCACGCAGTTCTTGATTTTCTTGATCCAAAACTAGATTTTTGTATTCGTCACGCAGTTCTTGATTTTCTTGATCCAAAACTAGATTTTTGTATTCGCTACCAAATTCTTGATTTTCTTGATCCAAAACTAAATTTTTGTATTCGCCACGCAGTTCTTGATTTTCTTAATCCAAAACTAGATTTTTGTATTCGCGACCAAATTCTTGATTTTCTTGATCCAAAATTTGATTTTTGTATTCGCGACCAAATTCTTGATTTTCTTGATCCAAAACTAGATTTTTGTATTCGCGACCAAATTCTTGATTTTCTTGATCCAAAACTTGATTTTTGTATTCGCGACCAAATTTTTGATTTTCTTGATCCAAAATTTGATTTTTGTATTCGCGACCAAATTCTTGATTTTCTTGATCCAAAACTAGATTTTTGTATTCGCGACCAAATTCTTGATTTTCTTGATCCAAAACTATATTTTTGTATTCGAGAGCAAATTCTTGATTTTCTTGATCCAAAACTAGATTTTTGTATTCGCGACCAAATTCTTGATTTTTTTCTTGATCCAAAACTAGATTTTTATATTCGCGACCGAATTCTTGATTTTCTTGACCCAAAACTAGATTTTCGTATTCGCCACGCAGTTCTTGATTTTCTTAATCCAAAACTAGATTTTTGTATTCGCGACCAAATTCTTGATTTTCTTGATCCAAAACTTGATTTTTGTATTCGCGACCAAATTTTTGATTTTCTTGATCCAAAATTTGATTTTTGTATTCGCGACCAAATTCTTGATTTTCTTGATCCAAAACTAGATTTTTGTATTCGCGACCAAATTTTTGATTTTCTTGATCCAAAACTATATTTTTGTATTCGAGAGCAAATTCTTGATTTTCTTGATCCAAAACTAGATTTTTGTATTCGCGACCAAATTCTTGATTTTCTTGATCCAAAACTAGATTTTTGTATTCGCGACCAAATTCTTGATTTTCTTGATCCAAAACTAGATTTTTGTATTCGCGACCCAATTCTTGATTTTCTTGATCCAAAACTAGATTTTTGTATTCGCGACCAAATTCTTGATTTTCTTGATCCAAAACTAAATTTTTGTATTCGCCACGCAGTTCTTGATTTTCTTAATCCAAAACTAGATTTTTGTATTCGCGACCAAATTCTTGATTTTCTTGATCCAAAACTTGATTTTTGTATTCGCCACGCAGTTCTTGATTTTCTTGATCCAAAACTAGATTTTTGTATTCGCCACGCAGTTCTTGATTTTCTTGATCCAAAACTAGATTTTTGTATTCGCGACAAAATTCTTGATTTTCTTGATCCAAAACTAGATTTTTGTATTCGCCACGCAGTTCTTGATTTTCTTAATCCAAAACTAGATTTTTGTATTTGCGACCAAATTCTTGATTTTCTTGATCCAAAATTTGATTTTTGTACTCGCGACCCAATTCTTGATTTTCTTGATCCAAAACTAGATTTTTGTATTCGCGACCAAATTCTTGATTTTCTTGATCCAAAACTAGATTTTTGTATTCGCGACCCAATTCTTGATTTTCTTGATCCAAAACTAGATTTTTGTATTCGCCACGCATTTCTTGATTTTCTTGATCCAAAACTAGATTTTTGTATTCGCGACCCAATTCTTGATTTTCTTGATCCAAAACTAGATTTTTGTTTTCGCCACGCAGTTCTTGATTTTCTTGATCCAAAACAAGATTTTTGTATTCGCGACCAAATTCTTGATTTTCTTGATGCAAAACTATATTTTTGTATTCGAGAGCAAATTCTTGATTTTCTTGATCCAAAACTAGATTTTTGTATTCGCGACCAAATTCTTGATTTTCTTGATCCTAAATTTGATTTTTGTATTCGCGACCAAATTCTTGATTTTCTTGATCCAAAACTAGATTTTTGTATTCGCGACCAAATTCTTGATTTTCTTGATCCAAAACTTGATTTTTGTATTCGCGACCAAATTTTTGATTTTCTTGATCCAAAATTTGATTTTTGTATTCGCGACCAAATTCTTGATTTTCTTGATCCAAAACTAGATTTTTGTATTCGCGACCAAATTCTTGATTTTCTTGATCCAAAACTATATTTTTGTATTCGAGAGCAAATTCTTGATTTTCTTGATCCAAAACTAGATTTTTGTATTCGCGACCAAATTCTTGATTTTCTTGATCCAAAACTAGATTTTTGTATTCGCGACCAAATTCTTGATTTTCTTGATCCAAAACAAGATTTTTGTATTCGCGACCAAATTCTTGATTTTCTTGATCCAAAACTTGATTTTTTTATTCGCCACGCAGTTCTTGATTTTCTTGATCCAAAACTAGATTTTTGTATTCGTCACGCAGTTCTTGATTTTCTTGATCCAAAACTAGATTTTTGTATTCGCGACCAAATTCTTGATTTTCTTGATCCAAAAATAAATTTTTGTATTCGCCACGCAGTTCTTGATTTTCTTAATCCAAAACTAGATTTTTGTATTCGCGACCAAATTCTTGATTTTCTTGATCCAAAATTTGATTTTTGTATTCGCGACCAAATTCTTGATTTTCTTGATCCAAAACTAGATTTTTGTATTCGCGACCAAATTCTTGATTTTCTTGATCCAAAACTTGATTTTTGTATTCGCGACCAAATTTTTGATTTTCTTGATCCAAAATTTGATTTTTGTATTCGCGACCAAATTCTTGATTTTCTTGATCCAAAACTAGATTTTTGTTTTCGCGACCAAATTCTTGATTTTCTTGATCCAAAACTATATTTTTGTATTCGAGAGCAAATTCTTGATTTTCTTGATCCAAAACTAGATTTTTGTATTCGCGACCAAATTCTTGATTTTTTTCTTGATCCAAAACTAGATTTTTATATTCGCGACCGAATTCTTGATTTTCTTGACCCAAAACTAGATTTTCGTATTCGCCACGCAGTTCTTGATTTTCTTAATCCAAAACTAGATTTTTGTATTCGCGACCAAATTCTTGATTTTCTTGATCCAAAATTTGATTTTTGTATTCGCGACCAAATTCTTGAATTTCTTGATCCAAAACTAGATTTTTGTATTCGCGACCATATTCTTGATTTTCTTGATCCAAAAATGAATTTTTGTATTCGCGACCAAGTTTTTGATTTTCTTGATCCAAAATTTGATTTTTGTATTCGCGACCAAATTCTTGATTTTCTTGATCCAAAACTAGATTTTTGTATTCGCGACCAAATTCTTGATTTTCTTGATCCAAAATTTGATTTTTGTATTCGCGACCCAATTCTTGATTTTCTTGATCCAAAACTAGATTTTTGTATTCGCGACAAATTTCTTGATTTTCTTGATCCTAAACTAGATTTTTGTGTTCGCGACCCAATTCTTGATTTTCTTGATCCAAAACTAGATTTTTGTATTCGCCACGCTGTTCTTTATTTTTCTTGATCCAAAACAAGATTTTTGTATTCGCGACCAAATTCTTGATTTTCTTGATCCAAAACTTGATTTTTTTATTCGCCACGCAGTTCTTGATTTTCTTGATCCAAAACTAGATTTTTGTATTCGTCACGCAGTTCTTGATTTTCTTGATCCAAAACTAGATTTTTGTATTCGCGACCAAATTCTTGATTTTCTTGATCCAAAACTAAATTTTTGTATTCGCCACGCAGTTCTTGATTTTCTTAATCCAAAACTAGATTTTTGTATTCGCGACCAAATTCTTGATTTTCTTGATCCAAAATTTGATTTTTGTATTCGCGACCAAATTCTTGATTTTCTTGATCCAAAACTAGATTTTTGTATTCGCGACCAAATTCTTGATTTTCTTGATCCAAAACTTGATTTTTGTATTCGCGACCAAAATTTTTGATTTTCTTGATCCAAAATTTGATTTTTGTATTCGCGACCAAATTCTTGATTTTCTTGATCCAAAACTAGATTTTTGTATTCGAGAGCAAATTCTTGATTTTCTTGATCCAAAACTAGATTTTTGTATTCGCGACCAAATTCTTGATTTTCTTGATCCAAAACTATATTTTTGTATTCGAGAGCAAATTCTTGATTTTCTTGATCCAAAACTAGATTTTTGTATTCGCGACCAAATTCTTGATTTTCTTGATCCAAAACTAGATTTTTGTATTCGCGACCAAATTCTTGATTTTCTTGATCCAAAACTAGATTTTTGTATTCGCGACCCAATTCTTGATTTTCTTGATCCAAAACTAGATTTTTGTATTCGCGACCAAATTCTTGATTTTCTTGATCCAAAACTAAATTTTTGTATTCGCCACGCAGTTCTTGATTTTCTTAATCCAAAACTAGATTTTTGTATTCGCGACCAAATTCTTGATTTTCTTGATCCAAAACTAGATTTTTGTATTCGCCACGCTGTTCTTTATTTTCTTGATCCAAAACTAGATTTTTGTATTCGCGACCAAATTCTTGATTTTCTTGATCCAAAACTTGATTTTTGTATTCGCCACGCAGTTCTTGATTTTCTTGATCCAAAACTAGATTTTTGTATTCGCCACGCAGTTCTTGATTTTCTTGATCCAAAACTAGATTTTTGTATTCGCGACCAAATTCTTGATTTTCTTGATCCAAAACTAGATTTTTGTATTCGCCACGCAGTTCTTGATTTTCTTAATCCAAAACTAGATTTTTGTATTCGCGACCAAATTCTTGATTTTCTTGATCCAAAATTTGATTTTTGTATTCGCGACCCAATTCTTGATTTTCTTGATCCAAAACTAGATTTTTGTATTCGCAACAAATTTCTTGATTTTCTCGATCCTAAACTAGATTTTTGTGTTCGCGACCCAATTCTTGATTTTCTTGATCCAAAACTAGATTTTTGTATTCGCCACGCTGTTCTTTATTTTCTTGATCCAAAACAAGATTTTTGTATTCGCGACCAAATTCTTGATTTTCTTGATCCAAAACTTGATTTTTTTATTCGCCACGCAGTTCTTGATTTTCTTGATCCAAAACTAGATTTTTGTATTCGCGACCAAATTCTTGATTTTCTTGATCCAAAACTAAATTTTTGTATTCGCCACGCAGTTCTTGATTTTCTTAATCCAAAACTAGATTTTTGTATTCGCGACCAAATTCTTGATTTTCTTGATGCAAAATTTGATTTTTGTATTCGCGACCAAATTCTTGATTTTCTTGATCCAAAACTTGATTTTTGTATTCGCGACCAAATTTTTGATTTTCTTGATCCAAAATTTGATTTTTGTATTCGCGACCAAATTCTTGATTTTCTTGATCCAAAACTAGATTTTTGTATTCGCGACCAAATTCTTGATTTTCTTGATCCAAAACTATATTTTTGTATTCGAGAGCAAATTCTTGATTTTCTTGATCCAAAACTAGATTTTTGTATTCGCGACCAAATTCTTGATTTTCTTGATCCAAAACTAGATTTTTGTATTCGCGACCAAATTCTTGATTTTCTTGATCCAAAACTAGATTTTTGTATTCGCGACCCAATTCTTGATTTTCTTGATCCAAAACTAGATTTTTGTATTCGCGACCAAATTCTTGATTTTCTTGATCCAAAACTAAATTTTTGTATTCGCCACGCAGTTCTTGATTTTCTTAATCCAAAACTAGATTTTTGTATTCGCGACCAAATTCTTGATTTTGTTGATCCAAAACTTGATTTTTGTATTCGCCACGCAGTTCTTGATTTTCTTGATCCAAAACTAGATTTTTGTATTCGCCACGCAGTTCTTGATTTTCTTGATCCAAAACTAGATTTTTGTATTCGCGACCAAATTCTTGATTTTCTTGATCCAAAACTAGATTTTTGTATTCGCCACGCAGTTCTTGATTTTCTTAATCCAAAACTAGATTTTTGTATTCGCGACCAAATTCTTGATTTTCTTGATCCAAAATTTGATTTTTGTACTCGCGACCCAATTCTTGATTTTCTTGATCCAAAACTAGATTTTTGTATTCGCGACCAAATTCTTGATTTTCTTGATCCAAAACTAGATTTTTGTATTCGCGACCCAATTCTTGATTTTCTTGATCCAAAACTAGATTTTTGTATTCGCCACGCATTTCTTGATTTTCTTGATCCAAAACTAGATTTTTGTATTCGCGACCCAATTCTTGATTTTCTTGATCCAAAACTAGATTTTTGTTTTCGCCACGCAGTTCTTGATTTTCTTGATCCAAAACAAGATTTTTGTATTCGCGACCAAATTCTTGATTTTCTTGATGCAAAACTATATTTTTGTATTCGAGAGCAAATTCTTGATTTTCTTGATCCAAAACTAGATTTTTGTATTCGCGACCAAATTCTTGATTTTCTTGATCCAAAATTTGATTTTTGTATTCGCGACCAAATTCTTGATTTTCTTGATCCAAAACTAGATTTTTGTATTCGCGACCAAATTCTTGATTTTCTTTATCCAAAACTTGATTTTTGTATTCGCGACCAAATTTTTGATTTTCTTGATCCAAAATTTGATTTTTGTATTCGCGACCAAATTCTTGATTTTCTTGATCCAAAACTAGATTTTTGTATTCGCGACCAAATTCTTGATTTTCTTGATCCAAAACTATATTTTTGTATTCGAGAGCAAATTCTTGATTTTCTTGATCCAAAACTAGATTTTTGTATTCGCGACCAAATTCTTGATTTTCTTGATCCAAAACTAGATTTTTGTATTCGCGACCAAATTCTTGATTTTCTTGATCCAAAACAAGATTTTTGTATTCGCGACCAAATTCTTGATTTTCTTGATCCAAAACTTGATTTTTTTATTCGCCACGCAGTTCTTGATTTTCTTGATCCAAAACTAGATTTTTGTATTCGTCACGCAGTTCTTGATTTTCTTGATCCAAAACTAGATTTTTGTATTCGCTACCAAATTCTTGATTTTCTTGATCCAAAACTAAATTTTTGTATTCGCCACGCAGTTCTTGATTTTCTTAATCCAAAACTAGATTTTTGTATTCGCGACCAAATTCTTGATTTTCTTGATCCAAAATTTGATTTTTGTATTCGCGACCAAATTCTTGATTTTCTTGATCCAAAACTAGATTTTTGTATTCGCGACCAAATTCTTGATTTTCTTGATCCAAAACTTGATTTTTGTATTCGCGACCAAATTTTTGATTTTCTTGATCCAAAATTTGATTTTTGTATTCGCGACCAAATTCTTGATTTTCTTGATCCAAAACTAGATTTTTGTATTCGCGACCAAATTCTTGATTTTCTTGATCCAAAACTATATTTTTGTATTCGAGAGCAAATTCTTGATTTTCTTGATCCAAAACTAGATTTTTGTATTCGCGACCAAATTCTTGATTTTTTTCTTGATCCAAAACTAGATTTTTATATTCGCGACCGAATTCTTGATTTTCTTGACCCAAAACTAGATTTTCGTATTCGCCACGCAGTTCTTGATTTTCTTAATCCAAAACTAGATTTTTGTATTCGCGACCAAATTCTTGATTTTCTTGATCCAAAACTTGATTTTTGTATTCGCGACCAAATTTTTGATTTTCTTGATCCAAAATTTGATTTTTGTATTCGCGACCAAATTCTTGATTTTCTTGATCCAAAACTAGATTTTTGTATTCGCGACCAAATTTTTGATTTTCTTGATCCAAAACTATATTTTTGTATTCGAGAGCAAATTCTTGATTTTCTTGATCCAAAACTAGATTTTTGTATTCGCGACCAAATTCTTGATTTTCTTGATCCAAAACTAGATTTTTGTATTCGCGACCAAATTCTTGATTTTCTTGATCCAAAACTAGATTTTTGTATTCGCGACCCAATTCTTGATTTTCTTGATCCAAAACTAGATTTTTGTATTCGCGACCAAATTCTTGATTTTCTTGATCCAAAACTAAATTTTTGTATTCGCCACGCAGTTCTTGATTTTCTTAATCCAAAACTAGATTTTTGTATTCGCGACCAAATTCTTGATTTTCTTGATCCAAAACTTGATTTTTGTATTCGCCACGCAGTTCTTGATTTTCTTGATCCAAAACTAGATTTTTGTATTCGCCACGCAGTTCTTGATTTTCTTGATCCAAAACTAGATTTTTGTATTCGCGACAAAATTCTTGATTTTCTTGATCCAAAACTAGATTTTTGTATTCGCCACGCAGTTCTTGATTTTCTTAATCCAAAACTAGATTTTTGTATTTGCGACCAAATTCTTGATTTTCTTGATCCAAAATTTGATTTTTGTACTCGCGACCCAATTCTTGATTTTCTTGATCCAAAACTAGATTTTTGTATTCGCGACCAAATTCTTGATTTTCTTGATCCAAAACTAGATTTTTGTATTCGCGACCCAATTCTTGATTTTCTTGATCCAAAACTAGATTTTTGTATTCGCCACGCATTTCTTGATTTTCTTGATCCAAAACTAGATTTTTGTATTCGCGACCCAATTCTTGATTTTCTTGATCCAAAACTAGATTTTTGTTTTCGCCACGCAGTTCTTGATTTTCTTGATCCAAAACAAGATTTTTGTATTCGCGACCAAATTCTTGATTTTCTTGATGCAAAACTATATTTTTGTATTCGAGAGCAAATTCTTGATTTTCTTGATCCAAAACTAGATTTTTGTATTCGCGACCAAATTCTTGATTTTCTTGATCCTAAATTTGATTTTTGTATTCGCGACCAAATTCTTGATTTTCTTGATCCAAAACTAGATTTTTGTATTCGCGACCAAATTCTTGATTTTCTTGATCCAAAACTTGATTTTTGTATTCGCGACCAAATTTTTGATTTTCTTGATCCAAAATTTGATTTTTGTATTCGCGACCAAATTCTTGATTTTCTTGATCCAAAACTAGATTTTTGTATTCGCGACCAAATTCTTGATTTTCTTGATCCAAAACTATATTTTTGTATTCGAGAGCAAATTCTTGATTTTCTTGATCCAAAACTAGATTTTTGTATTCGCGACCAAATTCTTGATTTTCTTGATCCAAAACTAGATTTTTGTATTCGCGACCAAATTCTTGATTTTCTTGATCCAAAACAAGATTTTTGTATTCGCGACCAAATTCTTGATTTTCTTGATCCAAAACTTGATTTTTTTATTCGCCACGCAGTTCTTGATTTTCTTGATCCAAAACTAGATTTTTGTATTCGTCACGCAGTTCTTGATTTTCTTGATCCAAAACTAGATTTTTGTATTCGCGACCAAATTCTTGATTTTCTTGATCCAAAAATAAATTTTTGTATTCGCCACGCAGTTCTTGATTTTCTTAATCCAAAACTAGATTTTTGTATTCGCGACCAAATTCTTGATTTTCTTGATCCAAAATTTGATTTTTGTATTCGCGACCAAATTCTTGATTTTCTTGATCCAAAACTAGATTTTTGTATTCGCGACCAAATTCTTGATTTTCTTGATCCAAAACTTGATTTTTGTATTCGCGACCAAATTTTTGATTTTCTTGATCCAAAATTTGATTTTTGTATTCGCGACCAAATTCTTGATTTTCTTGATCCAAAACTAGATTTTTGTTTTCGCGACCAAATTCTTGATTTTCTTGATCCAAAACTATATTTTTGTATTCGAGAGCAAATTCTTGATTTTCTTGATCCAAAACTAGATTTTTGTATTCGCGACCAAATTCTTGATTTTTTTCTTGATCCAAAACTAGATTTTTATATTCGCGACCGAATTCTTGATTTTCTTGACCCAAAACTAGATTTTCGTATTCGCCACGCAGTTCTTGATTTTCTTAATCCAAAACTAGATTTTTGTATTCGCGACCAAATTCTTGATTTTCTTGATCCAAAATTTGATTTTTGTATTCGCGACCAAATTCTTGAATTTCTTGATCCAAAACTAGATTTTTGTATTCGCGACCATATTCTTGATTTTCTTGATCCAAAAATGAATTTTTGTATTCGCGACCAAGTTTTTGATTTTCTTGATCCAAAATTTGATTTTTGTATTCGCGACCAAATTCTTGATTTTCTTGATCCAAAACTAGATTTTTGTATTCGCGACCAAATTCTTGATTTTCTTGATCCAAAATTTGATTTTTGTATTCGCGACCCAATTCTTGATTTTCTTGATCCAAAACTAGATTTTTGTATTCGCGACAAATTTCTTGATTTTCTTGATCCTAAACTAGATTTTTGTGTTCGCGACCCAATTCTTGATTTTCTTGATCCAAAACTAGATTTTTGTATTCGCCACGCTGTTCTTTATTTTTCTTGATCCAAAACAAGATTTTTGTATTCGCGACCAAATTCTTGATTTTCTTGATCCAAAACTTGATTTTTTTATTCGCCACGCAGTTCTTGATTTTCTTGATCCAAAACTAGATTTTTGTATTCGTCACGCAGTTCTTGATTTTCTTGATCCAAAACTAGATTTTTGTATTCGCGACCAAATTCTTGATTTTCTTGATCCAAAACTAAATTTTTGTATTCGCCACGCAGTTCTTGATTTTCTTAATCCAAAACTAGATTTTTGTATTCGCGACCAAATTCTTGATTTTCTTGATCCAAAATTTGATTTTTGTATTCGCGACCAAATTCTTGATTTTCTTGATCCAAAACTAGATTTTTGTATTCGCGACCAAATTCTTGATTTTCTTGATCCAAAACTTGATTTTTGTATTCGCGACCAAAATTTTTGATTTTCTTGATCCAAAATTTGATTTTTGTATTCGCGACCAAATTCTTGATTTTCTTGATCCAAAACTAGATTTTTGTATTCGAGAGCAAATTCTTGATTTTCTTGATCCAAAACTAGATTTTTGTATTCGCGACCAAATTCTTGATTTTCTTGATCCAAAACTATATTTTTGTATTCGAGAGCAAATTCTTGATTTTCTTGATCCAAAACTAGATTTTTGTATTCGCGACCAAATTCTTGATTTTCTTGATCCAAAACTAGATTTTTGTATTCGCGACCAAATTCTTGATTTTCTTGATCCAAAACTAGATTTTTGTATTCGCGACCCAATTCTTGATTTTCTTGATCCAAAACTAGATTTTTGTATTCGCGACCAAATTCTTGATTTTCTTGATCCAAAACTAAATTTTTGTATTCGCCACGCAGTTCTTGATTTTCTTAATCCAAAACTAGATTTTTGTATTCGCGACCAAATTCTTGATTTTCTTGATCCAAAACTAGATTTTTGTATTCGCCACGCTGTTCTTTATTTTCTTGATCCAAAACTAGATTTTTGTATTCGCGACCAAATTCTTGATTTTCTTGATCCAAAACTTGATTTTTGTATTCGCCACGCAGTTCTTGATTTTCTTGATCCAAAACTAGATTTTTGTATTCGCCACGCAGTTCTTGATTTTCTTGATCCAAAACTAGATTTTTGTATTCGCGACCAAATTCTTGATTTTCTTGATCCAAAACTAGATTTTTGTATTCGCCACGCAGTTCTTGATTTTCTTAATCCAAAACTAGATTTTTGTATTCGCGACCAAATTCTTGATTTTCTTGATCCAAAATTTGATTTTTGTACTCGCGACCCAATTCTTGATTTTCTTGATCCAAAACTAGATTTTTGTATTCGCGACCAAATTCTTGATTTTCTTGATCCAAAACTAGATTTTTGTATTCGCGACCCAATTCTTGATTTTCTTGATCCAAAACTAGATTTTTGTATTCGCCACGTATTTCTTGATTTTCTTGATCCAAAACTAGATTTTTGTATTCGCGACCCAATTCTTGATTTTCTTGATCCAAAACTAGATTTTTGTTTTCGCCACGCAGTTCTTGATTTTCTTGATCCAAAACTAGATTTTTGTATTCGCGACCAAATTCTTGATTTTCTTAATCCAAAACTAGATTTTTGTATTCGCGACCAATTTCTTGATTTTCTTGATCCAAAACTAGATTTTTGTATTCGCGACCAAATTTTTGATTTTCTTGATCCAAAATTTGATTTTTGTATTCGCGACCAAATTCTTGATTTTCTTGATCCAAAACTAGATTTTTGTATTCGCGACCAAATTCTTGATTTTCTTGATCCAAAATTTGATTTTTGTATTGGCGACCCAATTCTTGATTTTCTTGATCCAAAACTAGATTTTTGTATTCGCGACAAATTTCTTGATTTTCTTGATCCTAAACTAGATTTTTGTGTTCGCGACCCAATTCTTGATTTTCTTGATCCAAAACTAGATTTTTGTATTCGCCACGCTGTTCTTTATTTTCTTGATCCAAAACAAGATTTTTGTATTCGCGACCAAATTCTTGATTTTCTTGATCCAAAACTTGATTTTTGTATTCGCCACGCAGTTCTTGATTTTCTTGATCCAAAACTAGATTTTTGTATTCGCCACGCAGTTCTTGATTTTCTTGATCCAAAACTAGATTTTTGTATTCGCGACCAAATTCTTGATTTTCTTGATCCAAAACTAAATTTTTGTATTCGCCACGCAGTTCTTGATTTTCTTAATCCAAAACTAGATTTTTGTATTCGCGACCAAATTCTTGATTTTCTTGATCAAAAATTTGATTTTTGTATTCGCGACCCAATTCTTGATTTTCTTGATCCAAAACTAGATTTTTGTATTCGCGACCAAATTCTTGATTTTCTTGATCCAAAACTAGATTTTTGTATTCGCGACCCAATTCTTGATTTTCTTGATCCAAAACTAGATTTTTGTATTCGCCACGCATTTCTTGATTTTCTTGATCCAAAACTAGATTTTTGTATTCGCGACCCAATTCTTGATTTTCTTGATCCAAAACTAGATTTTTGTTTTCGCCACGCAGTTCTTGATTTTCTTGATCCAAAACAAGATTTTTGTATTCGCGACCAAATTCTTGATTTTCTTGATGCAAAACTATATTTTTGTATTCGAGAGCAAATTCTTGATTTTCTTGATCCAAAACTAGATTTTTGTATTCGCGACCAAATTCTTGGTTTTCTTGATCCAAAACTTGATTTTTGTATTCGCCACGCAGTTCTTGATTTTCTTGATCCAAAACTATATTTTTGTATTCGCGACCAAATTCTTGATTTTCTTGATCCAAAACTAAATTTTTGTATTCGCGACCCAATTCTTGATTTTTTTCTTGATCCAAAACTAGATTTTTATATTCGCGACCGAATTCTTGATTTTCTTGACCCAAAACTAGATTTTCGTATTCGCCACGCAGTTCTTTATTTTCTTAATCCAAAACTAGATTTTTGTATTCGCGACCAAATTCTTGATTTTCTTGATCCAAAATTTGATTTTTGTATTCGCGACCAAATTCTTGAATTTCTTGATCCAAAACTAGATTTTTGTATTCGCGACCATATTCTTGATTTTCTTGATCCAAAAATGAATTTTTGTATTCGCGACCAAGTTTTTGATTTTCTTGATCCAAAATTTGATTTTTGTATTCGCGACCAAATTCTTGATTTTCTTGATCCAAAACTAGATTTTTGTATTCGCGACCAAATTCTTGATTTTCTTGATCCAAAATTTGATTTTTGTATTCGCGACCCAATTCTTGATTTTCTTGATCCAAAACTAGATTTTTGTATTCGCGACAAATTTCTTGATTTTCTTGATCCTAAACTAGATTTTTGTGTTCGCGACCCAATTCTTGATTTTCTTGATCCAAAACTAGATTTTTGTATTCGCCACGCTGTTCTTTATTTTCTTGATCCAAAACAAGATTTTTGTATTCGCGACCAAATTCTTGATTTTCTTGATCCAAAACTTGATTTTTTTATTCGCCACGCAGTTCTTGATTTTCTTGATCCAAAACTAGATTTTTGTATTCGTCACGCAGTTCTTGATTTTCTTGATCCAAAACTAGATTTTTGTATTCGCGACCAAATTTTTGATTTTCTTGATCCAAAACTAAATTTTTGTATTCGCCACGCAGTTCTTGATTTTCTTAATCCAAAACTAGATTTTTGTATTCGCGACCAAATTCTTGATTTTCTTGATCCAAAATTTGATTTTTGTATTCGCGACCAAATTCTTGATTTTCTTGATCCAAAACTAGATTTTTGTATTCGCGACCAAATTCTTGATTTTCTTGATCCAAAACTTGATTTTTGTATTCGCGACCAAATTTTTGATTTTCTTGATCCAAAATTTGATTTTTGTATTCGCGACCAAATTCTTGATTTTCTTGATCCAAAACTAGATTTTTTATTCGCGACCAAATTCTTGATTTTCTTGATCCAAAACTATATTTTTGTATTCGAGAGCAAATTCTTGATTTTCTTGATCCAAAACTAGATTTTTGTATTCGCGACCAAATTCTTGATTTTCTTGATCCAAAACTAGATTTTTGTATTCGCGACCAAATTCTTGATTTTCTTGATCCAAAACTAGATTTTTGTATTCGCGACCCAATTCTTGATTTTCTTGATCCAAAACTAGATTTTTGTATTCGCGACCAAATTCTTGATTTTCTTGATCCAAAACTAAATTTTTGTATTCGCCACGCAGTTCTTGATTTTCTTAATCCAAAACTAGATTTTTGTATTCGCGACCAAATTCTTGATTTTTTTGATCCAAAACTAGATTTTTGTATTCGCCACGCTGTTCTTTATTTTCTTGATCCAAAACTAGATTTTTGTATTCGCGACCAAATTCTTGATTTTCTTGATCCAAAACTTGATTTTTGTATTCGCCACGCAGTTCTTGATTTTCTTGATCCAAAACTAGATTTTTGTATTCGCCACGCAGTTCTTGATTTTCTTGATCCAAAACTAGATTTTTGTATTCGCGACCAAATTCTTGATTTTCTTGATCCAAAACTAGATTTTTGTATTCGCCACGCAGTTCTTGATTTTCTTAATCCAAAACTAGATTTTTGTATTCGCGATCAAATTCTTGATTTTCTTGATCCAAAATTTGATTTTTGTATTCGCGACCCAATTCTTGATTTTCTTGATCCAAAACTAGATTTTTGTATTCGCGACCAAATTCTTGATTTTCTTGATCCAAAACTAGATTTTTGTATTCGCGACCCAATTCTTGATTTTCTTGATCCAAAACTAGATTTTTGTATTCGCCACGCATTTCTTGATTTTCTTGATCCAAAACTAGATTTTTGTATTCGCGACCCAATTCTTGATTTTCTTGATCCAAAACTAGATTTTTGTTTTCGCCACGCAGTTCTTGATTTTCTTGATCCAAAACTAGATTTTTGTATTCGCGACCAAATTCTTGATTTTCTTGATCCAAAACTAGATTTTTGTATTCGCGACCAATTTCTTGATTTTCTTGATCCAAAACTAGATTTTTGTATTCGCGACCCAATTCTTGATTTTCTTGATCCAAAACTAGATTCTTGTATTCGCCACGCAGTTCTTGATTTTTTTCATCCAAAACTAGATTTTTGTATTCGCGACCAAATTCTTGATTTTCTTGATCCAAAACTAGATTTTTGTATTCGCGACCCAATTCTTGATTTTCTTGATCCAAAACTAGATTTTTGTATTCGCGACCAAATTCTTGATTTTCTTGATCCAAAACTAAATTTTTGTATTCGCCACGCAGTTCTTGATTTTCTTAATCCAAAACTAGATTTTTGTATTCGCGACCAAATTCTTGATTTTTTTGATCCAAAACTAGATTTTTGTATTCGCCACGCTGTTCTTTATTTTCTTGATCCAAAACTAGATTTTTGTATTCGCGACCAAATTCTTGATTTTCTTGATCCGAAACTTGATTTTTGTATTCGCCACGCAGTTCTTGATTTTCTTGATCCAAAGCTAGATTTTTGTATTCGCCACGCAGTTCTTGATTTTCTTGATCCAAAACTAGATTTTTGTTTTCGCGACCAAATTCTTGATTTTCTTGATCCAAAACTAGATTTTTGTATTCGCCACGCAGTTCTTGATTTTCTTAATCCAAAACTAGATTTTTGTATTCGCGACCAAATTCTTGATTTTCTTGATCCAAAATTTGATTTTTGTATTCGCGACCCAATTCTTGATTTTCTTGATCCAAAACTAGATTTTTGTATTCGCGACCAAATTCTTGATTTTCTTGATCCAAAACTAGATTTTTGTATTCGCGACCCAATTCTTGATTTTCTTGATCCAAAACTAGATTTTTGTATTCGCCACGCATTTCTTGATTTTCTTGATCCAAAACTAGATTTTTGTATTCGCGACCCAATTCTTGATTTTCTTGATCTAAAACTAGATTTTTGTTTTCGCCACGCAGTTCTTGATTTTCTTGATCCAAAACTAGATTTTTGTATTCGCGACCAAATTCTTGATTTTCTTGATCCAAAACTAGATTTTTGTATTCGCGACCAATTTCTTGATTTTCTTGATCCAAAACTAGATTTTTGTATTCGCGACCCAATTCTTGATTTTCTTGATCCAAAACTAGATTCTTGTATTCGCCACGCAGTTCTTGATTTTTTTCATCCAAAACTAGATTTTTGTATTCGCGACCAAATTCTTGATTTTCTTGATCCAAAACTATATTTTTGTATTCGAGAGCAAATTCTTGATTTTCTTGATCCAAAACTAGATTTTTGTATTCGCGACCAATTTCTTGGTTTTCTTGATCCAAAACTTGATTTTTGTATTCGCCACGCAGTTCTTGATTTTCTTGATCCAAAACTATATTTTTGTATTCGCGACCAAATTCTTGATTTTCTTGATCCAAAACTAGATTTTTGTATTCGCGACCCAATTCTTGATTTTTTTCTTGATCCAAAACTAGATTTTTGTATTCGCGACCGAATTCTTGATTTTCTTGACCCAAAACTAGATTTTCGTATTCGCCACGCAGTTCTTGATTTTCTTAATCCAAAACTAGATTTTTGTATTCGCGACCAAATTCTTGACTTTCTTGATCCAAAATTTGATTTTTGTATTCGCGACCAAATTCTTGAATTTCTTGATCCAAAACTAGATTTTTGTATTCGCGACCATATTCTTGATTTTCTTGATCCAAAAAGAAATTTTTGTATTCGCGACCAAATTTTTGATTTTCTTGATCCAAAACTAGATTTTTGTATTCGCCACGCAGTTCTTGATTTTCTTGATCCAAAACTAGATTTTTGTATTCGCGACCAAATTCTTGATTTTCTTGATCCAAAACTATATTTTTGTATTCGAGAGCAAATTCTTGATTTTCTTGATGCAAAACTAGATTTTTGTATTCGCGACCAAATTCTTGATTTTCTTGATCCAAAACTAGAAATTTGCATTCGCGACCCAATTCTTGATTTTCTTGATCCAAAACTATACTTTTGTATTCGCGACCCAATTCTTGATTTTCTTGATCCAAAACTAGATTTTTGTATTCGCGACCCAATTCTTGATTTTCTTGATCCAAAACTAGATTTTTGTATTCGCGACCCAATTCTTGATTTTCTTGATCCAAAACTAGATTTTTGTATTCGCGACCCAATTCTTGATTTTCTTGATCCAAAACTATATTTTTGTATTCGAGAGCAAATTCTTGATTTTCTTGATCCAAAACTTGATTTTTGTATTCGCGACCAAATTCTTGATTTTCTTGATCCAAAACTAGATTTTTGTATTCGCGACCCAATTCTTGATTTTCTTGATCCAAAACTAGATTTTTGTTTTCGCCACGCAGTTCTTGATTTTCTTGATCCAAAACTAGATTTTTGTATTCGCGACCAAATTCTTGATTTTCTTGATGCAAAACTATATTTTTGTATTAGAGAGCAAATTCTTGATTTTCTTGATCCACAACTAGATTTTTGTATTCGCGACCAAATTCTTGGTTTTCTTGATCCAAAACTTGATTTTTGTATTCGCCACGCAGTTCTTGATTTTCTTGATCCAAAACTAGATTTTTGTATTCGCGACCAAATTCTTGATTTTCTTGATGCAAAACTATATTTTTGTATTCGAGAGAAAATTCTTGATTTTCTTGATCCAAAACTAGATTTTTGTATTCGCGACCAAATTCTTGGTTTTCTTGATCCAAAACTTGATTTTTGTATTCGCCACGCAGTTCTTCATTTTCTTGATCCGAAACTATATTTTTGTATTCGCGACCAAATTCTTGATTTTCTTGATCCAAAACTAAATTTTCGTATTCGCCACGCAGTTCTTGATTTTCTTAATCCAAAACTAGATTTTTGTATTCGCGACCAAATTCTTGATTTTCTTGATCCAAAATTTGATTTTTGTATTCGCGACCAAATTCTTGAATTTCTTGATCCAAAACTAGATTTTTGTATTCGCGACCATATTCTTGATTTTCTTGATCCAAAAAGAAATTTTTGTATTCGCGACCAAATTTTTGATTTTCTTGATCCAAAATTTGATTTTTGTATTCGCGACCAAATTCTTGATTTTCTTGATCCAAAACTAGATTTTTGTATTCGCGACCAAATTCTTGATTTTCTTGATCCAAAATTTGATTTTTGTATTCGCGACCCAATTCTTGATTTTCTTGATCCAAAACTAGATTTTTGTATTCGCGACAAATTTCTTGATTTTCTTGATCCAAAACTAGATTTTTGTGTTCGCGACCCAATTCTTGATTTTCTTGATCCAAAACTAGATTTTTGTATTCGCCACGCTGTTCTTTATTTTCTTGATCCAAAACTAGATTTTTGTATTCGCGACCAAATTCTTGATTTTCTTGATCCAAAACTTGATTTTTGTATTCGCCACGCAGTTCTTGATTTTCTTGATCCAAAACTAGATTTTTGTATTCGCCACGCAGTTCTTGATTTTCTTGATCCAAAACTAGATTTTTGTATTCGCGACCAAATTCTTGATTTTCTTGATCCAAAACTAGATTTTTGTATTCGCCACGCAGTTCTTGATTTTCTTAATCCAAAACTAGATTTTTGTATTCGCGACCAAATTCTTGATTTTTTTGATCCAAAACTAGATTTTTGTATTCGCCACGCTGTTCTTTATTTTCTTGATCCAAAACTAGATTTTTGTATTCGCGACCAAATTCTTGATTTTTTTGATCCAAAACTAGATTTTTGTATTCGCCACGCTGTTCTTTATTTTCTTGATCCAAAACTAGATTTTTGTATTCGCGACCAAATTCTTGATTTTCTTGATCCAAAACTTGATTTTTGTATTCGCCACGCAGTTCTTGATTTTCTTGATCCAAAACTAGATTTTTGTATTCGCCACGCAGTTCTTGATTTTCTTGATCCAAAACTAGATTTTTGTATTCGCGACCAAATTCTTGATTTTCTTGATCCAAAACTAGATTTTTGTATTCGCCACGCAGTTCTTGATTTTCTTAATCCAAAACTAGATTTTTGTATTCGCGACCAAATTCTTGATTTTCTTGATCCAAAATTTGATTTTTGTATTCGCGACCCAATTCTTGATTTTCTTGATCCAAAACTAGATTTTTGTATTCGCGACCAAATTCTTGATTTTCTTGATCCAAAACTAGATTTTTGTATTCGCGACCCAATTCTTGATTTTCTTGATCCAAAACTAGATTTTTGTATTCGCCACGCATTTCTTGATTTTCTTGATCCAAAACTAGATTTTTGTATTCGCGACCCAATTCTTGATTTTCTTGATCCAAAACTAGATTTTTGTTTTCGCCACGCAGTTCTTGATTTTCTTGATCCAAAACTAGATTTTTGTATTCGCGACCAAATTCTTGATTTTCTTGATCCAAAACTAGATTTTTGTATTCGCGACCAATTTCTTGATTTTCTTGATCCAAAACTAGATTTTTGTATTCGCGACCCAATTCTTGATTTTCTTGATCCAAAACTAGATTCTTGTATTCGCCACGCAGTTCTTGATTTTTTTCATCCAAAACTAGATTTTTGTATTCGCGACCAAATTCTTGATTTTCTTGATCCAAAACTATATTTTTGTATTCGAGAGCAAATTCTTGATTTTCTTGATCCAAAACTAGATTTTTGTATTCGCGACCAAATTCTTGGTTTTCTTGATCCAAAACTTGATTTTTGTATTCGCCACGCAGTTCTTGATTTTCTTGATCCAAAACTATATTTTTGTATTCGCGACCAAATTCTTGATTTTCTTGATCCAAAACTAGATTTTTGTATTCGCGACCCAATTCTTGATTTTTTTCTTGATCCAAAACTAGATTTTTGTATTCGCGACCGAATTCTTGATTTTCTTGACCCAAAACTAGATTTTCGTATTCGCTACGCAGTTCTTGATTTTCTTAATCCAAAACTAGATTTTTGTATTCGCGACCAAATTCTTGATTTTCTTGATCCAAAATTTGATTTTTGTATTCGCGACCAAATTCTTGAATTTCTTGATCCAAAACTAGATTTTTGTATTCGCGACCATATTCTTGATTTTCTTGATCCAAAAAGAAATTTTTGTATTCGCGACCAAATTTTTGATTTTCTTGATCCAAAACTAGATTTTTGTATTCGCCACGCAGTTCTTGATTTTCTTGATCCAAAACTAGATTTTTGTATTCGCGACCAAATTCTTGATTTTCTTGATCCAAAACTATATTTTTGTATTCGAGAGCAAATTCTTGATTTTCTTGATGCAAAACTAGATTTTTGTATTCGCGACCAAATTCTTGATTTTCTTGATCCCAAACTAGAAATTTGCATTCGCGACCCAATTCTTGATTTTCTTGATCCAAAACTATACTTTTGTATTCGCGACCCAATTCTTGATTTTCTTGATCCAAAACTAGATTTTTGTATTCGCGACCCAATTCTTGATTTTCTTGATCCAAAACTAGATTTTTGTATTCGCGACCCAATTCTTGATTTTCTTGATCCAAAACTAGATTTTTGTATTCGCGACCCAATTCTTGATTTTCTTGATCCAAAACTATATTTTTGTATTCGAGAGCAAATTCTTGATTTTCTTGATCCAAAACTTGATTTTTGTATTCGCGACCAAATTCTTGATTTTCTTGATCCAAAACTAGATTTTTGTATTCGCGACCCAATTCTTGATTTTCTTGATCCAAAACTAGATTTTTGTTTTCGCCACGCAGTTCTTGATTTTCTTGATCCAAAACTAGATTTTTGTATTCGCGACCAAATTCTTGATTTTCTTGATGCAAAACTATATTTTTGTATTCGAGAGCAAATTCTTGATTTTCTTGATCCAAAACTAGATTTTTGTATTCGCGACCAAATTCTTGGTTTTCTTGATCCAAAACTTGATTTTTGTATTCGCCACGCAGTTCTTGATTTTCTTGATCCAAAACTAGATTTTTGTATTCGCGACCAAATTCTTGATTTTCTTGATGCAAAACTATATTTTTGTATTCGAGAGAAAATTCTTGATTTTCTTGATCCAAAACTAGATTTTTGTATTCGCGACCAAATTCTTGGTTTTCTTGATCCAAAACTTGATTTTGGTATTCGCCACGCAGTTCTTGATTTTCTTGATCCGAAACTATATTTTTGTATTCGCGACCAAATTCTTGATTTTCTTGATCCAAAACTAAATTTTCGTATTCGCCACGCAGTTCTTGATTTTCTTAATCCAAAACTAGATTTTTGTATTCGCGACCAAATTCTTGATTTTCTTGATCCAAAATTTGATTTTTGTATTCGCGACCAAATTCTTGAATTTCTTGATCCAAAACTAGATTTTTGTATTCGCGACCATATTCTTGATTTTCTTGATCCAAAAAGAAATTTTTGTATTCGCGACCAAATTTTTGATTTTCTTGATCCAAAATTTGATTTTTGTATTCGCGACCAAATTCTTGATTTTCTTGATCCAAAACTAGATTTTTGTATTCGCGACCAAATTCTTGATTTTCTTGATCCAAAATTTGATTTTTGTATTCGCGACCCAATTCTTGATTTTCTTGATCCAAAACTAGATTTTTGTATTCGCGACAAATTTCTTGATTTTCTTGATCCAAAACTAGATTTTTGTGTTCGCGACCCAATTCTTGATTTTCTTGATCCAAAACTAGATTTTTGTATTCGCCACGCTGTTCTTTATTTTCTTGATCCAAAACTAGATTTTTGTATTCGCGACCAAATTCTTGATTTTCTTGATCCAAAACTTGATTTTTGTATTCGCCACGCAGTTCTTGATTTTCTTGATCCAAAACTAGATTTTTGTATTCGCCACGCAGTTCTTGATTTTCTTGATCCAAAACTAGATTTTTGTATTCGCGACCAAATTCTTGATTTTCTTGATCCAAAACTAGATTTTTGTATTCGCCACGCAGTTCTTGATTTTCTTAATCCAAAACTAGATTTTTGTATTCGCGACCAAATTCTTGATTTTCTTGATCCAAAATTTGATTTTTGTATTCGCGACCCAATTCTTGATTTTCTTGATCCAAAACTAGATTTTTGTATTCGCGACCAAATTCTTGATTTTCTTGATCCAAAACTAGATTTTTGTTTTCGCCACGCAGTTCTTGATTTTCTTGATCCAAAACTAGATTTTTGTATTCGCGACCAAATTCTTGGTTTTCTTGATCCAAAACTTGATTTTTGTATTCGCCACGCAGTTCTTGATTTTCTTGATCCAAAAATATATTTTTGTATTCGCGACCCAATTCTTGATTTTCTTGATCCAAAACTAGATTTTTGTATTCGCGACCCAATTCTTGATTTTTTTCTTGATCCAAAACTAGATTTTTATATTCGCGACCGAATTCTTGATTTTCTTGACCCAAAACTAGATTTTCGTATTCGCCACGCAGTTCTTGATTTTCTTAATCCAAAACTAGATTTTTGTATTCGCGACCAAATTCTTGATTTTCTTGATCCGAAATTTGATTTTTGTATTCGCGACCAAATTCTTGAATTTCTTGATCCAAAACTAGATTTTTGTATTCGCGACCATTTTCTTGATTTTCTTGATCCAAAAAGAAATTTTTGTATTCGCGACCAAATTTTTGATTTTATTGATCCAAAATTTAATTTTTGTATTCGCGACCAAATTCTTGATTTTCTTGATCCAAAACTAGATTTTTGTATTCGCGACCAAATTCATGATTTTCTTGATCCAAAATTTGATTTTTGTATTCGCGACCCAATTCTTGATTTTCTTGATCCAAAACTAGATTTTTGTATTCGCGACAAATTTCTTGATTTTCTTGATCCAAAACTAGATTTTTGTGTTCGCGACCCAATTCTTGATTTTCTTGATCCAAAACTAGATTTTTGTATTCGCCACGCTGTTCTTTATTTTCTTGATCCAAAACTAGATTTTTGTATTCGCGACCAAATTCTTGATTTTCTTGATCCAAAACTTGATTTTTGTATTCGCCACGCAGTTCTTGATTTTCTTGATCCAAAACTAGATTTTTGTATTCGCCACGCAGTTCTTGATTTTCTTGATCCAAAACTAGATTTTTGTATTCGCGACCAAATTCTTGATTTTCTTGATCCAAAACTAGATTTTTGTATTCGCCACGCAGTTCTTGATTTTCTTAATCCAAAACTAGATTTTTGTATTCGCGATCAAATTCTTGATTTTCTTGATCCAAAATTTGATTTTTGTATTCGCGACCCAATTCTTGATTTTCTTGATCCAAAACTAGATTTTTGTATTCGCGACCAAATTCTTGATTTTCTTGATCCAAAACTAGATTTTTGTATTCGCGACCCAATTCTTGATTTTCTTGATCCAAAACTAGATTTTTGTATTCGCCACGCATTTCTTGATTTTCTTGATCCAAAACTAGATTTTTGTATTCGCGACCAAATTCTTGATTTTCTTGATCCAAAATTTGATTTTTGTATTCGCGACCAAATTCTTGAATTTCTTGATCCAAAACTAGATTTTTGTATTCGCGACCATATTCTTGATTTTCTTGATCCAAAAAGAAATTTTTGTATTCGCGACCAAATTTTTGATTTTCTTGATCCAAAATTTGATTTTTGTATTCGCGACCAAATTCTTGATTTTCTTGATCCAAAACTAGATTTTTGTATTCGCGACCAAATTCTTGATTTTCTTGATCCAAAATTTGATTTTTGTATTCGCGACAAATTTCTTGATTTTCTTGATCCTAAACTAGATTTTTGTGTTCGCGACCCAATTCTTGATTTTTTGATCCAAAACTAGATTTTTGTATTCGCCACGCTGTTCTTTATTTTCTTGATCCAAAACTAGATTTTTGTATTCGCGACCAAATTCTTGATTTTCTTGATCCAAAACTTGATTTTTGTATTCGCCACGCAGTTCTTGATTTTCTTGATCCAAAACTAGATTTTTGTATTCGCCACGCAGTTCTTGATTTTCTTGATCCAAAACTAGATTTTTGTATTCGCGACCAAATTTTTGATTTTCTTGATCCAAAACTAAATTTTTGTATTCGCCACGCAGTTCTTGATTTTCTTAATCCAAAACTAGATTTTTGTATTCGCGACCAAATTCTTGATTTTCTTGATCCAAAATTTGATTTTTGTATTCGCGACCCAATTCTTGATTTTCTTGATCCAAAACTAGATTTTTGTATTCGCGACCAAATTCTTGATTTTCTTGATCCAAAACTAGATTTTTGTATTCGCGACCCAATTCTTGATTTTCTTGATCCAAAACTAGATTTTTGTATTCGCCACGCATTTCTTGATTTTCTTGATCCAAAACTAGATTTTTGTATTCGCGACCCAATTCTTGATTTTCTTGATCCAAAACTAGATTTTTGTTTTCGCCACGCAGTTCTTGATTTTCTTGATCCAAAACTAGATTTTTGTATTCGCGACCAAATTCTTGATTTTCTTGATCCAAAACTAGATTTTTATTTTCGCGACCCAATTCTTGATTTTTTTCTTGATCCAAAACTAGATTTTGATATTCGCGACCGAATTCTTGATTTTCTTGACCCAAAACTAGATTTTCGTATTCGCCACGCAGTTCTTGATTTTCTTAATCCAAAACTAGATTTTTGTATTCGCGACCAAATTCTTGATTTTCTTGATCCAAAATTTGATTTTTGTATTCGCGACCAAATTCTTGAATTTCTTGATCCAAAACTAGATTTTTGTATTCGCGACCAAATTCTTGATTTTCTTGATCCAAAACTAGATTTTTGTATTCGCGACCCAATTCTTGATTTTCTTGATCCAAAACTAGATTTTTGTATTCGCCACGCATTTCTTGATTTTCTTGATCCAAAACTAGATTTTTGTATTCGCGACCCAATTCTTGATTTTCTTGATCCAAAACTAGATTTTTGTTTTCGCCACGCAGTTCTTGATTTTCTTGATCCAAAACTAGATTTTTGTATTCGCGACCAAATTCTTGATTTTCTTGATGCAAAACTATATTTTTGTATTCGAGAGCAAATTCTTGATTTTCTTGATCCAAAACTAGATTTTTGTATTCGCGACCAAATTCTTGGTTTTCTTGATCCAAAACTTGATTTTTGTATTCGCCACGCAGTTCTTGATTTTCTTGATCCAAAACTATATTTTTGTATTCGCGACCAAATTTTTGATTTTCTTGATCCAAAATTTGATTTTTGTATTCGCGACCAAATTCTTGATTTTCTTGATCCAAAACTAGATTTTTGTATTCGCGACCAAATTCTTGATTTTCTTGATCCAAAATTTGATTTTTGTATTCGCGACCCAATTCTTGATTTTCTTGATCCAAAACTAGATTTTTGTATTCGCGACCAAATTCTTGAATTTCTTGATCCAAAACTAGATTTTTGTATTCGCGACCATATTCTTGATTTTCTTGATCCAAAAAGAAATTTTTGTATTCGCGACCAAATTTTTGATTTTCTTGATCCAAAATTTGATTTTTGTATTCGCGACCAAATTCTTGATTTTCTTGATCCAAAACTAGATTTTTATTTTCGCGACCCAATTCTTGATTTTTTTCTTGATCCAAAACTAGATTTTTATATTCGCGACCGAATTCTTGATTTTCTTGACCCAAAACTAGATTTTCGTATTCGCCACGCAGTTCTTGATTTTCTTAATCCAAAACTAGATTTTTGTATTCGCGACCAAATTCTTGATTTTCTTGATCCAAAATTTGATTTTTGTATTCGCGACCAAATTCTTGAATTTCTTGATCCAAAACTAGCTTTTTGTATTCGCAACCATATTCTTGATTTTCTTGATCCAAAAAGAAATTTTTGTATTCGCGACCAAATTTTTGATTTTCTTGATCCAAAATTTGATTTTTGTATTCGCGACCAAATTCTTGATTTTCTTGATCCAAAACTAGATTTTTGTATTCGCCACGCAGTTCTTGATTTTCTTAATCCAAAACTAGATTTTTGTATTCGCGACCAAATTCTTGATTTTCTTGATCCAAAATTTGATTTTTGTATTCGCGACCCAATTCTTGATTTTCTTGATCCAAAACTAGATTTTTGTATTCGCGACCCAATTCTTGATTTTCTTGATCCAAAACTAGATTTTTGTTTTCGCCACGCAGTTCTTGATTTTCTTGATCCAAAACTAGATTTTTGTATTCGCGACAAAATTCTTGGTTTTTTTGATCCAAAACTTGATTTTTGTATTCGCCACGCAGTTCTTGATTTTCTTGATCCAAAACTATATTTTTGTATTCGCGACCAAATTCTTGATTTTCTTGATCCAAAACTAGATTTTTGTATTCGCGACCCAATTCTTGATTTTTTTCTTAATCCAAAACTAGATTTTTATATTCGCGACCGAATTCTTGATTTTCTTGACCCAAAACTAGATTTTCGTATTCGCCACGCAGTTCTTGATTTTCTTAATCCAAAACTAGATTTTTGTATTCGCGACCAAATTCTTGATTTTCTTGATCCAAAATTTGATTTTTGTATTCGCGACCAAATTCTTGAATTTCTTGATCCAAAACTAGATTTTTGTATTCGCGACCATATTCTTGATTTTCTTGATCCAAAAAGAAATTTTTGTATTCGCGACCAAATTTTTGATTTTCTTGATCCAAAATTTGATTTTTGTATTCGCGACCAAATTCTTGATTTTCTTGATCCAAAACTAGATTTTTGTATTCGCGACCAAATTCTTGATTTTCTTGATCCAAAATTTGATTTTTGTATTCGCGACCCAATTCTTGATTTTCTTGATCCAAAACTAGATTTTTGTATTCGCGACAAATTTCTTGATTTTCTTGATCCTAAACTAGATTTTTGTGTTCGCGACCCAATTCTTGATTTTCTTGATCCAAAACTAGATTTTTGTATTCGCGACCCAATTCTTGAATTTCTTGATCCAAAACTAGATTTTTGTTTTCGCCACGCAGTTCTTGATTTTCTTGATCCAAAACTAGATTTTTGTATTCGCGACCAAATTCTTGATTTTCTTGATGCAAAACTATATTTTTGTATTCGAGAGCAAATTCTTGATTTTCTTGATCCAAAACTAGATTTTTGTATTCGCGACCAAATTCTTGGTTTTCTTGATCCAAAACTTGATTTTTGTATTCGCCACGCAGTTCTTGATTTTCTTGATCCAAAACTATATTTTTGTATTCGCGACCAAATTCTTGATTTTCTTGATCCAAAACTAGATTTTTGTATTCGCGACCCAATTCTTGATTTTTTTCTTGATCCAAAACTAGATTTTGATATTCGCGACCGAATTCTTCATTTTCTTGACCCAAAACTAGATTTTCGTATTCGCCACGCAGTTCTTGATTTTCTTAATCCAAAACTAGATTTTTGTATTCGCGACCAAATTCTTGATTTTCTTGATCCAAAATTTGATTTTTGTATTCGCGACCAAATTCTTGAATTTCTTGATCCAAAACTAGATTTTTGTATTCGCGACCATATTCTTGATTTTCTTGATCCAAAAAGAAATTTTTGTATTCGCGACCAAATTTTTGATTTTCTTGATCCAAAATTTGATTTTTGTATTCGCGACCAAATTCTTGATTTTCTTGATCCAAAACTAGATTTTTGTATTCGCGACCAAATTCTTGATTTTCTTGATCCAAAATTTGATTTTTGTATTCGCGACAAATTTCTTGATTTTCTTGATCCTAAACTAGATTTTTGTGTTCGCGACCCAATTCTTGATTTTCTTGATCCAAAACTAGATTTTTGTGTTCGCGAACCAATTCTTGATTTTCTTGATCCAAAACTAGATTTTTGTATTCGCGACCCAATTCTTGAATTTCTTGATCCAAAACTAGATTTTTGTTTTCGCCACGCAGTTCTTGATTTTCTTGATCCAAAACTAGATTTTTGTATTCGCGACCAAATTCTTGATTTTCTTGATGCAAAACTATATTTTTGTATTCGAGAGCAAATTCTTGATTTTCTTGATCCAAAACTAGATTTTTGTATTCGCGACCAAATTCTTGGTTTTCTTGATCCAAAACTTGATTTTTGTATTCGCCACGCAGTTCTTGATTTTCTTGATCCAAAACTATATTTTTGTATTCGCGACCAAATTCTTGATTTTCTTGATCCAAAACTAGATTTTTGTATTCGCGACCCAATTCTTGATTTTTTTCTTGATCCAAAACTAGATTTTGATATTCGCGACCGAATTCTTCATTTTCTTGACCCAAAACTAGATTTTCGTATTCGCCACGCAGTTCTTGATTTTCTTAATCCAAAACTAGATTTTTGTATTCGCGACCAAATTCTTGATTTTCTTGATCCAAAATTTGATTTTTGTATTCGCGACCAAATTCTTGAATTTCTTGATCCAAAACTAGATTTTTGTATTCGCGACCATATTCTTGATTTTCTTGATCCAAAAAGAAATTTTTGTATTCGCGACCAAATTTTTGATTTTCTTGATCCAAAATTTGATTTTTGTATTCGCGACCAAATTCTTGATTTTCTTGATCCAAAACTAGATTTTTGTATTCGCGACCAAATTCTTGATTTTCTTGATCCAAAATTTGATTTTTGTATTCGCGACAAATTTCTTGATTTTCTTGATCCTAAACTAGATTTTTGTGTTCGCGACCCAATTCTTGATTTTCTTGATCCAAAACTAGATTTTTGTATTCGCCACGCTGTTCTTTATTTTCTTGATCCAAAACTAGATTTTTGTATTCGCGACCAAATTCTTGATTTTCTTGATCCAAAACTTGATTTTTGTATTCGCCAAACAGTTCTTGATTTTCTTGATCCAAAACTAGATTTTTGTATTCGCCACGCAGTTCTTGATTTTCTTGATCCAAAACTAGATTTTTGTATTCGCGACCAAATTCTTGATTTTCTTGATCCAAAACTAAATTTTTGTATTCGCCACGCAGTTCTTGATTTTCTTAATCCAAAACTAGATTTTTGTATTCGCGACCAAATTCTTGATTTTCTTGATCCAAAATTTGATTTTTGTATTCGCGACCCAATTCTTGATTTTCTTGATCCAAAACTAGATTTTTGTATTCGCGACCAAATTCTTGATTTTTTTGATCCAAAACTAGATTTTTGTATTCGCGACCCAATGCTTGATTTTCTTGATCCAAAACTAGATTTTTGTATTCGCCACGCATTTCTTGATTTTCTTGATCCAAAACTAGATTTTTGTTTTCGCGACCCAATTCTTGATTTTCTTGATCCAAAACTAGATTTTTGTTTTCGCCACGCAGTTCTTGATTTTCTTGATCCAAAACTAGATTTTTGTATTCGCGACCAAATTCTTGATTTTCTTGATGCAAAACTATATTTTTGTATTCGAGAGCAAATTCTTGATTTTCTTGATCCAAAACTAGATTTTTGTATTCGCGACCAAATTCTTGGTTTTCTTGATCCAAAACTTGATTTTTGTATTCGCCACGCAGTTCTTGATTTTCTTGATCCAAAACTATATTTTTATATTCGCGACCAAATTCTTGATTTTCTTGATCCAAAACTAGATTTTTGTATTCGCGACCCAATTCTTGATTTTTTTCTTGATCCAAAACTAGATTTTTATATTCGCGACCGAATTCTTGATTTTCTTGACCCAAAACTAGATTTTCGTATTCGCCACGCAGTTCTTGATTTTCTTAATCCAAAACTAGATTTTTGTATTCGCGACCAAATTCTTGATTTTCTTGATCCAAAATTTGATTTTTGTATTCGCGACAAAATTCTTGAATTTCTTGATCCAAAACTAGATTTTTGTATTCGCGACCATATTCTTGATTTTCTTGATCCAAAAAGAAATTTTTGTATTCGCGACCAAATTTTTGATTTTCTTGATCCAAAATTTGATTTTTGTATTCGCGACCAAATTCTTGATTTTCTTGATCCAAAACTAGATTTTTGTATTCGCGACCAAATTCTTGATTTTCTTGATCCAAAATTTGATTTTTGTATTCGCGACCCAATTCTTGATTTTCTTGATCCAAAACTAGATTTTTGTATTCGCGACAAATTTCTTGATTTTCTTGATCCTAAACTAGATTTTTGTGTTCGCGACCCAATTCTTGATTTTCTTGATCCAAAACTAGATTTTTGTATTCGCCACGCTGTTCTTTATTTTCTTGATCCAAAACTAGATTTTTGTATTCGCGACCAAATTGTTAATTTTCTTGATCCAAAACTAGATTTTTGTATTCGCGACCAAATTGTTGATTTTCTTGATCCAAAATTTGATTTTTGTATTCGCGACCAAATTCTTGATTTTCTTGATCCAAAATTTGATTTTTGTATTCGCGACCAAATTCTTGATTTTCTTGATCCAAAATTTGATTTTTGTATTCGCGACCAAATTCTTGATTTTCTTGATCCAAAATTTGATTTTTGTATTCGCGACCAAATTCTTGATTTTCTTGATCCAAAACTAGATTTTTGTATTCGCGACCAAATTCTTGATTTTCTTGATCCAAAACTTGATTTTTGTATTCGCGACCAAATTTTTGATTTTCTTGATCCAAAATTTGATTTTTGTATTCGCGACCAAATTCTTGATTTTCTTGATCCAAAACTAGATTTTTGTAATCGCGACCAAATTCTTGATTTTCTTGATCCAAAACTAGATTTTTGTTTTCGCCACGCAGTTCTTGATTTTCTTGATCCAAAACTAGATTTTTGTATTCGCGACCCAATTCTTGATTTTCTTGATCCAAAACTAGATTTTGTATTCGCGACCCAATTCTTGAATTTCTTGATCCAAAACTAGATTTTTGCATTCGCCATGCAGTTCTTGATTTTCTTGATCCAAAACTAGATTTTTGTATTCGCCACGCAGTTCTTGATTTTCTTGATCCAAAACTAGATTTTTGTATTCGCCACGCAGTTCTTGATTTTCTTGATCCAAAACTAGATTTTTGTATTCGCGACCAAATTCTTGATTTTCTTGATCCAAAACTAGATTTTTGTATTCGCCACGCAGTTCTTGATTTTCTTGATCCAAAACTAGATTTTTGTATTCGCGACCAAATTCTTGATTTTCTTGATCCAAAATTTGATTTTTGTATTCGCGACCAAATTCTTGATTTTCTTGATCCAAAACTAGATTTTTGTATTCGCGACCAAATTCTTGATTTTCTTGATCCAAAACTTGTTTTTTGTATTCGCGACCCAATTCTTGATTTTCTTGATCCAAAACTAGATTTTGTATTCGCGACCCAATTCTTGAATTTCTTGATCCAAAACTAGATTTTTGCATTCTCCATGCAGTTCTTGATTTTCTTGATCCAAAACTAGATTTTTGTGTTCGCGACCCAATTCTTGATTTTCTTGATCCAAAACTAGATTTTTGTATTCGCCACGCTGTTCTTTATTTTCTTGATCCAAAACTAGATTTTTGTATTCGCGACCAAATATTTGATTTTCTTGATCCAAAACTTGATTTTCGTATTCGCCACGCAGTTCTTGATTTGCTTGATCCAAAACTAGATTTTTGTATTCGCCACGCAGTTCTTGATTTTCTTGATCCAAAACTAGATTTTTGTATTCGCGACCAAATTCTTGATTTTCTTGATCCAAAACTAGATTTTTGTATTCGCGACCAAATTCTTGATTTTCTTGATCCAAAACTAGATTTTTGTATTCGCGACCAAATTTCTTGATTTTCTTGATCCAAAACTAGATTTTTGTATTCGCGACCCAATTCTTGATTTTTCTTGATCCAAAACTAGATTTTGTATTCGCGACCCAATTCTTGAATTTCTTGATCCAAAACTAGATTTTTGCATTCGCCATGCAGTTCTTGATTTTCTTGATCCAAAACTAGATTTTTGTATTCGCCACGCAGTTCTTGATTTTCTTGATCCAAAACTAGATTTTTGTATTCGCGACCAAATTCTTGATTTTCTTGATCCAAAACTAGATTTTTGTATTCGCCACGCAGTTCTTGATTTTCTTGATCCAAAACTAGATTTTTGTATTCGCGACCAAATTCTTGATTTTCTTGATCCAAAATTTGATTTTTGTATTCGCGACCAAATTCTTGATTTTCTTGATCCAAAACTAGATTTTTGTATTCGCGACCAAATTCTTGATTTTCTTGATCCAAAACTTGTTTTTTGTATTCGCGACCCAATTCTTGATTTTCTTGATCCAAAACTAGATTTTGTATTCGCGACCCAATTCTTGAATTTCTTGATCCAAAACTAGATTTTTGCATTCTCCATGCAGTTCTTGATTTTCTTGATCCAAAACTAGATTTTTGTGTTCGCGACCCAATTCTTGATTTTCTTGATCCAAAACTAGATTTTTGTATTCGCCACGCTGTTCTTTATTTTCTTGATCCAAAACTAGATTTTTGTATTCGCGACCAAATATTTGATTTTCTTGATCCAAAACTTGATTTTCGTATTCGCCACGCAGTTCTTGATTTGCTTGATCCAAAACTAGATTTTTGTATTCGCCACGCAGTTCTTGATTTTCTTGATCCAAAACTAGATTTTTGTATTCGCGACCAAATTCTTGATTTTCTTGATCCAAAACTAGATTTTTGTATTCGCGACCAAATTCTTGATTTTCTTGATCCAAAACTAGATTTTTGTATTCGCGACCAAATTTCTTGATTTTCTTGATCCAAAACTAGATTTTTGTATTCGCGACCCAATTCTTGATTTTCTTGATCCAAAACTAGATTTTGTATTCGCGACCCAATTCTTGAATTTCTTGATCCAAAACTAGATTATTGCATTCGCCAAGCCGTTCTTGATTTTCTTGATCCAAAACTAGATTTTTGTATTCGCCACGCAGTTCTTGATTTTCTTGATCCAAAACTAGATTTTTGTATTCGCGACCAAATTCTTGATTTTCTTGATCCAAAACTAGATTTTTGTATTCGCCACGCAGTTCTTGATTTTCTTGATCCAAAATATGATTTTTGTTTTCGCCACGCAGTTCTTGCTTTTCTTGATCCAAAACTAGATTTTTGTATTCGCGACCAAATTCTTGATTTTCTTGATGCAAAACTATATTTTTGTATTCGAGAGCAAATATTTGATTTTCTTGATCCAAAACTTGATTTTCGTATTCGCCACGCAGTTCTTGATTTGCTTGATCCAAAACTAGATTTTTGTATTCGCCACGCAGTTCTTGATTTTCTTGATCCAAAACTAGATTTTTGTATTCGCGACCAAATTCTTGATTTTCTTGATCCAAAACTAGATTTTTGTATTCGCGACCAAATTCTTGATTTTCTTGATCCAAAACTAGATTTTTGTATTCGCGACAAAATTCTTGATTTTCTTGATCCAAAACTAGATTTTTGTATTCGCGACCCAATTCTTGATTTTCTTGATCCAAAACTAAATTTTTGTATTCGCGACAGATTTCTTGATTTTCTTGATCCAAAACTAGATTTTTGTGTTCGCGACCCAATTCTTGATTTTCTTGATCCAAAACTAGATTTTTGTATTCGCCACGCAGTTCTTGATTTTCTTGATCCAAAACTAGATTTTTGTATTCGCGACCAAATTCTTGATTTTCTTGATCCAAAACTAGATTTTTGTATTCGCCACGCAGTTCTTGATTTTCTTAATCCAAAAATAGATTTTTGTATTCGCGACCAAATTCTTGATTTTCTTGATCCAAAATTTGATTTTTGTATTCGCGACCAAATTCTTGATTTTCTTGATCCAAAACTAGATTTTTGTATTCGCGACCAAATTGTTGATTTTCTTGATCCAAAATTTGATTTTTGTATTCGCGACCAAATTCTTGATTTTCTTGATCCAAAATTTGATTTTTGTATTCGCGACCCAATTCTTGAATTTCTTGATCCAAAACTAGATTTTTGCATTCTCCATGCAGTTCTTGATTTTCTTGATCCAAAACTAGATTTTTGTGTTCGCGACCCAATTCTTGATTTTCTTGATCCAAAACTAGATTTTTGTATTCGCCACGCTGTTCTTTATTTTCTTGATCCAAAACTAGATTTTTGTATTCGCGACCAAATATTTGATTTTCTTGATCCAAAACTTGATTTTCGTATTCGCCACGCAGTTCTTGATTTGCTTGATCCAAAACTAGATTTTTGTATTCGCCACGCAGTTCTTGATTTTCTTGATCCAAAACTAGATTTTTGTATTCGCGACCAAATTCTTGATTTTCTTGATCCAAAACTAGATTTTTGTATTCGCGACCAAATTCTTGATTTTCTTGATCCAAAACTAGATTTTTGTATTCGCGACAAAATTCTTGATTTTCTTGATCCAAAACTAGATTTTTGTATTCGCGACCCAATTCTTGATTTTCTTGATCCAAAACTAAATTTTTGTATTCGCGACAGATTTCTTGATTTTCTTGATCCAAAACTAGATTTTTGTGTTCGCGACCCAATTCTTGATTTTCTTGATCCAAAACTAGATTTTTGTATTCGCCACGCAGTTCTTGATTTTCTTGATCCAAAACTAGATTTTTGTATTCGCGACCAAATTCTTGATTTTCTTGATCCAAAACTAGATTTTTGTATTCGCCACGCAGTTCTTGATTTTCTTAATCCAAAAATAGATTTTTGTATTCGCGACCAAATTCTTGATTTTCTTGATCCAAAATTTGATTTTTGTATTCGCGACCAAATTCTTGATTTTCTTGATCCAAAACTAGATTTTTGTATTCGCGACCAAATTGTTGATTTTCTTGATCCAAAATTTGATTTTTGTATTCGCGACCAAATTCTTGATTTTCTTGATCCAAAATATGATTTTTGTATTCACGACCAAATTCTTCATTTTCTTGATCCAAAATTTGATTTTTGTATTCGCGACCCAATTCTTGATTTTCTTGATCCAAAATTTGATTTTTGTATTCGCGACCAAATTCTTGATTTTCTTGATCCAAAACTTGATTTTTGTATTCGCGACCAAATTTTTGATTTTCTTGATCCAAAATTTCATTTTTGTATTCGCGACCAAATTGTTAATTTTCTTGATCCAAAACTAGATTTTTGTATTCGCGACCAAATTTTTGATTTTCTTGATCCAAAATTTGATTTTTGTATTCGCGACCAAATTCTTGATTTTCTTGATCCAAAACTAGATTTTTGTATTCGCGACCAAATTCTTAATTTTCTTGATCCAAAATTTGATTTTTGTATTCGCGACCCAATTCTTGATTTTCTTGATCCAAAACTAGATTTTTGTATTCGCGACCAAATTCTTGATTTTCTTGATCCAAAATTTGATTTTTGTATTCGCGACCCAATTCTTGATTTTCTTGATCCAAAACTAGATTTTGTATTCGCGACCCAATTCTTGAATTTCTTGATCCAAAACTAGATTTTTGCATTCGCCATGCAGTTCTTGATTTTCTTGATCCAAAACTAGATTTTTGTGTTCGCGACCCAATTCTTGATTTTCTTGATCCAAAACTAGATTTTTGTATTCGCCACGCTGTTCTTCATTTTCTTGATCCAAAACTAGATTTTTGTATTCGCGACCAAATATTTGATTTTCTTGATGCAACACTTGATTTTTGTATTCGCCACGCAGTTCTTGATTTGCTTGATCCAAAACTAGATTTTTGTATTCGCCACTTAGTTCTTGATTTTCTTGATCCAAAACTAGATTTTTGTATTCGCGACCAAATTCTTGATTTTCTTGATCCAAAACTAGATTTTTGTATTCGCGACCAAATTCTTGATTTTCTTGATCCAAAATTTGATTTTTGTATTCGCGACCAAATTCTTGATTTTCTTGATCCAAAACTTGATTTTTGTATTCGCGACCAAATTCTTGATTTTCTTGATCGAAAACTAGATTTTTGTATTCGCGACCAAATTCTTGATTTTCTTGATCCAAAATTTGATTTTTGTATTCGCGACCAAATTCTTGATTTTCTTGATCCAAAACTAGATTTTTGTATTCGCGACCAAATTCTTGATTTTCTTGATCCAAAATTTGATTTTTGTATTCGCGACCCAATTCTTGATTTTCTTGATCCAAAACTAGATTTTTGTATTCGCGACCAAATTCTTGATTTTCTTGATCCAAAATTTGATTTTTGTATTCGCGACCCAATTCTTGATTTTCTTGATCCAAAACTAGATTTTGTATTCGCGACCCAATTCTTGAATTTCTTGATCCAAAACTAGATTTTTGCATTCGCCATGCAGTTCTTGATTTTCTTGATCCAAAACTAGATTTTTGTGTTCGCGACCCAATTCTTGATTTTCTTGATCCAAAACTAGATTTTTGTATTCGCCACGCTGTTCTTTATTTTCTTGATCCAAAACTAGATTTTTGTATTCGCGACCAAATATTTGATTTTCTTGATCCAAAACTTGATTTTTGTATTCGCCACGCAGTTCTTGATTTGCTTGATCCAAAACTAGATTTTTGTATTCGCCACGCAGTTCTTGATTTTCTTGATCCAAAACTAGATTTTTGTATTCGCGACCAAATTCTTGATTTTCTTGATCCAAAACTTGATTTTTGTATTCGCGACCAAATTCTTGATTTTCTTGATCCAAAACTAGATTTTTGTATTCGCGACCAAATTCTTGATTTTTTTGATCCAAAACTAGATTTTTGTATTCGCGACCAAATTCTTGATTTTCTTGATCCAAAACTAGATTTTTGTATTCGCGACCAAATTCTTGATTTTCTTGATCCAAAATTTGATTTTTGTATTCGCGACCCAATTCTTGATTTTCTTGATCCAAAACTAGATTTTTGTATTCGCGACCAAATTCTTGATTTTCTTGATCCAAAATTTGATTTTTGTATTCGCGACCCAATTCTTGATTTTCTTGATCCAAAACTAGATTTTGTATTCGCGACCCAATTCTTGAATTTCTTGATCCAAAACTAGATTTTTGCATTCGCCATGCAGTTCTTGATTTTCTTGATCCAAAACTAGATTTTTGTGTTCGCGACCCAATTCTTGATTTTCTTGTTCCAAAACTAGATTTTTGTATTCGCCACGCTGTTCTTTATTTTCTTGATCCAAAACTAGATTTTTGTATTCGCGACCAAATATTTGATTTTCTTGATCCAAAACTTGATTTTTGTATTCGCCACGCAGTTCTTGATTTGCTTGATCCAAAACTAGATTTTTGTATTCGCCACGCAGTTCTTGATTTTCTTGATCCAAAACTAGATTTTTGTATTCTCGATCAAGTTCTTGATTTTCTTGATCCAAAACTTGATTTTGTATTCGCGACCAAATTCTTGATTTTCTTGATCCAAAACTAGATTTTTGTATTCGCCACGCAGTTCTTGATTTTCTTAATCCAAAAATAGATTTTTGTATTCGCGACCAAATTCTTGATTTTCTTGATCCAAAATTTGATTTTTGTATTCGCGACCAAATTCTTGATTTTCTTGATCCAAAACTAGATTTTTGTATTCGCGACCAAATTCTTGATTTTCTTGATCCAAAATTTGATTTTTGTATTCGCGACCAAATTCTTGATTTTCTTGATCCAAAACTTGATTTTTGTATTCGCGACCAAATTCTTGATTTTCTTGATCCAAAACTTGATTTTTGTATTCGCGACCAAATTTTTGATTTTCTTGATCCAAAATTTGATTTTTGTATTCGCGACCAAATTGTTGATTTTCTTGATCCAAAACTAGATTTTTGTATTCGCGACCAAATTGTTGATTTTCTTGATCCAAAATTTGATTTTTGTATTCGCGACCAAATTCTTCATTTTCTTGATCCAAAATTTGATTTTTGTATTCGCGACCAAATTCTTCATTTTCTTGATCCAAAATTTGATTTTTGTATTCGCGACCCAATTCTTGATTTTCTTGATCCAAAATTTGATTTTTGTATTCGCGACCAAATTCTTGATTTTCTTGATCCAAAACTTGATTTTTGTATTCGCGACCAAATTTTTGATTTTCTTGATCCAAAATTTCATTTTTGTATTCGCGACCAAATTGTTAATTTTCTTGATCCAAAACTAGATTTTTGTATTCGCGACCAAATTTTTGATTTTCTTGATCCAAAATTTGATTTTTGTATTCGCGACCAAATTCTTGATTTTCTTGATCCAAAACTAGATTTTTGTATTCGCGACCAAATTCTTAATTTTCTTGATCCAAAATTTGATTTTTGTATTCGCAACCCAATTCTTGATTTTCTTGATCCAAAACTAGATTTTTGTATTCGCGACCAAATTCTTGATTTTCTTGATCCAAAATTTGATTTTTGTATTCGCGACCCAATTCTTGATTTTCTTGATCCAAAACTAGATTTTGTATTCGCGACCCAATTCTTGAATTTCTTGATCCAAAACTAGATTTTTGCATTCGCCATGCAGTTCTTGATTTTCTTGATCCAAAACTAGATTTTTGTGTTCGCGACCCAATTCTTGATTTTCTTGATCCAAAACTAGATTTTTGTATTCGCCACGCTGTTCTTCATTTTCTTGATCCAAAACTAGATTTTTGTATTCGCGACCAAATATTTGATTTTCTTGATGCAACACTTGATTTTTGTTTTCGCCACACAGTTCTTGATTTGCTTGATCCAAAACTAGATTTTTGTATTCGCCACTTAGTTCTTGATTTTCTTGATCCAAAACTAGATTTTTGTATTCGCGACCAAATTCTTGATTTTCTTGATCCAAAACTTGATTTTTGTATTCGCGACCAAATTCTTGATTTTCTTGATCCAAAACTAGATTTTTGTATTCGCGACCAAATTCTTGATTTTCTTGATCCAAAACTAGATTTTTGTATTCGCGACCAAATTTTTTATTTTCTTGATCCAAAATTAGATTTTTGTATTCGCGACCAAATTCTTGATTTTCTTGATCCAAAACTAGATTTTTGTATTCGCGACCCAATTCTTGATTTTCTTGATCCAATACTAGATTTTGTATTCGCGACCCAATTCTTGAATTTCTTGATCCAAAACTAGATTTTTGCATTCGCCAAGCAGGTCTTGATTTTCTTGATCCAAAACTAGATTTTTGTATTCGCCACGCAGTTCTTGATTTTCTTGATCCAAAACTAGATTTTTGTATTCGCCACGCAGTTCTTGATTTTCTTGATCCAAAACTAGATTTTTGTATTCGCGACCAAATTCTTGATTTTCTTGATCCAAAACTAGATTTTTGTATTCGCCACGCAGTTCTTGATTTTCTTAATCCAAAACTAGATTTTTGTATTCGCGACCAAGTTCTTGATTTTCTTGATCCAAAATTTGATTTTTGTATTCGCGACCAAATTCTTGATTTTCTTGATCCAAAACTAGATTTTTGTATTCGCGACCAAATTTTTGATTTTCTTGATCCAAAATTTGATTTTTGTATTCGCGACCCAATTCTTGATTTTCTTGATCCAAAACTAGATTTTTGTATTCGCGACCCAATTCTTGATTTTCTTGATCCAATACTAGATTTTGTATTCGCGACCCAATTCTTGAATTTCTTGATCCAAAACTAGATTTTTGCATTCGCCAAGCAGGTCTTGATTTTCTTGATCCAAAACTAGATTTTTGTATTCGCCACGCAGTTCTTGATTTTCTTGATCCAAAACTTGATTTTCGTATTCGCCACGCAGTTCTTGATTTGCTTGATCCAAAACTAGATTTTTGTATTCGCCACGCAGTTCTTGATTTTCTTGATCCAAAACTAGATTTTTGTATTCGCGACCAAATTCTTGATTTTCTTGATCCAAAACTAGATTTTTGTATTCGCCACGCAGTTCTTGATTTTCTTAATCCAAAACTAGATTTTTGTATTCGCGACCAAATTCTTGATTTTCTTGATCCAAAATTTGATTTTTGTATTCGCGACCAAATTCTTGATTTTCTTGATCCAAAACTAGATTTTTGTATTCGCGACCAAATTTTTGATTTTCTTGATCCAAAATTTGATTTTTGTATTCGCGACCAAATTCTTGATTTTCTTGATCCAAAATTTGATTTTTGTATTCGCGACCAAATTCTTGATTTTCTTGATCCAAAACTTGATTTTTGTATTCGCGACCAAATTTTTGATTTTCTTGATCCAAAACTTGATTTTTGTATTCGCGACCAAATTCTTGATTTTCTTGATCCAAAACTAGATTTTTGTATTCGCGACCAAATTCTTGATTTTCTTGATCCAAAATTTGATTTTTGTATTCGCGACCAAATTCTTGATTTTCTTGATCCAAAACTAGATTTTTGTATTCGCGACCAATTTCTTGATTTTCTTGATCCAAAATTTGATTTTTGTATTCGCGACCCAATTCTTGATTTTCTTGATCCAAAACTAGATTTTTGTATTCGCGACCAAATTCTTGATTTTCTTGATCCAAAATTTGATTTTTGTATTCGCGACCCAATTCTTGATTTTCTTGAACCAAAACTAGATTTTGTTTTCGCGACCCAATTCTTGAATTTCTTGATCCAAAACTAGATTTTTGCATTCGCCATGCAGTTCTTGATTTTCTTGATCCAAAACTAGATTTTTGTGTTCGCGACCCAGTTCTTGATTTGCTTGATCCAAATATAGATTTTTGTATTCGCCACGCAGTTCTTGATTTTCTTGATCCAAAACTAGATTTTTGTATTCGCGACCAAATTCTTGATTTTCTTGATCCAAAACTTGATTTTTGTATTCGCGACCAAATTCTTGATTTTCTTCATCCAAAACTACATTTTTGTATTCGCGACCAAATTCTTGATTTTTTTGATCCAAAACTAGATTTTTATATTCGCGACCAAATTCTTGATTTTCTTGATCCAAAACTAGATTTTTGTATTCGCGACCAAATTCTTGATTTTCTTGATCCAAAATATGATTTTTGTATTCGCGACCCAATTCTTGATTTTCTTGATCCAAAAATAGATTTTTGTATTCGCGACCAAATTCTTGATTTTCTTGATCCAAAATTTGATTTTTGTATTCGCGACCCAATTCTTGATTTTCTTGATCCAAAACTAGATTTTGTATTCGCGACCCAATTCTTGAATTTCTTGATCCAAAACTAGATTTTTGCATTCGCCATGCAGTTCTTGATTTTCTTGATCCAAAACTAGATTTTTGTGTTCGCGACCCAATTCTTGATTTTCTTGTTCCAAAACTAGATTTTTGTATTCGCCACGCTGTTCTTTATTTTCTTGATCCAAAACTAGATTTTTGTATTCGCGACCAAATATTTGATTTTCTTGATCCAAAACTTGATTTTTGTATTCGCCACGCAGTTCTTGATTTGCTTGATCCAAAACTAGATTTTTGTATTCGCCACGCAGTTCTTGATTTTCTTGATCCAAAACTAGATTTTTGTATTCGCGACCAAGTTCTTGATTTTCTTGATCCAAAACTTGATTTTGTATTCGCGACCAAATTCTTGATTTTCTTGATCCAAAACTAGATTTTTGTATTCGCCACGCAGTTCTTGATTTTCTTAATCCAAAAATAGATTTTTGTATTCGCGACCAAATTCTTGATTTTCTTGATCCAAAATTTGATTTTTGTATTCGCGACCAAATTCTTGATTTTCTTGATCCAAAACTAGATTTTTGTATTCGCGACCAAATTCTTGATTTTCTTGATCCAAAATTTGATTTTTGTATTCGCGACCAAATTCTTGATTTTCTTGATCCAAAACTTGATTTTTGTATTCGCGACCAAATTTTTGATTTTCTTGATCCAAAATTTGATTTTTGTATTCGCGACCAAATTCTTGATTTTCTTGATCCAAAACTAGATTTTTGTATTCGCGACCAAATTCTTGATTTTCTTGATCCAAAACTTGATTTTTGTATTCGCGACCAAATTCTTGATTTTCTTGATCCAAAACTTGATTTTTGTATTCGCGACCAAATTCTTGATTTTCTTGATCCAAAATTTGATTTTTGTATTCGCGACCAAATTGTTAATTTTCTTGATCCAAAACTAGATTTTTGTATTCGCGACCAAATTGTTGATTTTCTTGATCCAAAATTTGATTTTTGTATTCGCGACCAAATTCTTGATTTTCTTGATCCAAAATATGATTTTTGTATTCACGACCAAATTCTTCATTTTCTTGATCCAAAATTTGATTTTTGTATTCGCGACCCAATTCTTGATTTTCTTGATCCAAAATTTGATTTTTGTATTCGCGACCAAATTCTTGATTTTCTTGATCCAAAACTTGATTTTTGTATTCGCGACCAAATTTTTGATTTTCTTGATCCAAAATTTCATTTTTGTATTCGCGACCAAATTGTTAATTTTCTTGATCCAAAACTAGATTTTTGTATTCGCGACCAAATTTTTGATTTTCTTGATCCAAAATTTGATTTTTGTATTCGCGACCAAATTCTTGATTTTCTTGATCCAAAACTAGATTTTTGTATTCGCGACCAAATTCTTAATTTTCTTGATCCAAAATTTGATTTTTGTATTCGCGACCCAATTCTTGATTTTCTTGATCCAAAACTAGATTTTTGTATTCGCGACCAAATTCTTGATTTTCTTGATCCAAAATTTGATTTTTGTATTCGCGACCCAATTCTTGATTTTCTTGATCCAAAACTAGATTTTGTATTCGCGACCCAATTCTTGAATTTCTTGATCCAAAACTAGATTTTTGCATTCGCCATGCAGTTCTTGATTTTCTTGATCCAAAACTAGATTTTTGTGTTCGCGACCCAATTCTTGATTTTCTTGATCCAAAACTAGATTTTTGTATTCGCCACGCTGTTCTTCATTTTCTTGATCCAAAACTAGATTTTTGTATTCGCGACCAAATATTTGATTTTCTTGATGCAACACTTGATTTTTGTATTCGCCACGCAGTTCTTGATTTGCTTGATCCAAAACTAGATTTTTGTATTCGCCACTTAGTTCTTGATTTTCTTGATCCAAAACTAGATTTTTGTATTCGCGACCAAATTCTTGATTTTCTTGATCCAAAACTAGATTTTTGTATTCGCGACCAAATTCTTGATTTTCATGATCCAAAATTTGATTTTTGTATTCGCGACCAAATTCTTGATTTTCTTGATCCAAAACTTGATTTTTGTATTCGCGACCAAATTCTTGATTTTCTTGATCCAAAACTAGATTTTTGTATTCGCGACCAAATTCTTGATTTTCTTGATCCAAAATTTGATTTTTGTATTCGCGACCAAATTCTTGATTTTCTTGATCCAAAACTAGATTTTTGTATTCGCGACCAAATTCTTGATTTTCTTGATCCAAAATTTGATTTTTGTATTCGCGACCCAATTCTTGATTTTCTTGATCCAAAACTAGATTTTTGTATTCGCGACCAAATTCTTGATTTTCTTGATCCAAAATTTGATTTTTGTATTCGCGACCCAATTCTTGATTTTCTTGATCCAAAACTAGATTTTGTATTCGCGACCCAATTCTTGAATTTCTTGATCCAAAACTAGATTTTTGCATTCGCCATGCAGTTCTTGATTTTCTTGATCCAAAACTAGATTTTTGTGTTCGCGACCCAATTCTTGATTTTCTTGATCCAAAACTAGATTTTTGTATTCGCCACGCTGTTCTTTATTTTCTTGATCCAAAACTAGATTTTTGTATTCGCGACCAAATATTTGATTTTCTTGATCCAAAACTTGATTTTTGTATTCGCCACGCAGTTCTTGATTTGCTTGATCCAAAACTAGATTTTTGTATTCGCCACGCAGTTCTTGATTTTCTTGATCCAAAACTAGATTTTTGTATTCGCGACCAAATTCTTGATTTTCTTGATCCAAAACTTGATTTTTGTATTCGCGACCAAATTCTTGATTTTCTTGATCCAAAACTAGATTTTTGTATTCGCGACCAAATTCTTGATTTTTTTGATCCAAAACTAGATTTTTGTATTCGCGACCAAATTCTTGATTTTCTTGATCCAAAACTAGATTTTTGTATTCGCGACCAAATTCTTGATTTTCTTGATCCAAAATTTGATTTTTGTATTCGCGACCCAATTCTTGATTTTCTTGATCCAAAACTAGATTTTTGTATTCGCGACCAAATTCTTGATTTTCTTGATCCAAAATTTGATTTTTGTATTCGCGACCCAATTCTTGATTTTCTTGATCCAAAACTAGATTTTGTATTCGCGACCCAATTCTTGAATTTCTTGATCCAAAACTAGATTTTTGCATTCGCCATGCAGTTCTTGATTTTCTTGATCCAAAACTAGATTTTTGTGTTCGCGACCCAATTCTTGATTTTCTTGTTCCAAAACTAGATTTTTGTATTCGCCACGCTGTTCTTTATTTTCTTGATCCAAAACTAGATTTTTGTATTCGCGACCAAATATTTGATTTTCTTGATCCAAAACTTGATTTTTGTATTCGCCACGCAGTTCTTGATTTGCTTGATCCAAAACTAGATTTTTGTATTCGCCACGCAGTTCTTGATTTTCTTGATCCAAAACTAGATTTTTGTATTCTCGATCAAGTTCTTGATTTTCTTGATCCAAAACTTGATTTTGTATTCGCGACCAAATTCTTGATTTTCTTGATCCAAAACTAGATTTTTGTATTCGCCACGCAGTTCTTGATTTTCTTAATCCAAAAATAGATTTTTGTATTCGCGACCAAATTCTTGATTTTCTTGATCCAAAATTTGATTTTTGTATTCGCGACCAAATTCTTGATTTTCTTGATCCAAAACTAGATTTTTGTATTCGCGACCAAATTCTTGATTTTCTTGATCCAAAATTTGATTTTTGTATTCGCGACCAAATTCTTGATTTTCTTGATCCAAAACTTGATTTTTGTATTCGCGACCAAATTCTTGATTTTCTTGATCCAAAACTTGATTTTTGTATTCGCGACCAAATTTTTGATTTTCTTGATCCAAAATTTGATTTTTGTATTCGCGACCAAATTGTTGATTTTCTTGATCCAAAACTAGATTTTTGTATTCGCGACCAAATTGTTGATTTTCTTGATCCAAAATTTGATTTTTGTATTCGCGACCAAATTCTTCATTTTCTTGATCAAAATTTGATTTTTGTATTCGCGACCAAATTCTTCATTTTCTTGATCCAAAATTTGATTTTTGTATTCGCGACCCAATTCTTGATTTTCTTGATCCAAAATTTGATTTTTGTATTCGCGACCAAATTCTTGATTTTCTTGATCCAAAACTTGATTTTTGTATTCGCGACCAAATTTTTGATTTTCTTGATCCAAAATTTCATTTTTGTATTCGCGACCAAATTGTTAATTTTCTTGATCCAAAACTAGATTTTTGTATTCGCGACCAAATTTTTGATTTTCTTGATCCAAAATTTGATTTTTGTATTCGCGACCAAATTCTTGATTTTCTTGATCCAAAACTAGATTTTTGTATTCGCGACCAAATTCTTGATTTTCTTGATCCAAAACTTGATTTTTGTATTCGCGACCAAATTCTTGATTTTCTTGATCCAAAACTAGATTTTTGTATTCGCGACCAAATTCTTGATTTTCTTGATCCAAAACTAGATTTTGTATTCGCGACCCAATTCTTGAATTTCTTGATCCAAAACTAGATTTTTGCATTCGCCATGCAGTTCTTGATTTTCTTGATCCAAAACTAGATTTTTGTGTTCGCGACCCAATTCTTGATTTTCTTGATCCAAAACTAGATTTTTGTATTCGCCACGCTGTTCTTCATTTTCTTGATCCAAAACTAGATTTTTGTATTCGCGACCAAATATTTGATTTTCTTGATGCAACACTTGATTTTTGTTTTCGCCACACAGTTCTTGATTTGCTTGATCCAAAACTAGATTTTTGTATTCGCCACTTAGTTCTTGATTTTCTTGATCCAAAACTAGATTTTTGTATTCGCGACCAAATTCTTGATTTTCTTGATCCAAAACTTGATTTTTGTATTCGCGACCAAATTCTTGATTTTCTTGATCCAAAACTAGATTTTTGTATTCGCGACCAAATTCTTGATTTTCTTGATCCAAAACTAGATTTTTGTATTCGCGACCAAATTTTTTATTTTCTTGATCCAAAATTTGATTTTTGTATTCGCGACCAAATTCTTGATTTTCTTGATCCAAAACTAGATTTTTGTATTCGCGACCCAATTCTTGATTTTCTTGATCCAATACTAGATTTTGTATTCGCGACCCAATTCTTGAATTTCTTGATCCAAAACTAGATTTTTGCATTCGCCAAGCAGGTCTTGATTTTCTTGATCCAAAACTAGATTTTTGTATTCGCCACGCAGTTCTTGATTTTCTTGATCCAAAACTAGATTTTTGTATTCGCCACGCAGTTCTTGATTTTCTTGATCCAAAACTAGATTTTTGTATTCGCGACCAAATTCTTGATTTTCTTGATCCAAAACTAGATTTTTGTATTCGCCACGCAGTTCTTGATTTTCTTAATCCAAAACTAGATTTTTGTATTCGCGACCAAGTTCTTGATTTTCTTGATCCAAAATTTGATTTTTGTATTCGCGACCAAATTCTTGATTTTCTTGATCCAAAACTAGATTTTTGTATTCGCGACCAAATTTTTGATTTTCTTGATCCAAAATTTGATTTTTGTATTCGCGACCAAATTCTTGATTTTCTTGATCCAAAACTTGATTTTTGTATTCGCGACCAAATTTTTGATTTTCTTGATCCAAAACTTGATTTTTGTATTCGCGACCAAATTCTTGATTTTCTTGATCCAAAACTAGATTTTTGTATTCGCGACCAAATTCTTGATTTTCTTGATCCAAAATTTGATTTTTGTATTCGCGACCAAATTCTTGATTTTCTTGATCCAAAACTAGATTTTTGTATTCGCGACCAAATTCTTGATTTTCTTGATCCAAAATTTGATTTTTGTATTCGCGACCCAATTCTTGATTTTCTTCATCCAAAACTAGATTTTTGTATTCGCGACCAAATTCTTGATTTTCTTGATCCAAAATTTGATTTTTGTATTCGCGACCCAATTCTTGATTTTCTTGATCCAAAACTAGATTTTTGTATTCGCGACCCAATTCTTGATTTTCTTGATCCAAAACTAGATTTTTGTATTCGCGACCAAATTCTTGATTTTCTTGATCCAAAATTTGATTTTTGTATTCGCGACCCAATTCTTGATTTTCTTGATCCAAAACTAGATTTTGTATTCGCGACCCAATTCTTGAATTTCTTGATCCAAAACTAGATTTTTGCATTCGCCATGCAGTTCTTGATTTTCTTGATCCAAAACTAGATTTTTGTGTTCGCGACCCAATTCTTGATTTTCTTGATCCAAAACTAGATTTTTGTATTCGCCACGCTGTTCTTTATTTTCTTGATCCAAAACTAGATTTTTGTATTCGCGACCAAATATTTGATTTTCTTGATCCAAAACTTGATTTTTGTATTCGCCACGCAGTTCTTGATTTGCTTGATCCAAAACTAGATTTTTGTATTCGCCACGCAGTTCTTGATTTTCTTGATCCAAAACTAGATTTTTGTATTCGCGACCAAATTCTTGATTTTCTTGATCCAAAACTTGATTTTTGTATTCGCGACCAAATTCTTGATTTTCTTGATCCAAAACTAGATTTTTGTATTCGCGACCAAATTCTTGATTTTCTTGATGCAAAACTAGATTTTTGTATTCGCGACCAAATTCTTGATTTTCTTGATCCCAAACTAGAAATTTGCATTCGCGACCCAATTCTTGATTTTCTTGATCCAAAACTATACTTTTGTATTCGCGACCCAATTCTTGATTTTCTTGATCCAAAACTAGATTTTTGTATTCGCGACCAAATTCTTGATTTTCTTGATCCAAAACTAGATTTTTGTATTCGCGACCAAATTCTTGATTTTCTTGATCCAAAATTTGATTTTTGTATTCGCGACCCAATTCTTGATTTTCTTGATCCAAAACTAGATTTTTGTATTCGCGACCAAATTCTTGATTTTCTTGATCCAAAATTTGATTTTTGTATTCGCGACCCAATTCTTGATTTTTTTGATCCAAAACTAGATTTTGTATTCGCGACCCAATTCTTGAATTTCTTGATCCAAAACTAGATTTTTGCATTCGCCATGCAGTTCTTGATTTTCTTGATCCAAAACTAGATTTTTGTGTTCGCGACCCAATTCTTGATTTTCTTGTTCCAAAACTAGATTTTTGTATTCGCCACGCTTTTCTTTATTTTCTTGATCCAAAACTAGATTTTTGTATTCGCGACCAAATATTTGATTTTCTTGATCCAAAACTTGATTTTTGTATTCGCCACGCAGTTCTTGATTTGCTTGATCCAAAACTAGATTTTTGTATTCGCCACGCAGTTCTTGATTTTCTTGATCCAAAACTAGATTTTTGTATTCGCGACCAAGTTCTTGATTTTCTTGATCCAAAACTTGATTTTGTATTCGCGACCAAATTCTTGATTTTCTTGATCCAAAACTAGATTTTTGTATTCGCCACGCAGTTCTTGATTTTCTTAATCCAAAAATAGATTTTTGTATTCGCGACCAAATTCTTGATTTTCTTGATCCAAAATTTGATTTTTGTATTCGCGACCAAATTCTTGATTTTCTTGATCCAAAACTAGATTTTTGTATTCGCGACCAAATTCTTGATTTTCTTGATCCAAAATTTGATTTTTGTATTCGCGACCAAATTCTTGATTTTCTTGATCCAAAACTTGATTTTTGTATTCGCGACCAAATTCTTGATTTTCTTGATCCAAAATTTGATTTTTGTATTCGCGACCAAATTCTTGATTTTCTTGATCCAAAACTAGATTTTTGTATTCGCGACCAAATTCTTGATTTTCTTGATCCAAAACTTGATTTTTGTATTCGCGACCAAATTCTTGATTTTCTTGATCCAAAACTTGATTTTTGTATTCGCGACCAAATTCTTGATTTTCTTGATCCAAAATTTGATTTTTGTATTCGCGACCAAATTGTTAATTTTCTTGATCCAAAACTAGATTTTTGTATTCGCGACCAAATTGTTGATTTTCTTGATCCAAAATTTGATTTTTGTATTCGCGACCAAATTCTTGATTTTCTTGATCCAAAATTTGATTTTTCTATTCGCGACCAAATTCTTGATTTTCTTGATCCAAAATTTGATTTTTGTATTCGCGACCCAATTCTTGATTTTCTTGATCCAAAATTTGATTTTTGTATTCGCGACCAAATTCTTGATTTTCTTGATCCAAAACTTGATTTTTGTATTCGCGACCAAATTTTTGATTTTCTTGATCCAAAATTTCATTTTTGTATTCGCGACCAAATTGTTAATTTTCTTGATCCAAAACTAGATTTTTGTATTCGCGACCAAATTTTTGATTTTCTTGATCCAAAATTTGATTTTTGTATTCGCGACCAAATTCTTGATTTTCTTGATCCAAAACTAGATTTTTGTATTCGCGACCAAATTCTTAATTTTCTTGATCCAAAATTTGATTTTTGTATTCGCGACCCAATTCTTGATTTTCTTGATCCAAAACTAGATTTTTGTATTCGCGACCAAATTCTTGATTTTCTTGATCCAAAATTTGATTTTTGTATTCGCGACCCAATTCTTGATTTTCTTGATCCAAAACTAGATTTTGTATTCGCGACCCAATTCTTGAATTTCTTGATCCAAAACTAGATTTTTGCATTCGCCATGCAGTTCTTGATTTTCTCGATCCAAAACTAGATTTTTGTGTTCGCGACCCAATTCTTGATTTTCTTGATCCAAAACTAGATTTTTGTATTCGCGACCAAATTCTTGATTTTCTTGATCCAAAACTAGATTTTTGTATTCGCGACCAAATATTTGATTTTCTTGATCCAAAACTTGATTTTTGTATTCGCCACGCAGTTCTTGATTTGCTTGATCCAAAACTAGATTTTTGTATTCGGCACGCAGTTCTTGATTTTCTTGATCCAAAACTAGATTTTTGTATTCGCGACCAACTTCTTGATTTTCTTGATCCAAAACTTGATTTTTGTATTCGCGACCAAATTCTTGATTTTCTTGATCCAAAACTAGATTTTTGTATTCGCGACCAAATTCTTCATTTTTTTGATCCAAAACTAGATTTTTGTATTCGCGACCAAATTCTTGATTTTCTTGATCCAAAACTAGATTTTTGTATTCGCGACCAAATTCTTGATTTTCTTGATCCAAAATTTGATTTTTGTATTCGTGACCCAATTCTTGATTTTCTTGATCCAAAACTAGATTTTTGTATTCGCGACCAAATTCTTGATTTTCTTGATCCAAAATTTGATTTTTGTATTCGCGACCCAATTCTTGATTTTCTTGATCCAAAACTAGATTTTGTATTCGCGACCCAATTCTTGAATTTCTTGATCCAAAACTAGATTTTTGCATTCGCCATGCAGTTCTTGATTTTCTTGATCCAAAACTAGATTTTTGTGTTCGCGACCCAATTCTTGATTTTCTTGTTCCAAAACTAGATTTTTGTATTCGCCACGCTGTTCTTTATTTTCTTGATCCAAAACTAGATTTTTGTATTCGCGACCAAATATTTGATTTTCTTGATCCAAAACTTGATTTTTGTATTCGCCACGCAGTTCTTGATTTGCTTGATCCAAAACTAGATTTTTGTATTCGCCACGCAGTTCTTGATTTTCTTGATCCAAAACTAGATTTTTGTATTCGCGACCAAGTTCTTGATGTTCTTGATCCAAAACTTGATTTTGTATTCGCGACCAAATTCTTGATTTTCTTGATCCAAAACTAGATTTTTGTATTCGCCACGCAGTTCTTGATTTTCTTAATCCAAAAATAGATTTTTGTATTCGCGACCAAATTCTTGATTTTCTTGATCCAAAATTTGATTTTTGTATTCGCGACCAAATTCTTGATTTTCTTGATCCAAAACTAGATTTTTGTATTCGCGACCAAATTCTTGATTTTCTTGATCCAAAATTTGATTTTTGTATTCGCGACCAAATTCTTGATTTTCTTGATCCAAAACTTGATTTTTGTATTCGCGACCAAATTTTTGATTTTCTTGATCCAAAATTTGATTTTTGTATTCGCGACCAAATTCTTGATTTTCTTGATCCAAAACTAGATTTTTGTATTCGCGACCAAATTCTTGATTTTCTTGATCCAAAACTTGATTTTTGTATTCGCGACCAAATTCTTGATTTTCTTGATCCAAAATTTCATTTTTGTATTCGCGACCAAATTTTTGATTTTCTTGATCCAAAACTAGATTTTTGTATTCGCGACCAAATTGTTGATTTTCTTGATCCAAAATTTGATTTTTGTATTCGCGACCAAATTCTTGATTTTCTTGATCCAAAACTAGATTTTTGTATTCGCGACCAAATTCTTAATTTTCTTGATCCAAAATTTGATTTTTGTATTCGCGACCCAATTCTTGATTTTCTTGATCCAAAACTAGATTTTTGTATTCGCGACCAAATTCTTGATTTTCTTGATCCAAAATTTGATTTTTGTATTCGCGACCCAATTCTTGATTTTCTTGATCCAAAACTAGATTTTGTATTCGCGACCCAATTCTTGAATTTCTTGATCCAAAACTAGATTTTTGCATTCGCCATGCAGTTCTTGATTTTCTCGATCCAAAACTAGATTTTTGTGTTCGCGACCCAATTCTTGATTTTCTTGATCCAAAACTAGATTTTTGTATTCGCGACCAAATTCTTGATTTTCTTGATCCAAAACTAGATTTTTGTATTCGCGACCAAATATTTGATTTTCTTGATCCAAAACTTGATTTTTGTATTCGCCACGCAGTTCTTGATTTGCTTGATCCAAAACTAGATTTTTGTATTCGGCACGCAGTTCTTGATTTTCTTGATCCAAAACTAGATTTTTGTATTCGCGACCAACTTCTTGATTTTCTTGATCCAAAACTTGATTTTTGTATTCGCGACCAAATTCTTGATTTTCTTGATCCAAAACTAGATTTTTGTATTCGCGACCAAATTCTTCATTTTTTTGATCCAAAACTAGATTTTTGTATTCGCGACCAAATTCTTGATTTTCTTGATCCAAAACTAGATTTTTGTATTCGCGACCAAATTCTTGATTTTCTTGATCCAAAATTTGATTTTTGTATTCGTGACCCAATTCTTGATTTTCTTGATCCAAAACTAGATTTTTGTATTCGCGACCAAATTCTTGATTTTCTTGATCCAAAATTTGATTTTTGTATTCGCGACCCAATTCTTGATTTTCTTGATCCAAAACTAGATTTTGTATTCGCGACCCAATTCTTGAATTTCTTGATCCAAAACTAGATTTTTGCATTCGCCATGCAGTTCTTGATTTTCTTGATCCAAAACTAGATTTTTGTGTTCGCGACCCAATTCTTGATTTTCTTGTTCCAAAACTAGATTTTTGTATTCGCCACGCTGTTCTTTATTTTCTTGATCCAAAACTAGATTTTTGTATTCGCGACCAAATATTTGATTTTCTTGATCCAAAACTTGATTTTTGTATTCGCCACGCAGTTCTTGATTTGCTTGATCCAAAACTAGATTTTTGTATTCGCCACGCAGTTCTTGATTTTCTTGATCCAAAACTAGATTTTTGTATTCGCGACCAAGTTCTTGATGTTCTTGATCCAAAACTTGATTTTGTATTCGCGACCAAATTCTTGATTTTCTTGATCCAAAACTAGATTTTTGTATTCGCCACGCAGTTCTTGATTTTCTTAATCCAAAAATAGATTTTTGTATTCGCGACCAAATTCTTGATTTTCTTGATCCAAAATTTGATTTTTGTATTCGCGACCAAATTCTTGATTTTCTTGATCCAAAACTAGATTTTTGTATTCGCGACCAAATTCTTGATTTTCTTGATCCAAAATTTGATTTTTGTATTCGCGACCAAATTCTTGATTTTCTTGATCCAAAACTTGATTTTTGTATTCGCGACCAAATTTTTGATTTTCTTGATCCAAAATTTGATTTTTGTATTCGCGACCAAATTCTTGATTTTCTTGATCCAAAACTAGATTTTTGTATTCGCGACCAAATTCTTGATTTTCTTGATCCAAAACTTGATTTTTGTATTCGCGACCAAATTCTTGATTTTCTTGATCCAAAACTTGATTTTTGTATTCGCGACCAAATTTTTGATTTTCTTGATCCAAAATTTGATTTTTGTATTCGCGACCAAATTGTTAATTTTCTTGATCCAAAACTAGATTTTTGTATTCGCGACCAAATTGTTGATTTTCTTGATCCAAAATTTGATTTTTGTATTCGCGACCAATTTCTTGATTTTCTTGATCCAAAATTTGATTTTTGTATTCGCGACCAAATTCTTGATTTTCTTGATCCAAAATTTGATTTTTGTATTCGCGACCCAATTCTTGATTTTCTTGATCCAAAATTTGATTTTTGTATTCGCGACCAAATTCTTGATTTTCTTGATCCAAAACTTGATTTTTGTATTCGCGACCAAATTTTTGATTTTCTTGATCCAAAATTTCATTTTTGTATTCGCGACCAAATTGTTAATTTTCTTGATCCAAAACTAGATTTTTGTATTCGCGACCAAATTTTTGATTTTCTTGATCCAAAATTTGATTTTTGTATTCGCGACCAAATTCTTGATTTTCTTGATCCAAAACTAGATTTTTGTATTCTCGACCCAATTCTTAATTTTCTTGATCCAAAATTTGATTTTTGTATTCGCGACCCAATTCTTGATTTTCTTGATCCAAAACTAGATTTTTGTATTCGCGACCAAATTCTTGATTTTCTTGATCCAAAATTTGATTTTTGTATTCGCGACCCAATTCTTGATTTTCTTGATCCAAAACTAGATTTTGTATTCGCGACCCAATTCTTGAATTTCTTGATCCAAAACTAGATTTTAACATTCGCCATGCAGTTCTTGATTTTCTTGATCCAAAACTAGATTTTTGTGTTCGCGACCCAATTCTAGATTTTCTTGATCCAAAACTAGATTTTTGTATTCGCCACGCTGTTCTTCATTTTCTTGATCCAAAACAAGATTTTTGTATTCGCGACCAAATATTTGATTTTCTTGATGCAACACTTGATTTTTGTATTCGCCACGCAGTTCTTGATTTGCTTGATCCAAAACTAGATTTTTGTATTCGCCACTTAGTTCTTGATTTTCTTGATCCAAAACTAGATTTTTGTATTCGCGACCAAATTCTTGATTTTCTTGATCCAAAATTTGATTTTTGTATTCGCGACCCAATTTTTGATTTTCTTGATCCAAAACTAGATTTTGTATTCGCGACCCAATTCTTGAATTTCTTGATCCAAAACTAGATTTTTGTATTCGCGACCAAATTCTTGATTTTCTTGATCCAAAACTAGATTTTTGTATTCGCGACCAAATTCTTGATTTTCTTGATCCAAAACTAGATTTTTGTATTCGCGACCAAATTTTTTATTTTCTTGATCCAAAATTTGATTTTTGTATTCGCGACCAAATTCTTGATTTTCTTGATCCAAAACTAGATTTTTGTATTCGCGACCAAATTCTTGATTTTCTTGATCCAAAATTTGATTTTTGTATTCGCGACCCAATTCTTGATTTTCTTGATCCAAAACTAGATTTTTGTATTCGCGACCAAATTCTTGATTTTCTTGATCCAAAATTTGATTTTTGTATTCGCGACCCAATTCTTGATTTTCTTGATCCAAAACTAGATTTTTGTATTCGCGACCAAATTCTTGATTTTCTTGATCCAAAATTTGATTTTTGTATTCGCGACCAAATTCTTGATTTTCTTGATCCAAAACTTGATTTTTGTATTCGCGACCAAATTTTTGATTTTCTTGATCCAAAACTTGATTTTTGTATTCGCGACCAAATTCTTGATTTTCTTGATCCAAAACTTGATTTTTGTATTCGCGACCAAATTTTTGATTTTCTTGATACAAAATTTGATTTTTGTATTCGCGACCAAATTGTTAATTTTCTTGATCCAAAACTAGATTTTTGTATTCGCGACCAAATTGTTGATTTTCTTGATCCAAAATTTGATTTTTGTATTCGCGACCCAATTCTTGATTTTCTTGATCCAAAACTAGATTTTGTATTCGCGACCCAATTCTTGAATTTCTTGATCCAAAACTAGATTTTTGCATTCGCCATGCAGTTCTTGATTTTCTTGATCCAAAACTAGATTTTTGTGTTCGCGACCCAATTCTTGATTTTCTTGATCCAAAACTAGATTTTTGTATTCGCCACGCTGTTCTTCATTTTCTTGATCCAAAACTAGATTTTTGTATTCGCGACCAAATATTTGATTTTCTTGATGCAACACTTGATTTTTGTATTCGCGACCAAATTTTTGATTTTCTTGATCCAAAATTTGATTTTTGTATTCGCGACCAAATTCTTGATTTTCTTGATCCAAAACTAGATTTTTGTATTCGCGACCAAATTCTTGATTTTCTTGATCCAAAACTTGATTTTTGTATTCGCGACCAAATTTTTGATTTTCTTGATCCAAAATTTGATTTTTGTATTCGCGACCAAATTGTTAATTTTCTTGATCCAAAACTAGATTTTTGTATTCGCGACCAAATTGTTGATTTTCTTGATCCAAAATTTGATTTTTGTATTCGCGACCAAATTCTTGATTTTCTTGATCCAAAATTTGATTTTTGTATTCGCGACCAAATTCTTGATTTTCTTGATCCAAAATTTGATTTTTGTATTCGCGACCCAATTCTTGATTTTCTTGATCCAAAATTTGATTTTTGTATTCGCGACCAAATTCTTGATTTTCTTGATCCAAAACTTGATTTTTGTATTCGCGACCAAATTTTTGATTTTCTTGATCCAAAATTTCATTTTTGTATTCGCGACCAAATTGTTAATTTTCTTGATCCAAAACTAGATTTTTGTATTCGCGACCAAATTTTTGATTTTCTTGATCCAAAATTTGATTTTTGTATTCGCGACCCAATTCTTGATTTTCTTGATCCAAAACTAGATTTTTGTATTCGCGACCAAATTCTTGATTTTCTTGATCCAAAATTTGATTTTTGTATTCGCGACCCAATTCTTGATTTTCTTGATCCAAAACTAGATTTTGTATTCGCGACCCAATTCTTGAATTTCTTGATCCAAAACTAGATTTTTGCATTCGCCATGCAGTTCTTGATTTTCTTGATCCAAAACTAGATTTTTGTGTTCGCGACCCAATTCTTGATTTTCTTGATCCAAAACTAGATTTTTGTATTCGCCACGCTGTTCTTCATTTTCTTGATCCAAAACTAGATTTTTGTATTCGCGACCAAATATTTGATTTTCTTGATGCAACACTTGATTTTTGTATTCGCCACGCAGTTCTTGATTTGCTTCATCCAAAACTAGATTTTTGTATTCGCCACTTAGTTCTTGATTTTCTTGATCCAAAACTAGATTTTTGTATTCGCGACCAAATTCTTGATTTTCTTGATCCAAAACTTGATTTTTGTATTCGCGACCAAATTCTTGATTTTCTTGATCCAAAACTAGATTTTTGTATTCGCGACCAAATTCTTGATTTTCTTGATCCAAAACTAGATTTTTGTATTCGCGACCAAATTTTTTATTTTCTTGATCCAAAATTTGATTTTTGTATTCGCGACCAAATTCTTGATTTTCTTGATCCAAAACTAGATTTTTGTATTCGCGACCAAATTCTTGATTTTCTTGATCCAAAATTTGATTTTTGTATTCGCGACCCAATTCTTGATTTTCTTGATCCAAAACTAGATTTTTGTATTCGCGACCAAATTCTTGATTTTCTTGATCCAAAATTTGATTTTTGTATTCGCGACCCAATTCTTGATTTTCTTGATCCAAAACTAGATTTTTGTATTCGCGACCAAATTCTTGATTTTCTTGATCCAAAATTTGATTTTTGTATTCGCGACCCAATTCTTGATTTTCTTGATCCAAAACTAGATTTTTGCATTCGCCATGCAGTTCTTGATTTTCTTGATCCAAAACTAGATTTTTGTATTCGCGACCAAATTCTTGATTTTCTTGATCCAAAATTTGATTTTTGTATTCGCGACCAAATTCTTGATTTTCTTGATCCAAAACTAGATTTTTGTATTCGATACGCAGTTCTTGATTTTCTTGATCCAAAACTAGATTTTTGTATTCGCGACCAAATTCTTGATTTTCTTGATCCAAAACTTGATTTTTGTATTCGCGACCAAATTCTTGATTTTCTTGATCCAAAACTTGATTTTTGTATTCGCGACCAAATTTTTGATTTTCTTGATCCAAAATTTGATTTTTGTATTCGCGACCAAATTGTTAATTTTCTTGATCCAAAACTAGATTTTTGTATTCGCGACCAAATTGTTGATTTTCTTGATCCAAAATTTGATTTTTGTATTCGCGACCAAATTCTTGATTTTCTTGATCCAAAATTTGATTTTTGTATTCGCGACCAAATTCTTGATTTTCTTGATCCAAAATTTGATTTTTGTATTCGCGACCAAATTCTTGATTTTCTTGATCCAAAATTTGATTTTTGTATTCGCGACCAAATTCTTGATTTTCTTGATCCAAAACTTGATTTTTGTATTCGCGACCAAATTTTTGATTTTCTTGATCCAAAATTTCATTTTTGTATTCGCGACCAAATTGTTAATTTTCTTGATCCAAAACTAGATTTTTGTATTCGCGACCAAATTTTTGATTTTCTTGATCCAAAATTTGATTTTTGTATTCGCGACCAAATTCTTGATTTTCTTGATCCAAAACTAGATTTTTGTATTCGCGACCAAATTCTTAATTTTCTAGATCCAAAATTTGATTTTTGTATTCGCGACCCAATTCTTGATTTTCTTGATCCAAAACTAGATTTTTGTATTCGCGACCAAATTCTTGATTTTCTTGATCCAAAATTTGATTTTTGTATTCGCGACCCAATTCTTGATTTTCTTGATCCAAAACTAGATTTTGTATTCGCGACCCAATTCTTGAATTTCTTGATCCAAAACTAGATTTTTGCATTCGCCATGCAGTTCTTGATTTTCTTGATCCAAAACTAGATTTTTGTGTTCGCGACCCAATTCTTGATTTTCTTGATCCAAAACTAGATTTTTGTATTCGCCACGCTGTTCTTCATTTTCTTGATCCAAAACTAGATTTTTGTATTCGCGACCAAATATTTGATTTTCTTGATGCAACACTTGATTTTTGTATTCGCCACGCAGTTCTTGATTTGCTTGATCCAAAACTAGATTTTTGTATTCGCCACTTAGTTCTTGATTTTCTTGATCCAAAACTAGATTTTTGTATTCGCGACCAAATTCTTGATTTTCTTGATCCAAAACTTGATTTTTGTATTCGCGACCAAATTCTTGATTTTCTTGATCCAAAACTAGATATTTGTATTCGCGACCAAATTCTTGATTTTCTTGATCCAAAACTAGATTTTTGTATTCGCGACCAAATTTTTTATTTTCTTGATCCAAAATTTGATTTTTGTATTCGCGACCAAATTCTTGATTTTCTTGATCCAAAACTAGATTTTTGTATTCGCGACCAAATTCTTGATTTTCTTGATCCAAAATTTGATTTTTGTATTCGCGACCCAATTCTTGATTTTCTTGATCCAAAACTAGATTTTTGTATTCGCGACCAAATTCTTGATTTTCTTGATCCAAAATTTGATTTTTGTATTCGCGACCCAATTCTTGATTTTCTTGATCCAAAACTAGATTTTTGTATTCGCGACCAAATTCTTGATTTTCTTGATCCAAAACTAGATTTTTGTATTCGCGACCAAATTCTTGATTTTCTTGATCCAAAACTAGATTTTTGCATTCGCCATGCAGTTCTTGATTTTCTTGATCCAAAACTAGATTTTTGTATTCGCGACCAAATTCTTGATTTTCTTGATCCAAAATTTGATTTTTGTATTCGCGACCCAATTCTTGATTTTCTTGATCCAAAACTAGATTTTTGTATTCGCGACCAAATATTTGATTTTCTTGATGCAACACTTGATTTTTGTATTCGCCACGCAGTTCTTGATTTTTGTATTCGCCACTTAGTTCTTGATTTTCTTGATCCAAAACTAGATTTTTGTATTCGCGACCAAATTCTTGATTTTCTTGATCCAAAATTTGATTTTTGTATTCGCGACCCAATTCTTGATTTTCTTGATCCAAAACTAGATTTTGTATTCGCGACCCAATTCTTGAATTTCTTGATCCAAAACTAGATTTTTGCATTCGCCATGCAGTTCTTGATTTTCTTGATCCAAAACTAGATTTTTGTGTTCGCGACCCAATTCTTGATTTTCTTGATCCAAAACTAGATTTTTGTATTCGCCACGCTGTTCTTCATTTTCTTGATCCAAAACTAGATTTTTGTATTCGCGACCAAATATTTGATTTTCTTGATGCAACACTTGATTTTTGTATTCGCCACGCAGTTCTTGATTTGCTTGATCCAAAACTAGATTTTTGTATTCGCCACTTAGTTCTTGATTTTCTTGATCCAAAACTAGATTTTTGTATTCGCGACCAAATTCTTGATTTTCTTGATCCAAAACTTGATTTTTGTATTCGCGACCAAATTCTTGATTTTCTTGATCCAAAACTAGATTTTTGTATTCGCGACCAAATTCTTGATTTTCTTGATCCAAAACTAGATTTTTGTATTCGCGACCAAATTTTTTATTTTCTTGATCCAAAATTTGATTTTTGTATTCGCGACCAAATTCTTGATTTTCTTGATCCAAAACTAGATTTTTGTATTCGCGACCAAATTCTTGATTTTCTTGATCCAAAATTTGATTTTTGTATTCGCGACCCAATTCTTGATTTTCTTGATCCAAAACTAGATTTTTGTATTCGCGACCAAATTCTTGATTTTCTTGATCCAAAATTTGATTTTTGTATTCGCGACCCAATTCTTGATTTTCTTGATCCAAAACTAGATTTTTGTATTCGCGACCAAATTCTTGATTTTCTTGATCCAAAATTTGATTTTTGTATTCGCGACCCAATTCTTGATTTTCTTGATCCAAAACTAGATTTTTGCATTCGCCATGCAGTTCTTGATTTTCTTGATCTAAAACTAGATTTTTGTATTCGCGACCAAATTCTTGATTTTCTTGATCCAAAATTTGATTTTTGTATTCGCGACCCAATTCTTGATTTTCTTGATCCAAAACTAGATTTTTGTATTCGCGACCAAATTCTTGATTTTCTTGATCCAAAATTTGATTTTTGTGTTCGCGACCCAATTCTTGATTTTCTTGATCCAAAACTAGATTTTTGTATTCGCCACGCTGTTCTTTATTTTCTTGATCCAAAACTAGATTTTTGTATTCGCGACCAAATATTTGATTTTCTTGATCCAAAACTTGATTTTTGTATTCGCCACGCAGTTCTTGATTTGCTTGATCCAAAACTAGATTTTTGTATTCGCCACGCAGTTCTTGATTTTCTTGATCCAAAACTAGATTTTGGTATTCGCGACCAAATTCTTGATTTTCTTGATCCAAAACTTGATTTTGTATTCGCGACCAAATTCTTGATTTTCTTGATCCAAAACTAGATTTTTGTATTCGCCACGCAGTTCTTGATTTTCTTGATCCAAAACTTGATTTTTGTATTCGCGACCAAATTCTTGATTTTCTTGATCCAAAACTTGATTTTTGTATTCGCCACCAAATTCTTGATTTTCTTGATCCAAAACTTGATTTTTGTATTCGCCACGCAGTTCTTGATTTGCTTGATCCAAAACTAGATTTTTGTATTCGCCACGCAGTTCTTGATTTTCTTGATCCAAAATTAGATTTTGGTATTCGCGACCAAATTCTTGATTTTCTTGATCCAAAACTTGATTTTTGTATTCGCGACCAAATTCTTGATTTTCTTGATCCAAAACTTCATTTTTGTATTCGCGACCAAATTCTTGATTTTCTTGATCCAAAATTTGATTTTTGTATTCGCGACCAAATTCTTGATTTTCTTGATCCAAAACTTGATTTTTGTATTCGCGACCAAATTTTTGATTTTCTTGATCGAAAATTTGATTTTTGTATTCGCGACCAAATTCTTGATTTTCTTGATCCAAAACTAGATTTTTGTATTCGCGACCAAATTCTTGATTTTCTTGATCCAAAACTTGATTTTTGTATTCGCGACCAAATTCTTGATTTTCTTGATCCAAAACTTGATTTTTGTATTCGCGACCAAATTCTTGATTTTCTTGATCCAAAATTTGATTTTTGTATTCGCGACCAAATTGTTAATTTTCTTGATCCAAAACTAGATTTTTGTATTCGCGACCAAATTGTTGATTTTCTTGATCCAAAATTTGATTTTTGTATTCGCGACCAAATTCTTGATTTTCTTGATCCAAAATTTGATTTTTGTATTCGCGACCAAATTCTTGATTTTCTTGATCCAAAATTTGATTTTTGTATTCGCGACCCAATTCTTGATTTTCTTGATCCAAAATTTGATTTTTGTATTCGCGACCAAATTCATGATTTTCTTGATCCAAAACTTGATTTTTGTATTCGCGACCAAATTTTTGATTTTCTTGATCCAAAATTTCATTTTTGTATTCGCGACCAAATTGTTAATTTTCTTGATCCAAAACTAGATTTTTGTATTCGCGACCAAATTTTTGATTTTCTTGATCCAAAATTTGATTTTTGTATTCGCGACCAAATTCTTGATTTTCTTGATCCAAAACTAGATTTTTGTATTCGCGACCAAATTCTTAATTTTCTTGATCCAAAATTTGATTTTTGTATTCGCGACCCAATTCTTGATTTTCTTGATCCAAAACTAGATTTTTGTATTCGCGACCAAATTCTTGATTTTCTTGATCCAAAATTTGATTTTTGTATTCGCGACCCAATTCTTGATTTTCTTGATCCAAAACTAGATTTTGTATTCGCGACCCAATTCTTGAATTTCTTGATCCAAAACTAGATTTTTGCATTCGCCATGCAGTTCTTGATTTTCTTGATCCAAAACTAGATTTTTGTGTTCGCGACCCAATTCTTGATTTTCTTGATCCAAAACTAGATTTTTGTATTCGCCACGCTGTTCTTCATTTTCTTGATCCAAAACTAGATTTTTGTATTCGCGACCAAATATTTGATTTTCTTGATGCAACACTTGATTTTTGTATTCGCCACGCAGTTCTTGATTTGCTTGATCCAAAACTAGATTTTTGTATTCGCCACTTAGTTCTTGATTTTCTTGATCCAAAACTAGATTTTTGTATTCGCGACCAAATTCTTGATTTTCTTGATCCAAAACTTGATTTTTGTATTCGCGACCAAATTCTTGATTTTCTTGATCCAAAACTAGATATTTGTATTCGCGACCAAATTCTTGATTTTCTTGATCCAAAACTAGATTTTTGTATTCGCGACCAAATATTTTATTTTCTTGATCCAAAATTTGATTTTTGTATTCGCGACCAAATTCTTGATTTTCTTGATCCAAAACTAGATTTTTGTATTCGCGACCAAATTCTTGATTTTCTTGATCCAAAATTTGATTTTTGTATTCGCGACCCAATTCTTGATTTTCTTGATCCAAAACTAGATTTTTGTATTCGCGACCAAATTCTTGATTTTCTTGATCCAAAATTTGATTTTTGTATTCGCGACCCAATTCTTGATTTTCTTGATCCAAAACTAGATTTTTGTATTCGCGACCAAATTGTTGATTTTCTTGATCCAAAACTAGATTTTTGTATTCGCGACCAAATTCTTGATTTTCTTGATCCAAAACTAGATTTTTGCATTCGCCATGCAGTTCTTGATTTTCTTGATCCAAAACTAGATTTTTGTATTCGCGACCAAATTCTTGATTTTCTTGATCCAAAATTTGATTTTTGTATTCGCGACCCAATTCTTGATTTTCTTGATCCAAAACTAGATTTTTGTATTCGCGACCAAATTCTTGATTTTCTTGATCCAAAATTTGATTTTTGTGTTCGCGACCCAATTCTTGATTTTCTTGATCCAAAACTAGATTTTTGTATTCGCCACGCTGTTCTTTATTTTCTTGATCCAAAACTAGATTTTTGTATTCGCGACCAAATATTTGATTTTCTTGATCCAAAACTTGATTTTTGTATTCGCCACGCAGTTCTTGATTTGCTTGATCCAAAACTAGATTTTTGTATTCGCCACTTAGTTCTTGATTTTCTTGATCCAAAACTAGATTTTTGTATTCGCGACCAAATTCTTGATTTTCTTGATCCAAAACTTGATTTTTGTATTCGCGACCAAATTCTTGATTTTCTTGATCCAAAACTAGATTTTTGTATTCGCGACCAAATTCTTGATTTTCTTGATCCAAAACTAGATTTTTGTATTCGCGACCAAATTCTTGATTTTCTTGATCCAAAACTTGATTTTTGTATTCGCGACCAAATTCTTGATTTTCTTGATCCAAAACTAGATTTTTGTATTCGCCACGCAGTTCTTGATTTTCTTGATCCAAAACTAGATTTTGGTATTCGCGACCAAATTCTTGATTTTCTTGATCCAAAACTTGATTTTTGTATTCGCGACCAAATTCTTGATTTTCTTGATCCAAAACTTCATTTTTGTATTCGCCACGCAGTTCTTGATTTTCTTGATCCAAAACTTGATTTTTGTATTCGCGACCAAATTCTTGATTTTCTTGATCCAAAACTTGATTTTTGTATTCGCCACCAAATTCTTGATTTTCTTGATCCAAAACTTGATTTTTGTATTCGCCACGCAGTTCTTGATTTGCTTGATCCAAAACTAGATTTTTGTATTCGCCACGCAGTTCTTGATTTTCTTGATCTAAAACTAGATTTTGGTATTCGCGACCAAATTCTTGATTTTCTTGATCCAAAACTTGATTTTTGTATTCGCGACCAAATTCTTGATTTTCTTGATCCAAAACTAGATTTTTGTATAAGCCACGCAGTTCTTGATTTTCTTGATCCAAAACTTGATTTTTGTATTCGCGACCAAATTCTTGATTTTCTTGATCCAAAACTTCATTTTTGTATTCGCGACCAAATTCTTGATTTTCTTGATCCAAAATTTGATTTTTGTATTCGCGACCAAATTCTTGATTTTCTTGATCCAAAACTTGATTTTTGTATTCGCGACCAAATTTTTGATTTTCTTGATCCAAAATTTGATTTTTGTATTCGCGACCAAATTCTTGATTTTCTTGATCCAAAACTAGATTTTTGTATTCGCGACCAAATTCTTGATTTTCTTGATCCAAAACAAGATTTTTGTATTAGCGACCAAATTCTTGATTTTCTTGATCAAAAATTTGATTTTTGTATTCGCGACCCAATTCTTGATTTTCTTGATCCAAAACTAAATTTTTGTATTCGCGACAAATTTCTTGATTTTCTTGATCCAAAACTTGATTTTTGTATTCGCGACCAAATTCTTGATTTTCTTGATCCAAAACTTGATTTTTGTATTCGCGACCAATTTCTTGATTTTCTTGATCCAAAACTAGATTTTTGTATTCGCGACCCAATTCTTGATTTTCTTGATCCAAAACTAGATTTTTGTATTCGCCACGCAGTTCTTGATTTTCTTGATCGAAAACTAGATTTTTGTATTCGCGACCAAATTCTTGATTTTCTTGATCCAAAACTAGATTTTTGTATTCGCGACCCAATTCTTGATTTTCTTGATCCAAAACTAGATTTTTGTATTCGCCACGCTGTTCTTTATTTTCTTGATCCAAAACTAGATTTTTGTATTCGCGACCAAATTCTTGATTTTCTTGATCCAAAACTAGATTTTTGTATTCGCCACGCAGTTCTTGATTTTCTTGATCCAAAACTAGATTTTTGTACTCGCGACAAATTTCTTGATTTTCTTGATCCAAAACTAGATTTTTGTGTTCGCGACCCAATTCTCGATTTTCTTGATCCAAAACTAGATTTTTGTATTCGCCACGCTGTTCTTTATTTTCTTGATCCAAAACTAGATTTTTGTATTCGCGACCAAATTCTTGATTTTCTTGATCCAAAACTAGATTTTTGTATTCGCCACGCAATTCTTGATTTTCTTGATCCAAAACTAGATTTTTGTATTCGCGACCAAATTCTTGATTTTCTTGATCCAAAACTAGATTTTTGTATTCGATACGCAGTTCTTGATTTTCTTGATCCAAAACTAGATATTTGTTTTCGCGACCAAATTCTTGATTTTCTTGATCCAAAACTAGATTTTTGTATTCGCGACCAAATTCTTGATTTTCTAGATCCAAAACTGGATTTTTGTATTCGCGACCAACTTCTTGATTTTCTGGATCCAAAACTAGATTTTTGTATTCGATACGCAGTTCTTGATTTTCTTGATCCAAAACAAGATTTTTGTTTTCGCGACCAAATTCTTGATTTTCTTGATCCAAAACTAGATTTTTGTATTCGCGACCAAATTCTTGATTTTCTAGATCCAAAACTGGATTTTTGTATTCGCGACCAACTTCTTGATTTTCTTGATCCAAAACTAGATTTTTGTATTCGATACGCAGTTCTTGATTTTCTTGATCCAAAACAAAATATTTGTTTTCGCGACCAAATTCTTGATTTTCTTGATCCAAAACAAGATTTTTGTATTCGCGACCAAATTCTTGATTTTCTTGATCCAAAACTGGATTTTTGTATTCGCGACCAAATTATTGATTTTCTTGATCCAAAACTAGATTTTTGTATTCGCGACCAAATTCTTGATTTTCTTGATCCAAAACTAGATTTTTGTATTCGCGACCAAATTCTTGATTTTCTTGATCCAAAATTTGATTTTTGTATTCGCGACCAAATTCTTGATTTTCTTGATCCAAAACTTGATTTTTGTATTCGCGACCAAATTTTTGATTTTCTTGATCCAAAATTTGATTTTTGTATTCGCGACCAAATTCTTGATTTTCCTGATCCAAAACTAGATTTTTGTATTCGCGACCAAATTCTTGATTTTCTTGATCCAAAATTTGATTTTTGTATTCGCGATGCAGTTCTTGATTTTCTTGATCCAAAACTAGATTTTTGTATTCGCGACCAAATTCTTGATTTTCTTGATCCAAAACTTCATTTTTGTATTCGCAACCAAATTCTTGATTTTCTTGATCCAAAATTTGATTTTTGTATTCGCGACCAAATTCTTGATTTTCTTGATCCAAAACTTGATTTTTGTATTCGCGACCAAATTTTTGATTTTCTTGATCCAAAATTTGATTTTTGTATTCGCGACCAAATTCTTGATTTTCTTGATCCAAAACTAGATTTTTGTATTCGCGACCAAATTCTTGATTTTCTTGATCCAAAACAAGATTTTTGTATTCGCGACCAAATTCTTGATTTTCTTGATCCAAAACTAGATTTTTGTATTCGCGACCAAATTCTTGATTTTCTTGATCCAAAACTAGATTTTTGTATTAGCGACCAAATTCTTGATTTTCTTGATCAAAAATTTGATTTTTGTATTCGCGACCCAATTCTTGATTTTCTTGATCCAAAACTAAATTTTTGTATTCGCGACAAATTTCTTGATTTTCTTGATCCAAAACTTGATTTTTGTATTCGCGACCAAATTCTTGATTTTCTTGATCCAAAACTTGATTTTTGTATTCGCGACCAATTTCTTGATTTTCTTGATCCAAAACTAGATTTTTGTATTCGCGACCCAATTCTTGATTTTCTTGATCCAAAACTAGATTTTTGTATTCGCCACGCAGTTCTTGATTTTCTTGATCGAAAACTAGATTTTTGTATTCGCGACCAAATTCTTGATTTTCTTGATCCAAAACTAGATTTTTGTATTCGCGACCCAATTCTTGATTTTCTTGATCCAAAACTAGATTTTTGTATTCGCCACGCTGTTCTTTATTTTCTTGATCCAAAACTAGATTTTTGTATTCGCGACCAAATTCTTGATTTTTCTTGATCCAAAACTAGATTTTTGTATTCGCCACGCAGTTCTTGATTTTCTTGATCCAAAACTAGATTTTTGTACTCGCGACAAATTTCTTGATTTTCTTGATCTAAAACTAGATTTTTGTGTTCGCGACCCAATTCTCGATTTTCTTGATCCAAAACTAGATTTTTGTATTCGCCACGCTGTTCTTTATTTTCTTGATCCAAAACTAGATTTTTGTATTCGCGACCAAATTCTTGATTTTCTTGATCCAAAACTAGATTTTTGTATTCGCCACGCAGTTCTTGATTTTCTTGATCCAAAACTAGATTTTTGTATTCGCGACCAAATTCTTGATTTTCTTGATCCAAAACTAGATTTTTGTATTCGATACGCAGTTCTTGATTTTCTTGATCCAAAACTAGATATTTGTTTTCGCGACCAAATTCTTGATTTTCTTGATCCAAAACTAGATTTTTGTATTCGCGACCAAATTCTTGATTTTCTAGATCCAAAACTGGATTTTTGTATTCGCGACCAACTTCTTGATTTTCTTGATCCAAAACTAGATTTTTGTATTCGATACGCAGTTCTTGATTTTCTTGATCCAAAACAAAATATTTGTTTTCGCGACCAAATTCTTGATTTTCTTGATCCAAAACAAGATTTTTGTATTCGCGACCAAATTATTGATTTTCTTGATCCAAAACTGGATTTTTGTATTCGCGACCAAATTATTGATTTTCTTGATCCAAAATTTGATTTTTGTATTCGCGACCAAATTCTTGATTTTCTTGATCCAAAACTAGATTTTTGTATTCGCGACCAAATTCTTGATTTTCTTGATCCAAAATTTGATTTTTGTATTCGCGACCAAATTCTTGATTTTCTTGATCCAAAACTTGATTTTTGTATTCGCGACCAAATTTTTGATTTTCTTGATCCAAAATTTGATTTTTGTATTCGCGACCAAATTCTTGATTTTCCTGATCCAAAACTAGATTTTTGTATTCGCGACCAAATTCTTGATTTTCTTGATCCAAAATTTGATTTTTGTATTCGCGATGCAGTTCTTGATTTTCTTGATCCAAAACTAGATTTTTGTATTCGCCACGCTGTTCTTTATTTTCTTGATCCAAAACTAGATTTTTGTATTCGCGACCAAATTCTTGATTTTCTTGATCCAAAACTAGATTTTTGTATTCGCGACCCAATTCTTGATTTTCTTGATCCAAAACTAGATTTTGTATTCGCGACCCAATTCTTGAATTTCTTGATCCAAAACTAGATTTTTGCATTCGCCATGCAGTTCTTGATTTTCTTGATCCAAAACTAGATTTTTGTGTTCGCGACCCAATTCTTGATTTTCTTGATCCAAAACTAGATTTTTGTATTCGCCACGCTGTTCTTTATTTTCTTGATCCAAAACTAGATTTTTGTATTCGCGACCAAATTTTTGATTTTCTTGATCCTAAACTTGATTTTTGTATTCGCCACGCAGTTCTTGATTTGCTTGATCCAAAACTAGATTTTTGTATTCGCCACGCAGTTCTTGATTTTCTTGATCCAAAACTAGATTTTGGTATTCGCGACCAAATTCTTGATTTTCTTGATCCAAAACTTGATTTTTGTATTCGCGACCAAATTCTTGATTTTCTTGATCCAAAACTAGATTTTTGCATTCGCCACGCAGTTCTTGATTTTCTTGATCCAAAACTTGATTTTTGTATTCGCGACCAAATTCTTGATTTTCTTGATCCAAAACTTGATTTTTGTATTCGCGACCAAATTCTTGATTTTCTTGATCCAAAATTTGATTTTTGTATTCGCGACCAAATTCTTGATTTTCTTGATCCAAAACTTGATTTTTGTATTCGCGACCAAATTTTTGATTTTCTTGATCCAAAATTTGATTTTTGTATTCGCGACCAAATTCTTGATTTTCTTGATCCAAAACTAGATTTTTGTATTCGCGACCAAATTCTTGATTTTCTTGATCCAAAACAAGATTTTTGTATTCGCGACCAAATTCTTGATTTTCTTGATCCAAAACTAGATTTTTGTATTCGCGACCAAATTCTTGATTTTCTTGATCCAAAACTAGATTTTTGTATTCGCGACCAAATTCTTGATTTTCTTGATCAAAAATTTGATTTTTGTATTCGCGACCCAATTCTTGATTTTCTTGATCCAAAACTAAATTTTTGTATTCGCGACAAATTTCTTGATTTTCTTGATCCAAAACTTGATTTTTGTATTCGCGACCAAATTCTTGATTTTCTTGATCCAAAACTTGATTTTTGTATTCGCGACCAATTTCTTGATTTTCTTGATCCAAAACTAGATTTTTGTATTCGCGACCCAATTCTTGATTTTCTTGATCCAAAACTAGATTTTTGTATTCGCCACGCAGTTCTTGATTTTCTTGATCGAAAACTAGATTTTTGTATTCGCGACCAAATTCTTGATTTTCTTGATCCAAAACTAGATTTTTGTATTCGCGACCCAATTCTTGATTTTCTTGATCCAAAACTAGATTTTTGTATTCGCCACGTTGTTCTTTATTTTCTTGATCCAAAACTAGATTTTTGTATTCGCGACCAAATTCTTGATTTTCTTGATCCAAAACTAGATTTTTGTATTCGCCACGCAGTTCTTGATTTTCTTGATCCAAAACTAGATTTTTGTACTCGCGACAAATTTCTTGATTTTCTTGATCCAAAACTAGATTTTTGTGTTCGCGACCCAATTCTCTTTTTTTCTTGATCCAAAACTAGATTTTTGTATTCGCCACGCTGTTCTTTATTTTCTTGATCCAAAACTAGATTTTTGTATTCGCGACCAAATTCTTGATTTTCTTGATCCAAAACTAGATTTTTGTATTCGCCACGCAGTTCTTGATTTTCTTGATCCAAAACTAGATTTTTGTATTCGCCACGCAGTTCTTGATTTTCTTGATCCAAAACTAGATTTTTGTATTCGCGACCAAATTCTTGATTTTCTTGATCCAAAACTAGATTTTTGTATTCGATAGGCAGTTCTTGATTTTCTTGATCCAAAACTAGATATTTGTTTTCGCGACCAAATTCTTGATTTTCTTGATCCAAAACTAGATTTTTGTATTCGCGACCAAATTCTTGATTTTCTAGATCCAAAACTGGATTTTTGTATTCGCGACCAAATTTTTGATTTTCTTGATCCCAAATTTGATTTTTGTATTCGCGGCCAAATTCTTGATTTTCTTGATCCAAAACTAGATTTTTGTATTCGCGACCAAATTCTTGATTTTCTTGATCCAAAATTTGATTTTTGTATTCGCGACCAAATTCTTGATTTTCTTGATCCAAAACTTGATTTTTGTATTCGCGACCAAATTTTTGATTTTCTTGATCCAAAATTTGATTTTTGTATTCGCGACCAAATTCTTGATTTTCCTGATCCAAAACTAGATTTTTGTATTCGCGACCAAATTCTTGATTTTCTTGATCCAAAAGTTGATTTTTGTATTCGCGATGCAGTTCTTGATTTTCTTGATCCAAAACTAGATTTTTGCATTCGCCATGCAGTTCTTGATTTTCTTGATCCAAAACTAGATTTTTGTGTTCGCGACCCAATTCTTGATTTTCTTGATCCAAAACTAGATTTTTGTATTCGCCACGCTGTTCTTTATTTTCTTGATCCAAAACTAGATTTTTGTATTCGCGACCAAATATTTGATTTTCTTGATCCAAAACTTGATTTTTGTATTCGCCACGCAGTTCTTGATTTGCTTGATCCAAAACTAGATTTTTGTATTCGCTACGCAGTTCTTGATTTTCTTGATCCAAAACTAGATTTTTGTATTCGCGACCAAATTCTTGATTTTCTTGATCCAAAACTAGATTTTTGTATTCGCGACCAAATTCTTGATTTTCTTGATCCAAAACTAGATTTTTGTATTCGCGACCAAATTCTTGATTTTCTTGATCCAAAACTAGATTTTTTTATTCGCGACCCAATTCTTGATTTTCTTGATCCAAAACTAGATTTTTGTATTCGCGACAAATTTCTTGATTTTCTTGATCCAAAACTAGATTTTTGTGTTCGCGACCCAATTCTTGATTTTCTTGATCCAAAACTAGATTTTTGTATTCGCCACGCAGTTCTTGATTTTCTTGATCCAAAACTAGATTTTTGTATTCGCGACCAAATTCTTGATTTTCTTGATCCAAAACTAGATTTTTGTATTCGATACGCAGTTCTTGATTTTCTTGATCCAAAACTAGATATTTGTTTTCGCGACCAAATTCTTGATTTTCTTGATCCAAAATTTGATTTTTGTATTCGCGACCAAATTCTTGATTTTCTTGATCCAAAACTAGATTTTTGTATTCGCGACCAAATTCTTGATTTTCTTGATCCAAAACTAGATTTTTGTATTCGCGACCCAATTCTTGATTTTCTTGATCCAAAACTAGATATTTGTATTCGCGACCCAATTCTTGATTTTCTTGATCCAAAATTTGATTTTTGTATTCGCGACCAAATTCTTGATTTTCTTGATCCAAAATTTGATTTTTGTATTCGCGATGCAGTTCTTGATTTTCTTGATCCAAAACTAGATTTTTGTGTTCGCGACCCAATTCTTGATTTTCTTGATCCAAAACTAGATTTTTGTATTCGCCACGCTGTTCTTTATTTTCTTGATCCAAAACTAGATTTTTGTATTCGCGACCAAATATTTGATTTTCTCGATCCAAAACTTGATTTTTGTATTCGCCACGCAGTTCTTGATTTGCTTGATCCAAAACTAGATTTTTGTATTCGCCACGCAGTTCTTGATTTTCTTGATTCAAAACTAGATTTTTGTATTCGCGACCAAATTCTTGATTTTCTTGATCCAAAACTAGATTTTTGTATTCGCCACCAAATTCTTGATTTCCTTGATCCAAAACTAGATTTTTGTATTCGCGACCAAATTCTTGATTTTCTTGATCCAAAACTAGATTTTTGTATTCGCGACCCAATTCTTGATTTTCTTGATCCAAAACTAGATTTTTGTATTCGCGACAAATTTCTTGATTTTCTTGATCCAAAACTAGATTTTTGTGTTCGCGACCCAATTCTTGATTTTCTTGATCCAAAACTAGATTTTTGTATTCGCCACGCAGTTCTTGATTTTCTTGATCCAAAACTAGATTTTTGTATTCGCGACCCAATTCTTCATTTTCTTGATCCAAAACTAGATTTTTGTATTCGCCATGCAGTTCTTGATTTTCTTGATTCAAAACTAGATTTTTGTATTCGCGACCAAATTCTTGATTTTCTTGATCCAAAACTAGATTTTTGTATTCGATACGCAGTTCTTGATTTTCTTGATCCAAAACTAGATATTTGTTTGCGCGACCAAATTCTTGATTTTCTTGATCCAAAATTTGATTTTTGTATTCGCGACCAAATTCTTGATTTTCTTGATCCAAAACTAGATTTTTCTATTCGCGACCAAATTCTTGATTTTCTTGATCCAAAATTTGATTTTTGTATTCGCGACCAAATTCTTGATTTTCTTGATCCAAAACTAGATTTTTGTATTCGCGACAAATTTCTTGATTTTCTTGATCCAAAACTAGATTTTTGTGTTCGCGACCCAATTCTTGATTTTCTTGATCCAAAACTAGATTTTTGTATTCGCCACGCAGTTCTTGATTTTCTTGATCCAAAACTAGATTTTTGTATTCGCGACCCAATTCTTCATTTTCTTGATCCAAAACTAGATTTTTGTATTCGCCATGCAGTTCTTGATTTTCTTGATTCAAAACTAGATTTTTGTATTCGCGACCAAATTCTTGATTTTCTTGATCCAAAACTAGATTTTTGTATTCGATACGCAGTTCTTGATTTTCTTGATCCAAAACTAGATATTTGTTTGCGCGACCAAATTCTTGATTTTCTTGATCCAAAATTTGATTTTTGTATTCGCGACCAAATTCTTGATTTTCTTGATCCAAAACTAGATTTTTCTATTCGCGACCAAATTCTTGATTTTCTTGATCCAAAATTTGATTTTTGTATTCGCGACAAATTTCTTGATTTTCTTGATCCAAAACTAGATTTTTGTGTTCGCGACCCAATTCTTGATTTTCTTGATCCAAAACTAGATTTTTGTATTCGCCACGCTGTTCTTTATTTTCTTGATCCAAAACTAGATTTTTGTATTCGCGACCAAATATTTGATTTTCTCGATCCAAAACTTGATTTTTGTATTCGCCACGCAGTTCTTGATTTGATTGATCCAAAACTAGATTTTTGTATTCGCCACGCAGTTCTTGATTTTCTTGATTCAAAACTAGATTTTTGTATTCGCGACCAAATTCTTGATTTTCTTGATCCAAAACTAGATTTTTGTATTCGCCACCAAATTCTTGATTTCCTTGATCCAAAACTAGATTTTTGTATTCGCGACCAAATTCTTGATTTTCTTGATCCAAAACTAGATTTTTGTATTCGCGACCCAATTCTTGATTTTCTTGATCCAAAACTAGATTTTTGTATTCGCGACAAATTTCTTGATTTTCTTGATCCAAAACTAGATTTTTGTGTTCGCGACCCAATTCTTGATTTTCTTGATCCAAAACTAGATTTTTGTATTCGCCACGCAGTTCTTGATTTTCTTGATCCAAAACTAGATTTTTGTATTCGCGACCCAATTCTTCATTTTCTTGATCCAAAACTAGATTTTTGTATTCGCCATGCAGTTCTTGATTTTCTTGATTCAAAACTAGATTTTTGTATTCGCGACCAAATTCTTGATTTTCTTGATCCAAAACTAGATTTTTGTATTCGATACGCAGTTCTTGATTTTCTTGATCCAAAACTAGATATTTGTTTGCGCGACCAAATTCTTGATTTTCTTGATCCAAAATTTGATTTTTGTATTCGCGACCAAATTCTTGATTTTCTTGATCCAAAACTAGATTTTTCTATTCGCGACCAAATTCTTGATTTTCTTGATCCAAAATTTGATTTTTGTATTCGCGACCAAATTCTTGATTTTCTTGATCCAAAACTAGATTTTTCTATTCGCGACCAAATTCTTGATTTTCTTGATCCAAAATTTGATTTTTGTATTCGCGACCAAATTCTTGATTTTCTTGATCCAAAACTAGATTTTTGTATTCGCGACCAAATTCTTGATTTTCTTGATCCAAAATTTGATTTTTGTATTCGCGACCAAATTCTTGATTTTCTTGATCCAAAACTTGATTTTTGTATTCGCGACCCAATTCTTTATTTTCTTGATCCAAAACTAGATTTTGTATTCGCGACCAAATTCTTGATTTTCTTGATCCAAAACTTGATTTTTGTATTCGCGACCAAATTCTTGATTTTCTTGATCCAAAACTTGATTTTTGTATTCGCGACCAAATTTTTGATTTTCTTGATCCAAAATTTGATTTTTGTATTCGCGACCAAATTCTTGATTTTCTTGATCCAAAACTAGATTTTTGTATTCGCGACCAAATTCTTGATTTTCTTGATCCAAAATTTGATTTTTGTATTCGCGATGCAGTTCTTGATTTTCTTGATCCAAAACTAGATTTTTGTGTTCGCGACCCAATTCTTGATTTTCTTGATCCAAAACTAGATTTTTGTATTCGCCACGCTGTTCTTTATTTTCTTGATCCAAAACTAGATTTTTGTATTCGCGACCAAATTCTTGATTTTCTTGATCCAAAACTAGATTTTTGTATTCGCGACCCAACTCTTGAATTTCTTGATCCAAAACTAGATTTTTGCATTCGCCATGCAGTTCTTGATTTACTTGATCCAAAACTAGATTTTTGTGTTCGCGACCCAATTCTTGATTTTCTTGATCCAAAACTAGATTTTTGTATTCGCCACGCTGTTCTTTATTTTCTTGATCCAAAACTAGATTTTTGTATTCGCGACCAAATATTTGATTTTCTTGATCCAAAACTTGATTTTTGTATTCGATACGCAGTTCTTGATTTTCTTGATCCAAAACTCGATATTTGTTTTCGCGACCAAATTCTTGATTTTCTTGATCCAAAATTTGATTTTTGTATTCGCGACCAAATTCTTGATTTTCTTGATCCAAAAGTAGATTTTTGTATTCGCGACCAAATTCTTGATTTTCTTGATCCAAAATTTGATTTTTGTATTCGCGACCCAATTCTTGATTTTCTTGATCCAAAACTAGATTTTTGTATTCGCGACCCAATTCTTTATTTTCTTGATCCAAAACTAGATTTTGTATTCGCGACCCAATTCTTGAATTTCTTGATCCAAAACTAGATTTTTGCATTCGCCAGGCAGTTCTTGATTTTCTTGATCCAAAACTAGATTTTTGTATTCGCCACGCAGTTCTTGATTTTCTTGATCCAAAACTAGATTTTTGTATTCGCCACGCAGTTCTTGATTTTCTTGATCCAAAACTAGATTTTTGTATTCGCGACCAAATTCTTCATTTTCTTGATCCAAAACTAGATTTTTGTATTCGCCACGCAGTTCTTGATTTTCTTAATCCAAAACTAGATTTTTGTATTCGCGACCAAATTCTTGATTTTCTTGATCCAAAATTTGATTTTTGTATTCGCGACCAAATTCTTGATTTTCTTGATCCAAAACTAGATTTTTGTATTCGCGACCAAATTCTTGATTTTCTTGATCCAAAACTTGATTTTTGTATTCGCGACCAAATTTTTGATTTTCTTGATCCAAAATTTGATTTTTGTATTCGCGACCAAATTCTTGATTTTGTTGATCCAAAACTAGATTTTTGTATTCGCGACCAAATTCTTGATTTTCTTGATCCAAAATTTGATTTTTGTATTCGCGACCAAATTCTTGATTTTCTTGATCCAAAACTAGATTTTTGTATTCGCGACCAAATTCTTGATTTTCTTGATCCAAAATTTGATTTTTGTATTCGCGACCAAATTCTTGATTTTCTTGATCCAAAACTAGATTTTTGTATTCGCGACCAAATTCTTGATTTTCTTGATCCAAAATTTGATTTTTGTATTCGCGACCAAATTCTTGATTTTCTTGATCCAAAACTAGATTTTTGTATTCGCGACCAAATTCTTGATTTTCTTGATCCAAAATTTGATTTTTGTATTCGCGATGCAGTTCTTGATTTTCTTGATCCAAAACTAGATTTTTGTGTTCGCGACCCAATTCTTGATTTTTTTGATCCAAAACTAGATTTTTGTATTCGCCACGCTGTTCTTTATTTTCTTGATCCAAAACTAGATTTTTGTATTCGCGACCAAATTCTTGATTTTCTTCATCCAAAACTAGATTTTTGTATTCGCGACCCTATTCTTGATTTTCTTGATCCAAAACTAGATTTTGTATTCGCGACCCAATTCTTGAATTTCTTGATCCAAAACTAGATTTTTGCATTCGCCATGCAGTTCTTGATTTTCTTGATCCAAAACTAGATTTTTGTCTTCGCGACCCAATTCTTGATTTTCATGATCCAAAACTAGATTTTTGTATTCGCCACGCTGTTCTTTATTTTCTTGATCCAAAACTAGATTTTTGTATTCGCGACCAAATATTTGATTTTCTTGATCCAAAACTTGATTTTTGTATTCGCCACGCGGTTCTTGATTTGCTTGATCCAAAACTAGATTTTTGTATTCGCCACGCAGTTCTTTATTTTCTTGATCCAAAACTAGATTTTTGTATTCGCGAGGCAGTTCTTGATTTTCTTAATCCAAAACTAGATTTTTGTATTCGCGACCAAATTCTTGATTTTCTTGATCCAAAATTTGATTTTTGTATTCGCGACCAAATTCTTGATTTTCTTGATCCAAAACTAGATTTTTCTATTCGCGACCAAATTCTTGATTTTCTTGATCCAAAATTTGATTTTTGTATTCGTGACCAAATTCTTGATTTTCTTGATCCAAAACTAGATTTTTGTATTCGCGACCAAATTCTTGATTTTCTTGATCCAAAATTTGATTTTTGTATTCGCGACCAAATTCTTGATTTTCTTGATCCAAAACTTGATTTTTGTATTCGCGACCCAATTCTTTATTTTCTTGATCCAAAACTAGATTTTGTATTCGCGACCAAATTCTTGATTTTCTTGATCCAAAACTTGATTTTTGTATTCGCGACCAAATTCTTGATTTTCTTGATCCAAAACTTGATTTTTGTATTCGCGACCAAATTTTTGATTTTCTTGATCCAAAATTTGATTTTTGTATTCGCGACCAAATTCTTGATTTTCTTGATCCAAAACTAGATTTTTGTATTCGCGACCAAATTCTTGATTTTCTTGATCCAAAATTTGATTTTTGTATTCGCGATGCAGTTCTTGATTTTCTTGATCCAAAACTAGATTTTTGTGTTCGCGACCCAATTCTTGATTTTCTTGATCCAAAACTAGATTTTTGTATTCGCCACGCTGTTCTTTATTTTCTTGATCCAAAACTAGATTTTTGTATTCGCGACCAAATTCTTGATTTTCTTGATCCAAAACTAGATTTTTGTATTCGCGACCCAACTCTTGAATTTCTTGATCCAAAACTAGATTTTTGCATTCGCCATGCAGTTCTTGATTTACTTGATCCAAAACTAGATTTTTGTGTTCGCGACCCAATTCTTGATTTTCTTGATCCAAAACTAGATTTTTGTATTCGCCACGCTGTTCTTTATTTTCTTGATCCAAAACTAGATTTTTGTATTCGCGACCAAATATTTGATTTTCTTGATCCAAAACTTGATTTTTGTATTCGATACGCAGTTCTTGATTTTCTTGATCCAAAACTAGATATTTGTTTTCGCGACCAAATTCTTGATTTTCTTGATCCAAAATTTGATTTTTGTATTCGCGACCAAATTCTTGATTTTCTTGATCCAAAAGTAGATTTTTGTATTCGCGACCAAATTCTTGATTTTCTTGATCCAAAATTTGATTTTTGTATTCGCGACCCAATTCTTGATTTTCTTGATCCAAAACTAGATTTTTGTATTCGCGACCCAATTCTTTATTTTCTTGATCCAAAACTAGATTTTGTATTCGCGACCCAATTCTTGAATTTCTTGATCCAGAACTAGATTTTTGCATTCGCCATGCAGTTCTTGATTTTCTTGATCCAAAACTAGATTTTTGTATTCGCCACGCAGTTCTTGATTTTCTTGATCCAAAACTAGATTTTTGTATTCGCCACGCAGTTCTTGATTTTCTTGATCCAAAACTAGATTTTTGTATTCGCGACCAAATTCTTCATTTTCTTGATCCAAAACTAGATTTTTGTATTCGCCACGCAGTTCTTGATTTTCTTAATCCAAAACTAGATTTTTGTATTCGCGACCAAATTCTTGATTTTCTTGATCCAAAATTTGATTTTTGTATTCGCGACCAAATTCTTGATTTTCTTGATCCAAAACTAGATTTTTGTATTCGCGACCAAATTCTTGATTTTCTTGATCCAAAACTTGATTTTTGTATTCGCGACCAAATTTTTGATTTTCTTGATCCAAAATTTGATTTTTGTATTCGCGACCAAATTCTTGATTTTGTTGATCCAAAACTAGATTTTTGTATTCGCGACCAAATTCTTGATTTTCTTGATCCAAAATTTGATTTTTGTATTCGCGACCAAATTCTTGATTTTCTTGATCCAAAACTAGATTTTTGTATTCGCGACCAAATTCTTGATTTTCTTGATCCAAAATTTGATTTTTGTATTCGCGACCAAATTCTTGATTTTCTTGATCCAAAACTAGATTTTTGTATTCGCGACCAAATTCTTGATTTTCTTGATCCAAAATTTGATTTTTGTATTCGCGACCAAATTCTTGATTTTCTTGATCCAAAACTAGATTTTTGTATTCGCGACCAAATTCTTGATTTTCTTGATCCAAAATTTGATTTTTGTATTCGCGACCAAATTCTTGATTTTCTTGATCCAAAACTAGATTTTTGTATTCGCGACCAAATTCTTGATTTTCTTGATCCAAAACTAGATTTTTGTATTCGCGACCAAATTCTTGATTTTCTTGATCCAAAACTGGATTTTTGTATTCGCGACCAACTTCTTGATTTTCTTGATCCAAAACTAGATTTTTGTATTCGCGACCAAATTCTTGATTTTCTTGATCCAAAACTAGATTTTTGTATTCGCGACCAACTTCTTGATTTTCTTGATCCAAAACTAGATTTTTATATTCGCCATACAGTTCTTGATTTTCTTGATCCAAAACTATATTTTTGTATGCGCGACCAAATTCTTGATTTTCTTGATCCAAAACTAGATTTTGTATTCGCGACCCAATTCTTGATTTTCTTGATCCAAAACTAGATTTTTGTATTCGCGACCCAATTCTTGATTTTCTTGATCCAAAACTAGATTTTTGTATTCGCGACCAAATTCTTGATTTTCTTGATCCAACACTTGATTTTTGTATTCGCGACCAAATTCTTGATTTTCTTGATCCAAAACTAGATTTTTGTATTCGCGACCAAATTCTTGATTTTCTTGATCCAAAACTAGATTTTTGTATTCGCGACCAAATTATTGATTTTCTTGATCAAAAATTTGATTTTTGTATTCGCGACCAAATTCTTGATTTTCTTGATCCAAAACTAGATTTTTGTATTCGCGACCAAATTCTTGATTTTCTTGATCCAAAACTAGATTTTTGTATTCGCGACCAAATTCTTGATTTTCTAGATCCAAAACTGGATTTTTGTATTCGCGACCAACTTCTTGATTTTCTTGATCCAAAACTAGATTTTTGTATTCGCGACCAAATTCTTGATTTTCTTGATCCAAAATTTGATTTTTGTATTCGCGACCCAATTCTTGATTTTCTTGATCCAAAACTAGATTTTTGTATTCGCGATCAAATTCTTGATTTTCTTGATCCAAAACTAGATTTTTGTATTCGCGACCAAATTCTTGATTTTCTTGATCCAAAACTAGATTTTTGTATTCGCGACCAAATTCTTGATTTTCTTGATCCAAAACTAGATTTTTGTATTCGCGACCAAATTCTTGATTTTCTTGATCAAAAATTTGATTTTTGTATTCGCGACCCAATTCTTGATTTTCTTGATCCAAAACTAGATTTTTGTATTCGCGACCAAATTCTTGATTTTCTTGATCCAAAACTTGATTTTTGTATTCGCGACCAAATTCTTGATTTTCTTGATCCAAAACTAGATTTTTGTATTCGCGACCAAATTCTTGCTTTTCTTGATCCAAAACTAGATTTTTGTATTCGCGACCAAATTATTGATTTTCTTGATCAAAAATTTGATTTTTGTATTCGCGACCAAATTCTTGATTTTCTTGATCCAAAACTAGATTTTTGTATTCGCGACCAAATTCTTGATTTTCTTGATCCAAAACTAGATTTTTGTATTCGCGACCAAATTCTTGATTTTCTTGATCCAAAACTAGATTTTTGTATTCGCGACCAAATTCTTGATTTTCTTGATCCAAAACTGGATTTTTGTATTCGCGACCAACTTCTTGATTTTCTTGATCCAAAACTAGATTTTTGTATTCGCGACCAAATTCTTGATTTTCTTGATCCAAAACTAGATTTTTGTATTCGCGACCAACTTCTTGATTTTCTTGATCCAAAACTAGATTTTTATATTCGCCATACAGTTCTTGATTTTCTTGATCCAAAACTATATTTTTGTATGCGCGACCAAATTCTTGATTTTCTTGATCCAAAACTAGATTTTGTATTCGCGACCCAATTCTTGATTTTCTTGATCCAAAACTAGATTTTTGTATTCGCGACCCAATTCTTGATTTTCTTGATCCAAAACTAGATTTTTGTATTCGCGACCAAATTCTTGATTTTCTTGATCCAACACTTGATTTTTGTATTCGCGACCAAATTCTTGATTTTCTTGATCCAAAACTAGATTTTTGTATTCGCGACCAAATTCTTGATTTTCTTGATCCAAAACTAGATTTTTGTATTCGCGACCAAATTATTGATTTTCTTGATCAAAAATTTGATTTTTGTATTCGCGACCAAATTCTTGATTTTCTTGATCCAAAACTAGATTTTTGTATTCGCGACCAAATTCTTGATTTTCTTGATCCAAAACTAGATTTTTGTATTCGCGACCAAATTCTTGATTTTCTAGATCCAAAACTGGATTTTTGTATTCGCGACCAACTTCTTGATTTTCTTGATCCAAAACTAGATTTTTGTATTCGCGACCAAATTCTTGATTTTCTTGATCCAAAATTTGATTTTTGTATTCGCGACCCAAATTCTTGATTTTCTTGATCCAAAACTAGATTTTTGTATTCGCGACCCAATTCTTGATTTTCTTGATCCAAAACTAGATTTTTGTATTCGCGACCAAATTCTTGATTTTCTTGATCCAACACTTGATTTTTGTATTCGCGACCAAATTCTTGATTTTCTTGATCCAAAACTAGATTTTTGTATTCGCGACCAAATTCTTGATTTTCTTGATCCAAAACTAGATTTTTGTATTCGCGACCAAATTATTGATTTTCTTGATCAAAAATTTGATTTTTGTATTCGCGACCAAATTCTTGATTTTCTTGATCCAAAACTAGATTTTTGTATTCGCGACCAAATTCTTGATTTTCTTGATCCAAAACTAGATTTTTGTATTCGCGACCAAATTCTTGATTTTCTAGATCCAAAACTGGATTTTTGTATTCGCGACCAACTTCTTGATTTTCTTGATCCAAAACTAGATTTTTGTATTCGCGACCAAATTCTTGATTTTCTAGATCCAAAATTTGATTTTTGTATTCGCGACCAAATTCTTGATTTTCTTGATCCAAAACTAGATTTTTGTATTCGCGACCAAATTCTTGATTTTCTTGATCCAAAACTAGATTTTTGTATTCGCGACCAAATTCTTGATTTTCTTGATCCAAAACTAGATTTTTGTATTCGCGACCAAATTCTTGATTTTCTTGATCCAAAACTGGATTTTTGTATTCGCGACCAACTTCTTGATTTTCTTGATCCAAAACTAGATTTTTGTATTCGCGACCAAATTCTTGATTTTCTTGATCCAAAACTAGATTTTTGTATTCGCGACCAACTTCTTGATTTTCTTGATCCAAAACTAGATTTTTATATTCGCCATACAGTTCTTGATTTTCTTGATCCAAAACTATATTTTTGTATGCGCGACCAAATTCTTGATTTTCTTGATCCAAAACTAGATTTTGTATTCGCGACCCAATTCTTGATTTTCTTGATCCAAAACTAGATTTTTGTATTCGCGACCCAATTCTTGATTTTCTTGATCCAAAACTAGATTTTTGTATTCGCGACCAAATTCTTGATTTTCTTGATCCAACACTTGATTTTTGTATTCGCGACCAAATTCTTGATTTTCTTGATCCAAAACTAGATTTTTGTATTCGCGACCAAATTCTTGATTTTCTAGATCCAAAACTAGATTTTTGTATTCGCGACCAAATTATTGATTTTCTTGATCAAAAATTTGATTTTTGTATTCGCGACCAAATTCTTGATTTTCTTGATCCAAAACTAGATTTTTGTATTCGCGACCAAATTCTTGATTTTCTTGATCCAAAACTAGATTTTTGTATTCGCGACCAAATTCTTGATTTTCTAGATCCAAAACTGGATTTTTGTATTCGCGACCAACTTCTTGATTTTCTTGATCCAAAACTAGATTTTTGTATTCGCGACCAAATTCTTGATTTTCTTGATCCAAAATTTGATTTTTGTATTCGCGACCCAATTCTTGATTTTCTTGATCCAAAACTAGATTTTTGTATTCGCGATCAAATTCTTGATTTTCTTGATCCAAAACTAGATTTTTGTATTCGCGACCAAATTCTTGATTTTCTTGATCCAAAACTAGATTTTTGTATTCGCGACCAAATTCTTGATTTTCTTGATCCAAAACTAGATTTTTGTATTCGCGACCAAATTCTTGATTTTCTTGATCAAAAATTTGATTTTTGTATTCGCGACCCAATTCTTGATTTTCTTGATCCAAAACTAGATTTTTGTATTCGCGACCAAATTCTTGATTTTCTTGATCCAAAACTTGATTTTTGTATTCGCGACCAAATTCTTGATTTTCTTGATCCAAAACTAGATTTTTGTATTCGCGACCAAATTCTTGCTTTTCTTGATCCAAAACTAGATTTTTGTATTCGCGACCAAATTATTGATTTTCTTGATCAAAAATTTGATTTTTGTATTCGCGACCAAATTCTTGATTTTCTTGATCCAAAACTAGATTTTTGTATTCGCGACCAAATTCTTGATTTTCTTGATCCAAAACTAGATTTTTGTATTCGCGACCAAATTCTTGATTTTCTTGATCCAAAACTAGATTTTTGTATTCGCGACCAAATTCTTGATTTTCTTGATCCAAAACTGGATTTTTGTATTCGCGACCAACTTCTTGATTTTCTTGATCCAAAACTAGATTTTTGTATTCGCGACCAAATTCTTGATTTTCTTGATCCAAAACTAGATTTTTGTATTCGCGACCAACTTCTTGATTTTCTTGATCCAAAACTAGATTTTTATATTCGCCATACAGTTCTTGATTTTCTTGATCCAAAACTATATTTTTGTATGCGCGACCAAATTCTTGATTTTCTTGATCCAAAACTAGATTTTGTATTCGCGACCCAATTCTTGATTTTCTTGATCCAAAACTAGATTTTTGTATTCGCGACCCAATTCTTGATTTTCTTGATCCAAAACTAGATTTTTGTATTCGCGACCAAATTCTTGATTTTCTTGATCCAACACTTGATTTTTGTATTCGCGACCAAATTCTTGATTTTCTTGATCCAAAACTAGATTTTTGTATTCGCGACCAAATTCTTGATTTTCTTGATCCAAAACTAGATTTTTGTATTCGCGACCAAATTATTGATTTTCTTGATCAAAAATTTGATTTTTGTATTCGCGACCAAATTCTTGATTTTCTTGATCCAAAACTAGATTTTTGTATTCGCGACCAAATTCTTGATTTTCTTGATCCAAAACTAGATTTTTGTATTCGCGACCAAATTCTTGATTTTCTAGATCCAAAACTGGATTTTTGTATTCGCGACCAACTTCTTGATTTTCTTGATCCAAAACTAGATTTTTGTATTCGCGACCAAATTCTTGATTTTCTTGATCCAAAATTTGATTTTTGTATTCGCGACCCAAATTCTTGATTTTCTTGATCCAAAACTAGATTTTTGTATTCGCGACCCAATTCTTGATTTTCTTGATCCAAAACTAGATTTTTGTATTCGCGACCAAATTCTTGATTTTCTTGATCCAACACTTGATTTTTGTATTCGCGACCAAATTCTTGATTTTCTTGATCCAAAACTAGATTTTTGTATTCGCGACCAAATTCTTGATTTTCTTGATCCAAAACTAGATTTTTGTATTCGCGACCAAATTATTGATTTTCTTGATCAAAAATTTGATTTTTGTATTCGCGACCAAATTCTTGATTTTCTTGATCCAAAACTAGATTTTTGTATTCGCGACCAAATTCTTGATTTTCTTGATCCAAAACTAGATTTTTGTATTCGCGACCAAATTCTTGATTTTCTAGATCCAAAACTGGATTTTTGTATTCGCGACCAACTTCTTGATTTTCTTGATCCAAAACTAGATTTTTGTATTCGCGACCAAATTCTTGATTTTCTAGATCCAAAATTTGATTTTTGTATTCGCGACCAAATTCTTGATTTTCTTGATCCAAAACTAGATTTTTGTATTCGCGACCAAATTCTTGATTTTCTTGATCCAAAACTAGATTTTTGTATTCGCGACCAAATTCTTGATTTTCTTGATCCAAAACTAGATTTTTGTATTCGCGACCAAATTCTTGATTTTCTTGATCCAAAACTGGATTTTTGTATTCGCGACCAACTTCTTGATTTTCTTGATCCAAAACTAGATTTTTGTATTCGCGACCAAATTCTTGATTTTCTTGATCCAAAACTAGATTTTTGTATTCGCGACCAACTTCTTGATTTTCTTGATCCAAAACTAGATTTTTATATTCGCCATACAGTTCTTGATTTTCTTGATCCAAAACTATATTTTTGTATGCGCGACCAAATTCTTGATTTTCTTGATCCAAAACTAGATTTTGTATTCGCGACCCAATTCTTGATTTTCTTGATCCAAAACTAGATTTTTGTATTCGCGACCCAATTCTTGATTTTCTTGATCCAAAACTAGATTTTTGTATTCGCGACCAAATTCTTGATTTTCTTGATCCAACACTTGATTTTTGTATTCGCGACCAAATTCTTGATTTTCTTGATCCAAAACTAGATTTTTGTATTCGCGACCAAATTCTTGATTTTCTAGATCCAAAACTAGATTTTTGTATTCGCGACCAAATTATTGATTTTCTTGATCAAAAATTTGATTTTTGTATTCGCGACCAAATTCTTGATTTTCTTGATCCAAAACTAGATTTTTGTATTCGCGACCAAATTCTTGATTTTCTTGATCCAAAACTAGATTTTTGTATTCGCGACCAAATTCTTGATTTTCTTGATCCAAAACTAGATTTTTGTATTCGCGACCAAATTCTTGATTTTCTTGATCAAAAATTTGATTTTTGTATTCGCGACCCAATTCTTGATTTTCTTGATCCAAAACTAGATTTTTGTATTCGCGACCAAATTCTTGATTTTCTTGATCCAAAACTTGATTTTTGTATTCGCGACCAAATTCTTGATTTTCTTGATCCAAAACTAGATTTTTGTATTCGCGACCAAATTCTTGATTTTATAGATCCAAAACTGGATTTTTGTATTCGCGACCAACTTCTTGATTTTCTTGATCCAAAACTAGATTTTTGTATTCGATACGCAGTTCTTGATTTTCTTGATCCAAAACTAGATTTTTGTATTCGCGACCAAATTCTTGATTTTCTTGATCCAAAACTAGATTTTTGTATTCGCGACCAAATTCTTGATTTTCTTGATCAAAAATTTGATTTTTGTATTCGCGACCCAATTCTTGATTTTCTTGATCCAAAACTAAATTTTTGTATTCGCGACAAATTTTTCTTGATTTTCTTGATCCAAAACTAGATTTTTGTGTTCGCGACCCAATTCTTGATTTTCTTGATCCAAAACTAAATTTTTGTATTCGCCACGCTGTTCTTTATTTTCTTGATCCAAAACTAGATTTTTGTATTCGCGACCAAATTCTTGATTTTCTTGATCCAAAACTAGATTTTTGTATTCGCCACGCAGTTCTTGATTTTCTTGATCCAAAACTAGATTTTTGTATTCGCCACGCAGTTCTTGATTTTCTTGATCCAAAACTAGATTTTTGTATTCGCGACCAAATTCTTGATTTTCTTGATCCAAAACTAGATTTTTGTATTCGATACGCAGTTCTTGATTTTCTTGATCCAAAACTAGATATTTGTTTTCGCGACCAAATTCTTGATTTCTTGATCCAAAACTAGATTTTTGTATTCGCGACCAAATTCTTGATTTTCTAGATCCAAAACTGGATTTTTGTATTCGCGACCAACTTCTTGATTTTCTTGATCCAAAACTAGATTTTTGTATTCGATACGCAATTCTTGATTTTCTTGATCCAAAACTAGATTTTTGTATTCGCGACCAAATTCTTGATTTTCTTGATCCAAAACTAGATTTTTGTATTCGCGAGCAAATTCTTGATTTTCTTGATCAAAAATTTGATTTTTGTATTCGCGACCCAATTCTTGATTTTCTTGATCCAAAACTAGATTTTTGTATTCGCGACCCAATTCTTGATTTTCTTGATCCAAAACTAAATTTTTGTATTCGCGACAAATTTCTTGATTTTCTTGATCCAAAACTAGATTTTTGTGTTCGCGACCCAATTCTTCATTTTCTTGATCCAAAACTAAATTTTTGTATTCGCCACGCAGTTCTTGATTTTCTTGATCCAAAACTAGATTTTTGTATTCGCGACCAAATTCTTGATTTTCTTGATCCAAAACTAGATTTTTGTATTCGATACGCAGTTCTTGATTTTCTTGATCCAAAACTAGATTTTTGTATTCGCGACCAAATTCTTGATTTTCTTGATCCAAAACTAGATTTTTGTATTCGCCACGCAGTTCTTGATTTTCTTGATCCAAAACTAGATTTTTGTATTCGCCACGCAGTTCTTGATTTTCTTGATCCAAAACTAGATTTTTGTATTCGCGACCAAATTCTTGATTTTCTTGATCCAAAACTAGATTTTTGTATTCGATACGCAGTTCTTGATTTTCTTGATCCAAAACTAGATATTTGTTTTCGCGACCAAATTCTTGATTTCTTGATCCAAAACTAGATTTTTGTATTCGCGACCAAATTCTTGATTTTCTAGATCCAAAACTGGATTTTTGTATTCGCGACCAACTTCTTGATTTTCTTGATCCAAAACTAGATTTTTGTATTCGATACGCAGTTCTTGATTTTCTTGATCCAAAACTAGATATTTGTTTTCGCGACCAAATTCTTGATTTTCTTGATCCAAAACTAGATTTTTGTATTCGCGACCAAATTCTTGATTTTCTTGATCCAAAACTAGATTTTTGTATTCGATACGCAGTTCTTGATTTTCTTGATCCAAAACTAGATTTTTGTATTCGCGACCAAATTCTTGATTTTCTTGATCCAAAACTAGATTTTTGTATTCGCGACCAAATTCTTGATTTTCTTGATCCAAAACTAGATTTTTGTATTCGCCACGCAGTTCTTGATTTTCTTGATCCAAAACTAGATTTTTGTATTCGCCATGCAGTTCTTGATTTTCTTGATCCAAAACTAGATTTTTGTATTCGATACGCAGTTCTTGATTTTCTTGATCCAAAACTAGATATTTGTTTTCGCGACCAAATTCTTGATTTCTTGATCCAAAACTAGATTTTTGTATTCGCGACCAAATTCTTGATTTTCTAGATCCAAAACTGGATTTTTGTATTCGCGAACAACTTCTAAATTTCTTGATCCAAAACTAGATTTTTGTATTCGATACGCAGTTCTTGATTTTCTTGATCCAAAACTAGATTTTTGTATTCGCGACCAAATTCTTGATTTTCTTGATCCAAAACTAGATTTTTGTATTCGCGACCAAATTCTTGATTTTCTTGATCCAAAACTAGATTTTTGTATTCGCGACCAAATTCTTGATTTTCTTGATCCAAAACTAGATTTTTGTATTCGCGACCAAATTCTTGATTTTCTTGATCCAAAACTGGATTTTTGTATTCGCGACCAACTTCTTGATTTTCTTGATCCAAAACTAGATTTTTGTATTCGCGACCAAATTCTTGATTTTCTTGATCCAAAACTAGATTTTTGTATTCGCGACCAACTTCTTGATTTTCTTGATCCAAAACTAGATTTTTATATTCGCCATACAGTTCTTGATTTTCTTGATCCAAAACTATATTTTTGTATGCGCGACCAAATTCTTGATTTTCTTGATCCAAAACTAGATTTTGTATTCGCGACCCAATTCTTGATTTTCTTGATCCAAAACTAGATTTTTGTATTCGCGACCCAATTCTTGATTTTCTTGATCCAAAACTAGATTTTTGTATTCGCGACCAAATTCTTGATTTTCTTGATCCAACACTTGATTTTTGTATTCGCGACCAAATTCTTGATTTTCTTGATCCAAAACTAGATTTTTGTATTCGCGACCAAATTCTTGATTTTCTAGATCCAAAACTAGATTTTTGTATTCGCGACCAAATTATTGATTTTCTTGATCAAAAATTTGATTTTTGTATTCGCGACCAAATTCTTGATTTTCTTGATCCAAAACTAGATTTTTGTATTCGCGACCAAATTCTTGATTTTCTTGATCCAAAACTAGATTTTTGTATTCGCGACCAAATTCTTGATTTTCTTGATCCAAAACTAGATTTTTGTATTCGCGACCAAATTCTTGATTTTCTTGATCAAAAATTTGATTTTTGTATTCGCGACCCAATTCTTGATTTTCTTGATCCAAAACTAGATTTTTGTATTCGCGACCAAATTCTTGATTTTCTTGATCCAAAACTTGATTTTTGTATTCGCGACCAAATTCTTGATTTTCTTGATCCAAAACTAGATTTTTGTATTCGCGACCAAATTCTTGATTTTATAGATCCAAAACTGGATTTTTGTATTCGCGACCAACTTCTTGATTTTCTTGATCCAAAACTAGATTTTTGTATTCGATACGCAGTTCTTGATTTTCTTGATCCAAAACTAGATTTTTGTATTCGCGACCAAATTCTTGATTTTCTTGATCCAAAACTAGATTTTTGTATTCGCGACCAAATTCTTGATTTTCTTGATCAAAAATTTGATTTTTGTATTCGCGACCCAATTCTTGATTTTCTTGATCCAAAACTAAATTTTTGTATTCGCGACAAATTTTTCTTGATTTTCTTGATCCAAAACTAGATTTTTGTGTTCGCGACCCAATTCTTGATTTTCTTGATCCAAAACTAAATTTTTGTATTCGCCACGCTGTTCTTTATTTTCTTGATCCAAAACTAGATTTTTGTATTCGCGACCAAATTCTTGATTTTCTTGATCCAAAACTAGATTTTTGTATTCGCCACGCAGTTCTTGATTTTCTTGATCCAAAACTAGATTTTTGTATTCGCCACGCAGTTCTTGATTTTCTTGATCCAAAACTAGATTTTTGTATTCGCGACCAAATTCTTGATTTTCTTGATCCAAAACTAGATTTTTGTATTCGATACGCAGTTCTTGATTTTCTTGATCCAAAACTAGATATTTGTTTTCGCGACCAAATTCTTGATTTCTTGATCCAAAACTAGATTTTTGTATTCGCGACCAAATTCTTGATTTTCTAGATCCAAAACTGGATTTTTGTATTCGCGACCAACTTCTTGATTTTCTTGATCCAAAACTAGATTTTTGTATTCGATACGCAATTCTTGATTTTCTTGATCCAAAACTAGATTTTTGTATTCGCGACCAAATTCTTGATTTTCTTGATCCAAAACTAGATTTTTGTATTCGCGAGCAAATTCTTGATTTTCTTGATCAAAAATTTGATTTTTGTATTCGCGACCCAATTCTTGATTTTCTTGATCCAAAACTAGATTTTTGTATTCGCGACCCAATTCTTGATTTTCTTGATCCAAAACTAAATTTTTGTATTCGCGACAAATTTCTTGATTTTCTTGATCCAAAACTAGATTTTTGTGTTCGCGACCCAATTCTTCATTTTCTTGATCCAAAACTAAATTTTTGTATTCGCCACGCAGTTCTTGATTTTCTTGATCCAAAACTAGATTTTTGTATTCGCGACCAAATTCTTGATTTTCTTGATCCAAAACTAGATTTTTGTATTCGATACGCAGTTCTTGATTTTCTTGATCCAAAACTAGATTTTTGTATTCGCGACCAAATTCTTGATTTTCTTGATCCAAAACTAGATTTTTGTATTCGCCACGCAGTTCTTGATTTTCTTGATCCAAAACTAGATTTTTGTATTCGCCACGCAGTTCTTGATTTTCTTGATCCAAAACTAGATTTTTGTATTCGCGACCAAATTCTTGATTTTCTTGATCCAAAACTAGATTTTTGTATTCGATACGCAGTTCTTGATTTTCTTGATCCAAAACTAGATATTTGTTTTCGCGACCAAATTCTTGATTTCTTGATCCAAAACTAGATTTTTGTATTCGCGACCAAATTCTTGATTTTCTAGATCCAAAACTGGATTTTTGTATTCGCGACCAACTTCTTGATTTTCTTGATCCAAAACTAGATTTTTGTATTCGATACGCAGTTCTTGATTTTCTTGATCCAAAACTAGATATTTGTTTTCGCGACCAAATTCTTGATTTTCTTGATCCAAAACTAGATTTTTGTATTCGCGACCAAATTCTTGATTTTCTTGATCCAAAACTAGATTTTTGTATTCGATACGCAGTTCTTGATTTTCTTGATCCAAAACTAGATTTTTGTATTCGCGACCAAATTCTTGATTTTCTTGATCCAAAACTAGATTTTTGTATTCGCGACCAAATTCTTGATTTTCTTGATCCAAAACTAGATTTTTGTATTCGCCACGCAGTTCTTGATTTTCTTGATCCAAAACTAGATTTTTGTATTCGCCATGCAGTTCTTGATTTTCTTGATCCAAAACTAGATTTTTGTATTCGATACGCAGTTCTTGATTTTCTTGATCCAAAACTAGATATTTGTTTTCGCGACCAAATTCTTGATTTCTTGATCCAAAACTAGATTTTTGTATTCGCGACCAAATTCTTGATTTTCTAGATCCAAAACTGGATTTTTGTATTCGCGAACAACTTCTAAATTTCTTGATCCAAAACTAGATTTTTGTATTCGATACGCAGTTCTTGATTTTCTTGATCCAAAACTAGATTTTTGTATTCGCGACCAAATTCTTGATTTTCTTGATCCAAAACTAGATTTTTGTATTCGCGACCAAATTCTTGATTTTCTTGATCAAAAATTTGATTTTTGTATTCGCGACCCAATTCTTGATTTTCTTGATCCAAAACTAGATTTTTGTATTCGCGAACCAATTCTTGATTTTCTTGATCCAAAACTAAATTTTTGTATTCGCGACAAATTTCTTGATTTTCTTGATCCAAAACTAGATTTTTGTGTTCGCGACCCAATTCTTGATTTTCTTGATCCAAAACTAAATTTTTGTATTCGCCACGCTGTTCTTTATTTTCTTGATCCAAAACTAGATTTTTGTATTCGCGACCAAATTCTTCATTTTCTTGATCCAAAACTAGATTTTTGTATTCGCCACGCAGTTCTTGATTTTCTTGATCCAAAACTAGATTTTTGTATTCGCCACGCAGTTCTTGATTTTCTTGATCCAAAACTAGATTTTTGTATTCGCGACCAAATTCTTGATTTTCTTGATCCAAAACTAGATTTTTGTATTCGATACGCAGTTCTTGATTTTCTTGATCCAAAACTAGATATTTGTTTTCGCGACCAAATTCTTGATTTCTTGATCCAAAACTAGATTTTTGTATTCGCGACCAAATTCTTGATTTTCTAGATCCAAAACTGGATTTTTGTATTCGCGACCCAATTCTTGATTTTCTTGATCCAAAACTAGATTTTTGTATTCGATACGCAGTTCTTGATTTTCTTGATCCAAAACTAGATATTTGTTTTCGCGACCAAATTCTTGATTTTCTTGATCCAAAACTAGATTTTTGTATTCGCGACCAAATTCTTGATTTTCTTGATCCAAAACTAGATTTTTGTATTCGATACGCAGTTCTTGATTTTCTTGATCCAAAACTAGATTTTTGTATTCGCGACCAAATTCTTGATTTCCTTGATCCAAAACTAGATTTTTGTATTCGCGACCAAATTCTTGATTTTCTTGATCCAAAACTAGATTTTTGTATTCGCGACCAACTTCTTGATTTTCTTGATCCAAAACTAGATTTTTATATTCGCCATACAGTTCTTGATTTTCTTGATCCAAAACTATATTTTTGTATGCGCGACCAAATTCTTGATTTTCTTGATCCAAAACTAGATTTTGTATTCGCGACCCAATTCTTGATTTTCTTGATCCAAAACTAGATTTTTGTATTCGCGACCAAATTCTTGATTTTCTTGATCCAAAACTAGATTTTTGTATTCGCGACCAAATTATTGATTTTCTTGATCAAAAATTTGATTTTTGTATTCGCGACCAAATTCTTGATTTTCTTGATCCAGAACTAGATTTTTGTATTCGCGACCAAATTCTTGATTTTCTTGATCCAAAACTAGATTTTTGTATTCGCCACGCAGTTCTTGATTTTCTTGATCCAAAACTAGATTTTTGTATTCGCCACGCAGTTCTTGATTTTCTTGATCCAAAACTAGATTTTTGTATTCGCGACCAAATTCTTGATTTTCTTGATCCAAAACTAGATTTTTGTATTCGATACGCAGTTCTTGATTTTCTTGATCCAAAACTAGATATTTGTTTTCGCGACCAAATTCTTGATTTCTTGATCCAAAACTAGATTTTTGTATTCGCGACCAAATTCTTGATTTTCTAGATCCAAAACTGGATTTTTGTATTCGCGACCAACTTCTTGATTTTCTTGATCCAAAACTAGATTTTTGTATTCGATACGCAGTTCTTGATTTTCTTGATCCAAAACTAGATATTTGTTTTCGCGACCAAATTCTTGATTTTCTTGATCCAAAACTAGATTTTTTTATTCGCGACCAAATTCTTGATTTTCTTGATCCAAAACAAGATTTTTGTATTCGCGACCAACTTCTTGATTTTCTTGATCCAAAACTAGATTTTTGTATTCGCGACCAAATTCTTGATTTTCTTGATCCAAAACTAGATTTTTGTATTCGCGACCAAATTCTTGATTTTCTTGATCAAAAATTTGATTTTTGTATTCGCGACCAAATTCTTGATTTTCTTGATCCAGAACTAGATTTTTGTATTCGCGACCAAATTCTTGATTTTCTTGATCCAAAACTAGATTTTTGTATTCGCGACCAAATTCTTGATTTTCTTGATCCAAAACTAGATTTTTGTATTCGCGACCAAATTCTTGATTTTCTTGATCAAAAATTTGATTTTTGTATTCGCGACCCAATTCTTGATTTTCTTGATCCAAAACTAGATTTTTGTATTCGCGACCCAATTCTTGATTTTCTTGATCCAAAACTAAATTTTTGTATTCGCGACAAATTTCTTGATTTTCTTGATCCAAAACTAGATTTTTGTGTTCGCGACCCAATTCTTGATTTTCTTGATCCAAAACTAAATTTTTGTATTCGCCACGCTGTTCTTTATTTTCTTGATCCAAAACTAGATTTTTGTATTCGCGACCAAATTCTTGATTTTCTTGATCCAAAACTAGATTTTTGTATTCGCCACGCAGTTCTTGATTTTCTTGATCCAAAACTAGATTTTTGTATTCGCCACGCAGTTCTTGATTTTCTTGATCCAAAACTAGATTTTTGTATTCGCGACCAAATTCTTGATTTTCTTGATCCAAAACTAGATTTTTGTATTCGATACGCAGTTCTTGATTTTCTTGATCCAAAACTAGATATTTGTTTTCGCGACCAAATTCTTGATTTCTTGATCCAAAACTAGATTTTTGTATTCGCGACCAAATTCTTGATTTTCTAGATCCAAAACTGGATTTTTGTATTCGCGACCAACTTCTTGATTTTCTTGATCCAAAACTAGATTTTTGTATTCGATACGCAGTTCTTGATTTTCTTGATCCAAAACTAGATATTTGTTTTCGCGACCAAATTCTTGATTTTCTTGATCCAAAACTAGATTTTTTTATTCGCGACCAAATTCTTGATTTTCTTGATCCAAAACAAGATTTTTGTATTCGCGACCAACTTCTTGATTTTCTTGATCCAAAACTAGATTTTTGTATTCGCGACCAAATTCTTGATTTTCTTGATCCAAAACTAGATTTTTGTATTCGCGACCAAATTCTTGATTTTCTTGATCAAAAATTTGATTTTTGTATTCGCGACCCAATTCTTGATTTTCTTGATCCAAAACTAGATTTTTGTATTCGCGACCCAATTCTTGATTTTCTTGATCCAAAACTAAATTTTTGTATTCGCGACAAATTTCTTGATTTTCTTGATCCAAAACTAGATTTTTGTGTTCGCGACCCAATTCTTGATTTTCTTGATCCAAAACTAAATTTTTGTATTCGCCACGCTGTTCTTTATTTTCTTGATCCAAAACTAGATTTTTGTATTCGCGACCAAATTCTTGATTTTCTTGATCCAAAACTAGATTTTTGTATTCGCCACGCAGTTCTTGATTTTCTTGATCCAAAACTAGATTTTTGTATTCGCCACGCAGTTCTTGATTTTCTTGATCCAAAACTAGATTTTTGTATTCGCGACCAAATTCTTGATTTTCTTGATCCAAAACTAGATTTTTGTATTCGATACGCAGTTCTTGATTTTCTTGATCCAAAACTAGATATTTGTTTTCGCGACCAAATTCTTGATTTCTTGATCCAAAACTAGATTTTTGTATTCGCGACCAAATTCTTGATTTTCTAGATCCAAAACTGGATTTTTGTATTCGCGACCAACTTCTTGATTTTCTTGATCCAAAACTAGATTTTTGTATTCGATACGCAGTTCTTGATTTTCTTGATCCAAAACTAGATATTTGTTTTCGCGACCAAATTCTTGATTTTCTTGATCCAAAACTAGATTTTTTTATTCGCGACCAAATTCTTGATTTTCTTGATCCAAAACTAGATTTTTGTATTCGCGACCAACTTCTTGATTTTCTTGATCCAAAACTAGATTTTTATATTCGCCATACAGTTCTTGATTTTCTTGATCCAAAACTATATTTTTGTATGCGCGACCAAATTCTTGATTTTCTTGATCCAAAACTAGATTTTGTATTCGCGACCCAATTCTTGATTTTCTTGATCCAAAACTAGATTTTTGTATTCGCGACCCAATTCTTGATTTTCTTGATCCAAAACTAGATTTTTGTATTCGCGACCAAATTCTTGATTTTCTTGATCCAAAACTTGATTTTTGTATTCGCGACCAAATTCTTGATTTTCTTGATCCAAAACTAGATTTTTGTATTCGCGACCAATTTCTTGATTTTCTTGATCCAAAACTAGATTTTTGTATTCGCGACTCAATTCTTGATTTTCTTGATCCAAAACTAGATTTTTGTAATCGCCACGCAGTTCTTGATTTTCTTGATCCAAAACTAGATTTTTGTATTCGCGACCAAATTCTTGATTTTCTTGATCCAAATCTAGATTTTTGTATTCGCGACCAAATTCTTGATTTTCTTGATCAAAAATTTGATTTTTGTATTCGCGACCCAATTCTTGATTTTCTTGATCCAAAACTAAATTTTTGTATTCGCGACAAATTTCTTGATTTTCTTGATCCAAAACTTGATTTTTGTATTCGCGACCAAATTCTTGATTTTCTTGATCCAAAACTAGATTTTTGTATTCGTGACCCAATTCTTGATTTTCTTGATCCAAAACTAGATTTTTGTATTCGCCACGCAGTTCTTGATTTTCTTGATCGAAAACTAGATTTTTGTATTCGCGACCAAATTCTTGATTTTCTTGATCCAAAACTAGATTTTTGTATTCGCGACCCAATTCTTGATTTTCTTGATCCAAAATTAGATTTTTGTATTCGCCACGCTGTTCTTTATTTTCTTGATCCAAAACTAGATTTTTGTATTCGCGACCAAATTCTTGATTTTCTTGATCCAAAACTAGATTTTTGTATTCGCCACGCAGTTCTTGATTTTCTTGATCCAAAACTAGATTTTTGTACTCGCGACAAATTTCTTGATTTTCTTGATCCAAAACTAGATTTTTGTGTTCGCGACCCAATTCTTGATTTTCTTGATCCAAAACTAGATTTTTGTATTCGCCACGCTGTTCTTTATTTTCTTGATCCAAAACTAGATTTTTGTATTCGCGACCAAATTCTTGATTTTCTTGATCCAAAACTAGATTTTTGTATTCGCCACGCAGTTCTTGATTTTCTTGATCCAAAACTAGATTTTTGTATTCGCCACGCAGTTCTTGATTTTCTTGATCCAAAACTAGATTTTTGTATTCGCGACCAAATTCTTGATTTTCTTGATCCAAAACTAGATTTTTGTATTCGATACGCAGTTCTTGATTTTCTTGATCCAAAACTAGATATTTGTTTTCGCGACCAAATTCTTGATTTTCTTGATCCAAAACTAGATTTTTGTATTCGCGACCAAATTCGTGATTTTCTAGATCCAAAACTGGATTTTTGTATTCGCGACCAACTTCTTGATTTTCTTGATCCAAAACTCGATTTTTGTATTCGATACGTAGTTCTTGATTTTCTTGATCCAAAACAAGATATTTGTTTTCGCGACCAAATTCTTGATTTTCTTGATCCAAAACTAGATTTTTGTATTCGCCACGCAGTAATTGATTTTCTTGATCCAAAACTAGATTTTTGTATTCGCCACGCAGTTCTTGATTTTCTTGATCCAAAACTAGATTTTTGTATTCGCGACCAAATTCTTGATTTTCTTGATCCAAAACTAGATTTTTGTATTCGATACGCAGTTCTTGATTTTCTTGATTCAAAACTAGATATTTGTTTTCGCGACCAAATTCTTGATTTCTTGATCCAAAACTAGATTTTTGTATTCGCGACCAAATTCTTGATTTTCTAGATCCAAAACTGGATTTTTGTATTCGCGACCAACTTCTTGATTTTCTTGATCCAAAACTAGATTTTTTTATTCGATACGCAGTTCTTGATTTTCTTGATCCAAAACTAGATTTTTGTATTCGCGACCAAATTCTTGATTTTCTTGATCCAAAACTAGATTTTTGTATTCGATACGCAGTTCTTGATTTTCTTGATCCAAAACTAGATATTTGTTTTCGCGACCAAATTCTTGATTTTCTTGATCCAAAACTAGATTTTTGTATTCGCGACCAAATTCGTGATTTTCTAGATCCAAAACTGGATTTTTGTAATCGCCACGCAGTTCTTGATTTTCTTGATCCAAAACTAGATTTTTGTATTCGCGACCAAATTCTTGATTTTCTTGATCCAAATCTAGATTTTTGTATTCGCGACCAAATTCTTGATTTTCTTGATCAAAAATTTGATTTTTGTATTCGCGACCCAATTCTTGATTTTCTTGATCCAAAACTAAATTTTTGTATTCGCGACAAATTTCTTGATTTTCTTGATCCAAAACTTGATTTTTGTATTCGCGACCAAATTCTTGATTTTCTTGATCCAAAACTAGATTTTTGTATTCGTGACCCAATTCTTGATTTTCTTGATCCAAAACTAGATTTTTGTATTCGCCACGCAGTTCTTGATTTTCTTGATCGAAAACTAGATTTTTGTATTCGCGACCAAATTCTTGATTTTCTTGATCCAAAACTAGATTTTTGTATTCGCGACCCAATTCTTGATTTTCTTGATCCAAAATTAGATTTTTGTATTCGCCACGCTGTTCTTTATTTTCTTGATCCAAAACTAGATTTTTGTATTCGCGACCAAATTCTTGATTTTCTTGATCCAAAACTAGATTTTTGTATTCGCCACGCAGTTCTTGATTTTCTTGATCCAAAACTAGATTTTTGTACTCGCGACAAATTTCTTGATTTTCTTGATCCAAAACTAGATTTTTGTGTTCGCGACCCAATTCTTGATTTTCTTGATCCAAAACTAGATTTTTGTATTCGCCACGCTGTTCTTTATTTTCTTGATCCAAAACTAGATTTTTGTATTCGCGACCAAATTCTTGATTTTCTTGATCCAAAACTAGATTTTTGTATTCGCCACGCAGTTCTTGATTTTCTTGATCCAAAACTAGATTTTTGTATTCGCCACGCAGTTCTTGATTTTCTTGATCCAAAACTAGATTTTTGTATTCGCGACCAAATTCTTGATTTTCTTGATCCAAAACTAGATTTTTGTATTCGATACGCAGTTCTTGATTTTCTTGATCCAAAACTAGATATTTGTTTTCGCGACCAAATTCTTGATTTTCTTGATCCAAAACTAGATTTTTGTATTCGCGACCAAATTCGTGATTTTCTAGATCCAAAACTGGATTTTTGTATTCGCGACCAACTTCTTGATTTTCTTGATCCAAAACTCGATTTTTGTATTCGATACGTAGTTCTTGATTTTCTTGATCCAAAACAAGATATTTGTTTTCGCGACCAAATTCTTGATTTTCTTGATCCAAAACTAGATTTTTGTATTCGCCACGCAGTAATTGATTTTCTTGATCCAAAACTAGATTTTTGTATTCGCCACGCAGTTCTTGATTTTCTTGATCCAAAACTAGATTTTTGTATTCGCGACCAAATTCTTGATTTTCTTGATCCAAAACTAGATTTTTGTATTCGATACGCAGTTCTTGATTTTCTTGATTCAAAACTAGATATTTGTTTTCGCGACCAAATTCTTGATTTCTTGATCCAAAACTAGATTTTTGTATTCGCGACCAAATTCTTGATTTTCTAGATCCAAAACTGGATTTTTGTATTCGCGACCAACTTCTTGATTTTCTTGATCCAAAACTAGATTTTTTTATTCGATACGCAGTTCTTGATTTTCTTGATCCAAAACTAGATTTTTGTATTCGCGACCAAATTCTTGATTTTCTTGATCCAAAACTAGATTTTTGTATTCGATACGCAGTTCTTGATTTTCTTGATCCAAAACTAGATATTTGTTTTCGCGACCAAATTCTTGATTTTCTTGATCCAAAACTAGATTTTTGTATTCGCGACCAAATTCGTGATTTTCTAGATCCAAAACTGGATTTTTGTATTCGCGACCAACTTCTTGATTTTCTTGATCCAAAACTCGATTTTTGTATTCGATACGCAGTTCTTGATTTTCTTGATCCAAAACAAGATATTTGTTTTCGCGACCAAATTCTTGATTTTCTTGATCCAAAACTAGATTTTTGTATTCGCCACGCAGTAATTGATTTTCTTGATCCAAAACTAGATTTTTGTATTCGCCACGCAGTTCTTGATTTTCTTGATCCAAAACTAGATTTTTGTATTCGCGACCAAATTCTTGATTTTCTTGATCCAAAACTAGATTTTTGTATTCGATACGCAGTTCTTGATTTTCTTGATTCAAAACTAGATATTTGTTTTCGCGACCAAATTCTTGATTTCTTGATCCAAAACTAGATTTTTGTATTCGCGACCAAATTCTTGATTTTCTAGATCCAAAACTGGATTTTTGTATTCGCGACCAACTTCTTGATTTTCTTGATCCAAAACTAGATTTTTTTATTCGATACGCAGTTCTTGATTTTCTTGATCCAAAACAAGATATTTGTATTCGCGACCAAATTCTTGATTTTCTTGATCCAAAACTAGATTTTTGTATTCGCGACCTAATTCTTGATTTTCTTGATCCAAAACTAGATTTTTGTATTCGCCACGCTGTTCTTTATTTTCTTGATCCAAAACTAGATTTTTGTATTCGCGACCAAATTCTTGATTTTCTTGATCCAAAACTAGATTTTTGTATTCGCCACGCAGTTCTTGATTTTCTTGATCCAAAACTAGATTTTTGTACTCGCGACAAATTTCTTGATTTTCTTGATCCAAAACTAGATTTTTGTGTTCGCGACCCAATTCTTGATTTTCTTGATCCAAAACTAGATTTTTGTATTCGCCACGCTGTTCTTTATTTTCTTGATCCAAAACTAGATTTTTGTATTCGCGACCAAATTCTTGATTTTCTTGATCCAAAACTAGATTTTTGTATTCGCCACGCAGTTCTTGATTTTCTTGATCCAAAACTAGATTTTTGTATTCGCCACGCAGTTCTTGATTTTCTTGATCCAAAACTAGATTTTTGTATTCGCGACCAAATTCTTGATTTTCTTGATCCAAAACTAGATTTTTGTATTCGATACGCAGTTCTTGATTTTCTTGATCCAAAACTAGATATTTGTTTTCGCGACCAAATTCTTGATTTTCTTGATCCAAAACTAGATTTTTGTATTCGCGACCAAATTCTTGATTTTCTAGATCCAAAACTGGATTTTTGTATTCGCGACCAACTTCTTGATTTTCTTGATCCAAAACTCGATTTTTGTATTCGATACGCAGTTCTTGATTTTCTTGATCCAAAACAAGATATTTGTTTTCGCGACCAAATTCTTGATTTTCTTGATCCAAAACTAGATTTTTGTATTCGCCACGCAGTTCTTGATTTTCTTGATCCAAAACTAGATTTTTGTATTCGCCACGCAGTTCTTGATTTTCTTGATCCAGAACTAGATTTTTGTATTCGCGACCAAATTCTTGATTTTCTTGATCCAAAACTAGATTTTTGTATTCGATACGCAGTTCTTGATTTTCTTGATTCAAAACTAGATATTTGTTTTCGCGACCAAATTCTTGATTTCTTGATCCAAAACTAGATTTTTGTATTCGCGACCAAATTCTTGATTTTCTAGATCCAAAACTGGATTTTTGTATTCGCGACCAACTTCTTGATTTTCTTGATCCAAAACTAGATTTTTTTATTCGATACGCAGTTCTTGATTTTCTTGATCCAAAACAAGATATTTGTTTTCGCGACCAAATTCTTGATTTTCTTGATCCAAAACTAGATTTTTGTATTCGCGACCAAATTCTTGATTTTCTTGATCCAAAACTAGATTTTTGTATTCGCGACCAACTTCTTGATTTTCTTGATCCAAAACTAGATTTTTATATTCGCCATACAGTTCTTCATTTTCTTGATCCAAAACTATATTTTTGTATTCGCGACCAAATTTTTGATTTTCTTGATCCAAAACTAGATTTTGTATTCGCGACCCAATTCTTGATTTTCTTGATCCAAAACTAGATTTTTGTATTCGCGACCCAATTCTTGATTTTCTTGATCCAAAACTACATTTTTGTATTCGCGACCAAATTCTTGATTTTCTTGATCCAAAACTAGATTTTTGTATTCGCGACCAATTTCTTGATTTTCTTGATCCAAAACTAGATTTTTGTATTCGCGACCCAATTCTTGATTTTCTTGATCCAAAACTAGATTTTTGTAATCGCCACGCAGTTCTTGATTTTCTTGATCCAAAACTAGATTTTTGTATTCGCGACCAAATTCTTGATTTTCTTGATCCAAATCTAGATTTTTGTATTCGCGACCAAATTCTTGATTTTCTTGATCAAAAATTTGATTTTTGTATTCGCGACCCAATTCTTGATTTTCTTGATCCAAAACTAAATTTTTGTATTCGCGACAAATTTCTTGATTTTCTTGATCCAAAACTTGATTTTTGTATTCGCGACCAAATTCTTGATTTTCTTGATCCAAAACTAGATTTTTGTATTCGCGACCAAATTCTTGATTTTCTAGTTCCAAAACTGGATTTTTGTATTCGCGACCAACTTCTTGATTTTCTTGATCCAAAACTCGATTTTTGTATTCGATACGCAGTTCTTGATTTTCTTGATCCAAAACAAGATATTTGTTTTCGCGACCAAATTCTTGATTTTCTTGATCCAAAACTAGATTTTTGTATTCGCCACGCAGTTCTTGATTTTCTTGATCCAAAACTAGATTTTTGTATTCGCCACGCAGTTCTTGATTTTCTTGATCCAAAACTAGATTTTTGTATTCGCGACCAAATTCTTGATTTTCTTGATCCAAAACTAGATTTTTGTATTCGATACGCAGTTCTTGATTTTCTTGATTCAAAACTAGATATTTGTTTTCGCGACCAAATTCTTGATTTCTTGATCCAAAACTAGATTTTTGTATTCGCGACCAAATTCTTGATTTTCTAGATCCAAAACTGGATTTTTGTATTCGCGACCAACTTCTTGATTTTCTTGATCCAAAACTAGATTTTTTTATTCGATACGCAGTTCTTGATTTTCTTGATCCAAAACAAGATATTTGTTTTCGCGACCAAATTCTTGATTTTCTTGATCCAAAACTAGATTTTTGTATTCGCGACCCAATTCTTGATTTTCTTGATCCAAAACTAGATTTTTGTATTCGCGACCAAATTCTTGATTTTCTTGATCCAAAACTAGATTTTTGTATTCGCGACCAATTTCTTGATTTTCTTGATCCAAAACTAGATTTTTGTATTCGCGACCCAATTCTTGATTTTCTTGATCCAAAACTAGATTTTTGTAATCGCCACGCAGTTCTTGATTTTCTTGATCCAAAACTAGATTTTTGTATTCGCGACCAAATTCTTGATTTTCTTGATCCAAATCTAGATTTTTGTATTCGCGACCAAATTCTTGATTTTCTTGATCAAAAATTTGATTTTTGTATTCGCGACCCAATTCTTGATTTTCTTGATCCAAAACTAAATTTTTGTATTCGCGACAAATTTCTTGATTTTCTTGATCCAAAACTTGATTTTTGTATTCGCGACCAAATTCTTGATTTTCTTGATCCAAAACTTGATTTTTGTATTCGCGACCAATTTCTTGATTTTCTTGATCCAAAACTAGATTTTTGTATTCGCGACCCAATTCTTGATTTTCTTGATCCAAAACTAGATTTTTGTATTCGCCACGCAGTTCTTGATTTTCTTGATCGAAAACTAGATTTTTGTATTCGCGACCAAATTCTTGATTTTCTTGATCCAAAACTAGATTTTTGTATTCGCGACCCAATTCTTGATTTTCTTGATCCAAAACTAGATTTTTGTATTCGCCACGCTGTTCTTTATTTTCTTGATCCAAAACTAGATTTTTGTATTCGCGACCAAATTCTTGATTTTCTTGATCCAAAACTAGATTTTTGTATTCGCCACGCAGTTCTTGATTTTCTTAATCCAAAACTAGATTTTTGTACTCGCGACAAATTTCTTGATTTTCTTGATCCAAAACTAGATTTTTGTGTTCGCGACCCAATTCTTGATTTTCTTGATCCAAAACTAGATTTTTGTATTCGCCACGCTGTTCTTTATTTTCTTGATCCAAAACTAGATTTTTGTATTCGCGACCAAATTCTTGATTTTCTTGATCCAAAACTAGATTTTTGTATTCGCCACGCAGTTCTTGATTTTCTTGATCCAAAACTAGATTTTTGTATTCGCCACGCAGTTCTTGATTTTCTTGATCCAAAACTAGATTTTTGTATTCGCGACCAAATTCTTGATTTTCTTGATCCAAAACTAGATTTTTGTATTCGATACGCAGTTCTTGATTTTCTTGATCCAAAACTAGATATTTGTTTTCGCGACTAAATTCTTGATTTTCTTGATCCAAAACTAGATTTTTGTATTCGCGACCAAATTCTTGATTTTCTAGATCCAAAACTGAATTTTTGTATTCGCGACCAACTTCTTGATTTTCTTGATCCAAAACTAGATTTTTTTATTCGATACGCAGTTCTTGATTTTCTTGATCCAAAACAAGATATTTGTTTTCGCGACCAAATTCTTGATTTTCTTGATCCAAAACTAGATTTTTGTATTCGCGACCAAATTCTTGATTTTCTTGATCCAAAACTAGATTTTTGTATTTGCGACCAACTTCTTGATTTTCTTGATCCAAAACTAGATTTTTATATTCGCCATACAGTTCTTGATTTTCTTGATCCAAAACTATATTTTTGTATGCGCGACCAAATTCTTGATTTTCGTGATACAAAACTAGATTTTGTATTCGCGACCCAATTCTTGATTTTCTTGATCCAAAACTAGATTTTTGTATTCGCGACCCAATTCTTGATTTTCTTGATCCAAAACTAGATTTTTGTATTCGCGACCAAATTCTTGATTTTCTTGATCCAAAACTTGATTTTTGTATTCGCGACCAAATTCTTGATTTTCTTGATCCAAAACTAGATTTTTGTATTCGCGACCAATTTCTTGATTTTCTTGACCCAAAACTAGATTTTTGTATTCGCGACCCAATTCTTTATTTTCTTGATCCAAAACTAGATTTTTGTATTCGCCACGCAGTTCTTGATTTTCTTGATCCAAAACTAGATTTTTGTATTCGCGACCAAATTCTTGATTTTCTTGATCCAAAACTAGATTTTTGTATTCGCGACCAAATTCTTGATTTTCTTGATCCAAAACTAGATTTTGTATTCGCGACCCAATTCTTGATTTTCTTGATCCAAAACTAGATTTTTGTATTCGCGACCCAATTCTTGATTTTCTTGATCCAAAACTAGATTTTTGTATTCGCGACCAAATTCTTGATTTTCTTGATCCAAAACTTGATTTTTGTATTCGCGACCAAATTCTTGATTTTCTTGATCCAAAACTAGATTTTTGTATTCGCGACCAACTTCTTGATTTTCTTGATCCAAAACTAGATTTTTATATTCGCCATATAGTTCTTGATTTTCTTGATCCAAAACTATATTTTTGTATGCGCGACCAAATTCTTGATTTTCTTGATCCAAAACTAGATTTTGTATTCGCGACCCAATTCTTGATTTTATTGATCCAAAACTAGATTTTTGTATTCGCCACGCTGTTCTTTATTTTCTTGATCCAAAACTAGATTTTTGTATTCGCGACCAAATTCTTGATTTTCTTGATCCAAAACTAGATTTTTGTATTCGCCACGCAGTTCTTGATTTTCTTGATCCAAAACTAGATTTTTGTATTCGCCACGCAGTTCTTGATTTTCTTGATCCAAAACTAGATTTTTGTATTCGCGACCAAATTCTTGATTTTCTTGATCCAAAACTAGATTTTTGTATTCGATACGCAGTTCTTGATTTTCTTGATCCAAAACTAGATATTTGTTTTCGCGACCAAATTCTTGATTTTCTTGATCCAAAACTAGATTTTTGTATTCGCGACCAAATTCTTGATTTTCTAGATCCAAAACTGGATTTTTGTATTCGCGACCAACTTCTTGATTTTCTTGATCCAAAACTAGATTTTTGTATTCGATACGCAATTCTTGATTTTCTTGATCCACAACAAGATATTTGTTTTCGCGACCAAATTCTTGATTTTCTTGATCCAAAACTAGATTTTTGTATTCGCGACCAAATTCTTGATTTTCTTGATCCAAAACTAGATTTTTGTATTCGCGACCAACTTCTTGATTTTCTTGATCCAAAACTAGATTTTTATATTCGCCATACAGTTCTTGATTTTCTTGATCCAAAACTATATTTTTGTATGCGCGACCAAATTCTTGATTTTCTTGATCCAAAACTAGATTTTGTATTCGCGACCCAATTCTTGATTTTCTTGATCCAAAACTAGATTTTTGTATTCGCGACCAAATTCTTGATTTTCTTGATCCAAAACTTGATTTTTGTATTCGCGACCAAATTCTTGATTTTCTTGATCCAAAACTAGATTTTTGTATTCGCGACCAAATTCTTGATTTTCTTGATCCAAAACTAGATTTTTGTATTCGCGACCAAATTATTGATTTTCTTGATCAAAAATTTGATTTTTGTATTCGCGACCAGATTCTTGATTTTCTTGATCCAAAACTAGATTTTTGTATTCGCGACCAAATTCTTGATTTTCTTGATCCAAAACTAGATTTTTGTATTCGCGACCAAATTCTTGATTTTCTTGATCCAAAACTAGATTTTTGTATTCGCGACCAAATTCTTGATTTTCTTGATCAAAAATTTGATTTTTGTATTCGCGACCCAATTCTTGATTTTCTTGATCCAAAACTAAATTTTTGTATTCGCGACAAATTTCTTGATTTTCTTGATCCAAAACTTGATTTTTGTATTCGCGACCAAATTCTTGATTTTCTTGATCCAAAACTTGATTTTTGTATTCGCGACCAATTTCTTGATTTTCTTGATCCAAAACTAGATTTTTGTATTCGCGACCCAATTCTTGATTTTCTTGATCCAAAACTATATTTTTGTATTCGCCACGCAGTTCTTGATTTTCTTGATCGAAAACTAGATTTTTGTATTCGCGACCAAATTCTTGATTTTCTTGATCCAAAACTAGATTTTTGTATTCGCGACCCAATTCTTGTTTTTCTTGATCCAAAACTAGATTTTTGTATTCGCCACGCTGTTCTTTATTTTCTTGATCCAAAACTAGATTTTTGTATTCGCCACGCAGTTTCTTGATTTTCTTGATCCAAAACTAGATTTTTGTATTCGCCACCAAATTCTTGATTTTCTTGATCCAAAACTAGATTTTTGTATTCGATACGCAGTTCTTGATTTTCTTGATCCAAAACTAGATATTTGTTTTCGCGACCAAATTCTTGATTTTCTTGATCCAAAACTAGATTTTTGTATTCGCGACCAAATTCTTGATTTTCTAGATCCAAAACTGGATTTTTGTATTCGCGACCAACTTCTTGATTTTCTTGATCCAAAACTAGATTTTTGTATTCGATACGCAGTTCTTGATTTTCTTGATCCAAAACAAGATATTTGTTTTCGCGACCAAATTCTTGATTTTCTTGATCCAAAACTAGATTTTTGTATTCGCGACCAAATTCTTGATTTTCTTGATCCAAAACTAGATTTTTGTATTCGCGACCCAATTCTTGATTTTCTTGATCCAAAACTAGATTTTTGTATTCGCCACGCAGTTCTTGATTTTCTTGATCGAAAACTAGATTTTTGTATTCGCGACCAAATTCTTGATTTTCTTGATCCAAAACTAGATTTTTGTATTCGCGACCCAATTCTTGATTTTCTTGATCCAAAACTAGATTTTTGTATTCGCCACGCTGTTCTTTATTTTCTTGATCCAAAACTAGATTTTTGTATTCGCGACCAAATTCTTGATTTTCTTGATCCAAAACTAGATTTTTGTATTCGCGACCAAATTCTTGATTTTCTTGATCCAAAACTAGATTTTGTATTCGCGACCCAATTCTTGATTTTCTTGATCCAAAACTAGATTTTTGTATTCGCGACCCAATTCTTGATTTTCTTGATCCAAAACTAGATTTTTGTATTCGCGACCAAATTCTTGATTTTCTTGATCCAAAACTTGATTTTTGTATTCGCGACCAAATTCTTGATTTTCTTGATCCAAAACTAGATTTTTGTATTCGCGACCAATTTCTTGATTTTCTTGACCCAAAACTAGATTTTTGTATTCGCGACCCAATTCTTTATTTTCTTGATCCAAAACTAGATTTTTGTATTCGCCACGCAGTTCTTGATTTTCTTGATCCAAAACTAGATTTTTGTATTCGCGACCAAATTCTTGATTTTCTTGATCCAAAACTAGATTTTTGTATTCGCGACCAAATTCTTGATTTTCTTGATCCAAAACTAGATTTTTGTATTCGCGACCAAATTCTTGATTTTCTTGATCCAAAACTAGATTTTTGTATTCGCGACCAAATTCTTGATTTTCTTGATCCAAAACTAGATTTTGTATTCGCGACCCAATTCTTGATTTTCTGGATCCAAAACTAGATTTTTGCATTCGCCATGCAGTTCTTGATTTTCTTGATCCAAAACTAGATTTTTGTATTCTCGACCAAATTCTTGATTTTCTTAATCCAAAACTAGATGTTTGTATTCGCGACCAAATTCTTGATTTTCTTGATCCAAAACTAGATTTTGGTATTCGCGACCAAATTCTTGATTTTCTTGATCCAAAATTAGATTTTGGTATTCTCGACCCAATTCTTGATTTTCTTGATCCAAAACTAGATTTTTGTATTTGCCATGCAGTTCTTGATTTTCTTGATCCAAAACTAGATTTTTGTATTCGCGACCAAATTCTTGATTTTCTTGATCCAAAACTAGATTTTTGTATTCGCGACCAAATTCTTGATTTTCTTGATCCAAAACTAGCTTTTGGTATTCGCGACCAAATTCTTGATTTTCTTGATCCAAAATTAGATTTTTGTATTCGCGACCCAATTCTTGATTTTCTTGATCCAAAACTAGATTTTTGTAATCGCCACGCAGTTCTTGATTTTCTTGATCCAAAACTAGATTTTTGTATTCGCGACCAAATTCTTGATTTTCTTGATCCAAATCTAGATTTTTGTATTCGCGACCAAATTCTTGATTTTCTTGATCAAAAATTTGATTTTTGTATTCGCGATCCAATTCTTGATTTTCTTGATCCAAAACTAAATTTTTGTATTCGCGACAAATTTCTTGATTTTCTTGATCCAAAACTTGATTTTTGTATTCGCAACCAAATTCTTGATTTTCTTGATCCAAAACTTGATTTTTGTATTCGCGACCAATTTCTTGATTTTCTTGATCCAAAACTAGATTTTTGTATTCGCGACCCAATTCTTGATTTTCTTGATCCAAAACTAGATTTTTGTATTCGCCACGCAGTTCTTGATTTTCTTGATCGAAAACTAGATTTTTGTATTCGCGACCAAATTCTTGATTTTCTTGATCCAAAACTAGATTTTTGTATTCGCGACCCAATTCTTGATTTTCTTGATCCAAAACTAGATTTTTGTATTCGCCACGCTGTTCTTTATTTTCTTGATCCAAAACTAGATTTTTGTATTCGCGACCAAATTCTTGATTTTCTTGATCCAAAACTAGATTTTTGTATTCGCGACCAAATTCTTGATTTTCTTGATCCAAAACTAGATTTTGTATTCGCGACCCAATTCTTGATTTTCTTGATCCAAAACTAGATTTTTGTATTCGCGACCCAATTCTTGATTTTCTTGATCCAAAACTAGATTTTTGTATTCCCGACCAAATTCTTGATTTTCTTGATCCAAAACTTGATTTTTGTATTCGCGACCAAATTCTTGATTTTCTTGATCCAAAACTAGATTTTTGTATTCGCGACCAATTTCTTGATTTTCTTGACCCAAAACTAGATTTTTGTATTCGCGACCCAATTCTTTATTTTCTTGATCCAAAACTAGATTTTTGTATTCGCCACGCAGTTCTTGATTTTCTTGATCCAAAACTAGATTTTTGTATTCGCGACCAAATTCTTGATTTTCTTGATCCAAAACTAGATTTTTGTATTCGCGACCAAATTCTTGATTTTCTTGATCCAAAACTAGATTTTTGTATTCGCGACCAAATTCTTGATTTTCTTGATCCAAAACTAGATTTTTGTATTCGCGACCAAATTCTTGATTTTCTTGATCCAAAACTAGATTTTTGTATTCGCGACCAAATTCTTGATTTTCTTGATCCAAAACTAGATTTTGTATTCGCGACCCAATTCTTGATTTTCTGGATCCAAAACTAGATTTTTGCATTCGCCATGCAGTTCTTGATTTTCTTGATCCAAAACTAGATTTTTGTATTCTCGACCAAATTCTTGATTTTCTTAATCCAAAACTAGATGTTTGTATTCGCGACCAAATTCTTGATTTTCTTGATCCAAAACTAGATTTTGGTATTCGCGACCAAATTCTTGATTTTCTTGATCCAAAATTAGATTTTGGTATTCTCGACCCAATTCTTGATTTTCTTGATCCAAAACTAGATTTTTGTATTTGCCATGCAGTTCTTGATTTTCTTGATCCAAAACTAGATTTTTGTATTCGCGACCAAATTCTTGATTTTCTTGATCCAAAACTAGATTTTTGTATTCGCGACCAAATTCTTGATTTTCTTGATCCAAAACTAGATTTTGGTATTCGCGACCAAATTCTTGATTTTCTTGATCCAAAATTAGATTTTTGTATTCGCGACCCAATTCTTGATTTTCTTGATCCAAAACTAGATTTTTGTAATCGCCACGCAGTTCTTGATTTTCTTGATCCAAAACTAGATTTTTGTATTCGCGACCAAATTCTTGATTTTCTTGATCCAAATCTAGATTTTTGTATTCGCGACCAAATTCTTGATTTTCTTGATCAAAAATTTGATTTTTGTATTCGCGACCCAATTCTTGATTTTCTTGATCCAAAACTAAATTTTTGTATTCGCGACAAATTTCTTGATTTTCTTGATCCAAAACTTGATTTTTGTATTCGCAACCAAATTCTTGATTTTCTTGATCCAAAACTTGATTTTTGTATTCGCGACCAATTTCTTGATTTTCTTGATCCAAAACTAGATTTTTGTATTCGCGACCCAATTCTTGATTTTCTTGATCCAAAACTAGATTTTTGTATTCGCCACGCAGTTCTTGATTTTCTTGATCGAAAACTAGATTTTTGTATTCGCGACCAAATTCTTGATTTTCTTGATCCAAAACTAGATTTTTGTATTCGCGACCCAATTCTTGATTTTCTTGATCCAAAACTAGATTTTTGTATTCGCCACGCTGTTCTTTATTTTCTTGATCCAAAACTAGATTTTTGTATTCGCGACCAAATTCTTGATTTTCTTGATCCAAAACTAGATTTTTGTATTCGCCACGCAGTTCTTGATTTTCTTGATCCAAAACTAGATTTTTGTACTCGCGACAAATTTCTTGATTTTCTTGATCCAAAACTAGATTTTTGTGTTCGCGACCCAATTCTTGATTTTCTTGATCCAAAACTAGATTTTTGTATTCGCCACGCTGTTCTTTATTTTCTTGATCCAAAACTAGATTTTTGTATTCGCGACCAAATTCTTGATTTTCTTGATCCAAAACTAGATTTTTGTATTCGCCACGCAGTTCTTGATTTTCTTGATCCAAAACTAGATTTTTGTATTCGCCACGCAGTTCTTGATTTTCTTGATCCAAAACTAGATTTTTGTATTCGCGACCAAATTCTTGATTTTCTTGATCCAAAACTAGATTTTTGTATTCGATACGCAGTTCTTGATTTTCTTGATCCAAAACTAGATATTTGTTTTCGCGACCAAATTCTTGATTTTCTTGATCCAAAACTAGATTTTTGTATTCGCGACCAAATTCTTGATTTTCTAGATCCAAAACTGGATTTTTGTATTCACGACCAACTTCTTGATTTTCTTGATCCAAAACTAGATTTTTTTATTCGATACGCAGTTCTTGATTTTCTTGATCCAAAACAAGATATTTGTTTTCGCGACCAAATTCTTGATTTTCTTGATCCAAAACTAGATTTTTGTATTCGCGACCAAATTCTTGATTTTCTTGATCCAAAACTAGATTTTTGTATTCGCGACCAACTTCTTGATTTTCTTGATCCAAAACTAGATTTTTGTATTCGCCACGCAGTTCTTGATTTTCTTGATCGAAAACTAGATTTTTGTATTCGCGACCAAATTCTTGATTTTCTTGATCCAAAACTAGATTTTTGTATTCGCGACCCAATTCTTGATTTTCTTGATCCAAAACTAGATTTTTGTATTCGCCACGCTGTTCTTTATTTTCTTGATCCAAAACTAGATTTTTGTATTCGCGACCAAATTCTTGATTTTCTTGATCCAAAACTAGATTTTTGTATTCGCGACCAAATTCTTGATTTTCTTGATCCAAAACTAGATTTTTGTATTCGCGACCAAATTATTGATTTTCTTGATCAAAAATTTGATTTTTGTATTCGCGACCAAATTCTTGATTTTCTTGATCCAAAACTAGATTTTTGTATTCGCGACCAAATTCTTGATTTTCTTGATCCAAAACTAGATTTTTGTATTCGCGACCAAATTCTTGATTTTCTTGATCCAAAACTAGATTTTTCTATTCGCGACCCAATTCTTGATTTTCTTGATCCAAAACTAAATTTTTGTATTCGCGACAAATTTCTTGATTTTCTTGATCCAAAACTTGATTTTTGTATTCGCGACCAAATTCTTGATTTTCTTGATCCAAAACTTGATTTTTGTATTCGCGACCAATTTCTTGATTTTCTTGATCCAAAACTAGATTTTTGTATTCGCCACGCAGTTCTTGATTTTCTTGATCCAAAACTAGATTTTTGTATTCGATACGCAGTTCTTGATTTTCTTGATCCAAAACAAGATATTTGTTTTCGCGACCAAATTCTTGATTTTCTTGATCCAAAACTAGATTTTTGTATTCGCGACCAAATTCTTGATTTTCTTGATCCAAAACTAGATTTTTGTATTCGCGACCAAATTCTTGATTTTCTTGATCCAAAACTAGATTTTTGTATTCGATACGCAGTTCTTGATTTTCTTGATCCAAAACTAGATTTTTGTATTCGATACGCAGTTCTTGATTTTCTTGATCCAAAACAAGATATTTGTTTTCGCGACCAAATTCTTGATTTTCTTGATCCAAAACTAGATTTTTGTATTCGCGACCAAATTCTTGATTTTCTTGATCCAAAACTAGATTTTTGTATTCGCGACCAACTTCTTGATTTTCTTGATCCAAAACTAGATTTTTATATTCGCCATACAGTTCTTGATTTTCTTGATCCAAAACTTGATTTTTGTATTCGCGACCAAATTCTTGATTTTCTTGATCCAAAACTAGATTTTGTATTCGCGACCCAATTCTTGATTTTCTTGATCCAAAACTAGATTTTTGTATTCGCGACCAAATTATTGATTTTCTTGATCAAAAATTTGATTTTTGTATTCGCGACCAAATTCTTGATTTTCTTGATCCAAAACTTGATTTTTGTATTCGCGACCAAATTCTTGATTTTCTTGATCCAAAACTAGATTTTTGTATTCGCGACCAAATTCTTGATTTTCTTGATCCAAAACTAGATTTTTGTATTCGCGACCAAATTATTGATTTTCTTGATCAAAAATTTGATTTTTGTATTCGCGACCAAATTCTTGATTTTTTTGATCCAAAACTAGATTTTTGTATTCGCGACCAAATTCTTGATTTTCTTGATCCAAAACTAGATTTTTGTATTCGCGACCAAATTCTTGATTTTCTTGATCCAAAACTAGATTTTTGTATTCGCGACCAAATTCTTGATTTTCTTGATCAAAAATTTGATTTTTGTATTCGCGACCCAATTCTTGATTTTCTTGATCCAAAACTAAATTTTTGTATTCGCGACAAATTTCTTGATTTTCTTGATCCAAAACTTGATTTTTGTATTCGCGACCAAATTCTTGATTTTCTTGATCCAAAACTTGATTTTTGTATTCGCGACCAATTTCTTGATTTTCTTGATCCAAAACTAGATTTTTGTATTCGCGACCCAATTCTTGATTTTCTTGATCCAAAACTAGATTTTTGTATTCGCCACGCAGTTCTTGATTTTCTTGATCGAAAACTAGATTTTTGTATTCGCGACCAAATTCTTGATTTTCTTGATCCAAAACTAGATTTTTGTATTCGCGACCCAATTCTTGTTTTTCTTGATCCAAAACTAGATTTTTGTATTCGCCACGCTGTTCTTGATTTTCTTGATCCAAAACTAGATTTTTGTATTCGCCACGCAGTTCTTGATTTTCTTGATCCAAAACTAGATTTTTGTATTCGCCACGCAGTTCTTGATTTTCTTGATCCAAAACTAGATTTTTGTATTCGCGACCAAATTCTTGATTTTCTTGATCCAAAACTAGATTTTTGTATTCGATACGCAGTTCTTGATTTTCTTGATCCAAAACTAGATATTTGTTTTCGCGACCAAATTCTTGATTTTCTTGATCCAAAACTAGATTTTTGTATTCGCGACCAAATTCTTGATTTTCTAGATCCAAAACTGGATTTTTGTATTCGCGACCAACTTCTTGATTTTCTTGATCCAAAACTAGATTTTTGTATTCGATACGCAGTTCTTGATTTTCTTGATCCAAAACAAGATATTTGTTTTCGCGACCAAATTCTTGATTTTCTTGATCCAAAACTAGATTTTTGTATTCGCGACCAAATTCTTGATTTTCTTGATCCAAAACTAGATTTTTGTATTCGCGACCAACTTCTTGATTTTCTTGATCCAAAACTAGAATTTTATATTCGCCATACAGTTCTTGATTTTCTTGATCCAAAACTATATTTTTGTATGCGCGACCAAATTCTTGATTTTCTTGATCCAAAACTAGATTTTTGTATTCGCGACCAACTTCTTGATTTTCTTGATCCAAAACTAGAATTTTATATTCGCCATACAGTTCTTGATTTTCTTGATCCAAAACTATATTTTTGTATGCGCGACCAAATTCTTGATTTTCTTGATCCAAAACTAGATTTTGTATTCGCGACCCAATTCTTGATTTTCTTGATCCAAAACTAGATTTTTGTATTCGCGACCCAATTCTTGATTTTCTTGATCCAAAACTAGATTTTTGTATTCGCGACCAAATTCTTGATTTTCTTGATCCAAAACTAGATTTTTGTATTCGCGACCAAATTCTTGATTTTCTTGACCCAAAACTAGATTTTTGTATGCGCGACCAAATTCTTGATTTTCTTGATCCAAAACTAGATTTTGTATTCGCGACCCAATTCTTGATTTTCTTGATCCAAAACTAGATTTTTGTATTCGCGACCCAATTCCTGATTTTCTTGATCCAAAACTAGATTTTTGTATTCGCGACCAAATTCTTGATTTTCTTGATCCAAAACTTGATTTTTGTATTCGCGACCAAATTCTTGATTTTCTTGATCCAAAACTAGATTTTTGTATTCGCGACCAAATTCTTGATTTTCTTGATCCAAAACTAGATTTTTGTATTCGCGACCAAATTATTGATTTTCTTGATCAAAAATTTGATTTTTGTATTCGCGACCAAATTCTTGATTTTCTTGATCCAAAACTAGATTTTTGTATTCGCGACCAAATTCTTGATTTTCTTGATCCAAAACTAGATTTTTGTATTCGCGACCAAATTCTTGATTTTCTTGATCCAAAACTAGATTTTTGTATTCGCGACCAAATTCTTGATTTTCTTGATCAAAAATTTGATTTTTGTATTCGCGACCCAATTCTTGATTTTCTTGATCCAAAACTAAATTTTTGTATTCGCGACAAATTTCTTGATTTTCTTGATCCAAAACTTGATTTTTGTATTCGCGACCAAATTCTTGATTTTCTTGATCCAAAACTTGATTTTTGTATTCGCGACCAATTTCTTGATTTTCTTGATCCAAAACTAGATTTTTGTATTCGCGACCCAATTCTTGATTTTCTTGATCCAAAACTAGATTTTTGTATTCGCCACGCAGTTCTTGATTTTCTTGATCGAAAACTAGATTTTTGTATTCGCGACCAAATTCTTGATTTTCTTGATCCAAAACTAGATTTTTGTATTCGCGACCCAATTCTTGTTTTTCTTGATCCAAAACTAGATTTTTGTATTCGCCACGCTGTTCTTGATTTTCTTGATCCAAAACTAGATTTTTGTATTCGCCACGCAGTTCTTGATTTTCTTGATCCAAAACTAGATTTTTGTATTCGCCACGCAGTTCTTGATTTTCTTGATCCAAAACTAGATTTTTGTATTCGCGACCAAATTCTTGATTTTCTTGATCCAAAACTAGATTTTTGTATTCGATACGCAGTTCTTGATTTTCTTGATCCAAAACTAGATATTTGTTTTCGCGACCAAATTCTTGATTTTCTTGATCCAAAACTAGATTTTTGTATTCGCGACCAAATTCTTGATTTTCTAGATCCAAAACTGGATTTTTGTATTCGCGACCAACTTCTTGATTTTCTTGATCCAAAACTAGATTTTTGTATTCGATACGCAGTTCTTGATTTTCTTGATCCAAAACAAGATATTTGTTTTCGCGACCAAATTCTTGATTTTCTTGATCCAAAACTAGATTTTTGTATTCGCGACCAAATTCTTGATTTTCTTGATCCAAAACTAGATTTTTGTATTCGCGACCAACTTCTTGATTTTCTTGATCCAAAACTAGAATTTTATATTCGCCATACAGTTCTTGATTTTCTTGATCCAAAACTTTATTTTTGTATGCGCGACCAAATTCTTGATTTTCTTGATCCAAAACTAGATTTTGTATTCGCGACCCAATTCTTGATTTTCTTGATCCAAAACTAGATTTTTGTATTCGCGACCCAATTCTTGATTTTCTTGATCCAAAACTAGATTTTTGTATTCGCGACCAAATTCTTGATTTTCTTGATCCAAAACTTGATTTTTGTATTCGCGACCAAATTCTTGATTTTTTCTTTATCCAAAACTAGATTTTTGTATTCGCGACCCAATTCTTTATTTTCTTGATCCAAAACTAGATTTTTGTATTCGCCACGCAGTTCTTGATTTTCTTGATCCAAAACTAGATTTTTGTATTCGCGACCAAATTCTTGATTTTCTTGATCCAAAACTAGATTTTTGTATTCGCGACCAAATTCTTGATTTTCTTGATCCAAAACTAGATTTTGTATTCGCGACCCAATTCTTGATTTTCTTGATCCAAAACTAGATTTTTGTATTCGCGACCCAATTCTTGATTTTCTTGATCCAAAACTAGATTTTTGTATTCGCGACCAAATTCTTGATTTTCTTGATCCAAAACTTGATTTTTGTATTCGCGACCAAATTCTTGATTTTCTTGATCCAAAACTGGATTTTTGTATTCGCGACCAATTTCTTGATTTTCTTGACCCAAAACTAGATTTTTGTATTCGCGACCCAATTCTTTATTTTCTTGATCCAAAACTAGATTTTTGTATTCGCCACGCAGTTCTTGATTTTCTTGATCCAAAACTAGATTTTTGTATTCGCGACCAAATTCTTGATTTTCTTGATCCAAAACTAGATTTTTGTATTCGCCACGCAGTTCTTTATTTTCTTGATCCAAAACTAGATTTTTGTATTCGCGACCAATTTCTTGATTTTCTTGATCCAAAACTAGATTTTTGTATTCGCGACCCAATTCTTGATTTTCTTGATCCAAAACTAGATTTTTGTATTCGCCACGCAGTTCTTGATTTTCTTGATCGAAAACTAGATTTTTGTATTCGCGACCAAATTCTTGATTTTCTTGATCCAAAACTAGATTTTTGTATTCGCGACCCAATTCTTGTTTTTCTTGATCCAAAACTAGATTTTTGTATTCGCCACGCTGTTCTTGATTTTCTTGATCCAAAACTAGATTTTTGTATTCGCCACGCAGTTCTTGATTTTCTTGATCCAAAACTAGATTTTTGTATTCGCGACCAAATTCTTGATTTTCTTGATCCAAAACTAGATTTTTGTATTCGATACGCAGTTCTTGATTTTCTTGATCCAAAACTAGATATTTGTTTTCGCGACCAAATTCTTGATTTTCTTGATCCAAAACTAGATTTTTGTATTCGCGACCAAATTCTTGATTTTCTAGATCCAAAACTGGATTTTTGTATTCGCGACCAACTTCTTGATTTTCTTGATCCAAAACTAGATTTTTGTATTCGATACCCAGTTCTTGATTTTCTTGATCCAAAACAAGATATTTGTTTTCGCGACCAAATTCTTGATTTTCTTGATCCAAAACTAGATTTTTGTATTCGCGACCAAATTCTTGATTTTCTTGATCCAAAACTAGATTTTTGTATTCGCGACCAACTTCTTGATTTTCTTGATCCAAAACTAGAATTTTATATTCGCCATACAGTTCTTGATTTTCTTGATCCAAAACTATATTTTTGTATGCGCGACCAAATTCTTGATTTTCTTGATCCAAAACTAGATTTTTGTATTCGCGACCAACTTCTTGATTTTCTTGATCCAAAACTAGAATTTTATATTCGCCATACAGTTCTTGATTTTCTTGATCCAAAACTATATTTTTGTATGCGCGACCAAATTCTTGATTTTCTTGATCCAAAACTAGATTTTGTATTCGCGACCCAATTCTTGATTTTCTTGATCCAAAACTAGATTTTTGTATTCGCGACCCAATTCTTGATTTTCTTGATCCAAAACTAGATTTTTGTATTCGCGACCAAATTCTTGATTTTCTTGATCCAAAACTTGATTTTTGTATTCGTGACCAAATTCTTGATTTTCTTGATCCAAAACTAGATTTTTGTATTCGCGACCAATTTCTTGATTTTCTTGACCCAAAACTAGATTTTTGTATTCGCGACCAAATTCTTGATTTTCTTGATCCAAAACTAGATTTTGTATTCGCGACCCAATTCTTGATTTTCTTGATCCAAAACTAGATTTTTGTATTCGCGACCCAATTCTTGATTTTCTTGATCCAAAACTAGATTTTTGTATTCGCGACCAAATTCTTGATTTTCTTGATCCAAAACTTGATTTTTGTATTCGCGACCAAATTCTTGATTTTCTTGATCCAAAACTAGATTTTTGTATTCGCGACCAACTTCTTGATTTTCTTGATCCAAAACTAGATTTTTATATTCGCCATATAGTTCTTGATTTTCTTGATCCAAAACTATATTTTTGTATGCGCGACCAAATTCTTGATTTTCTTGATCCAAAACTAGATTTTGTATTCGCGACCCAATTCTTGATTTTCTTGATCCAAAACTAGATTTTTGTATTCGATACGCAGTTCTTGATTTTCTTGATCCAAAATTAGATATTTGTTTTCGCGACCAAATTCTTGATTTTCTTGATCCAAAACTAGATTTTTGTATTCGCGACCAAATTCTTGATTTTCTAGATCCAAAACTGGATTTTTGTATTCGCGACCAACTTCTTGATTTTCTTGATCCAAAACTAGATTTTTGTATTCGATACCCAGTTCTTGATTTTCTTGATCCAAAACAAGATATTTGTTTTCGCGACCAAATTCTTGATTTTCTTGATCCAAAACTAGATTTTTGTATTCGCGACCAAATTCTTGATTTTCTTGATCCAAAACTAGATTTTTGTATTCGCGACCAACTTCTTGATTTTCTTGATCCAAAACTAGAATTTTATATTCGCCATACAGTTCTTGATTTTCTTGATCCAAAACTATATTTTTGTATGCGCGACCAAATTCTTGATTTTCTTGATCCAAAACTAGATTTTTGTATTCGCGACCAACTTCTTGATTTTCTTGATCCAAAACTAGAATTTTATATTCGCCATACAGTTCTTGATTTTCTTGATCCAAAACTATATTTTTGTATGCGCGACCAAATTCTTGATTTTCTTGATCCAAAACTAGATTTTGTATTCGCGACCCAATGCTTGATTTTCTTGATCCAAAACTAGATTTTTGTATTCGCGACCCAATTCTTGATTTTCTTGATCCAAAACTAGATTTTTGTATTCGCGACCAAATTCTTGATTTTCTTGATCCAAAACTTGATTTTTGTATTCGCGACCAAATTCTTGATTTTCTTGATCCAAAACTAGATTTTTGTATTCGCGACCAATTTCTTGATTTTCTTGACCCAAAACTAGATTTTTGTATTCGCGACCCAATTCTTTATTTTCTTGATCCAAAACTAGATTTTTGTATTCGCCACGCAGTTCTTGATTTTCTTGATCCAAAACTAGATTTTTGTATTCGCGACCAAATTCTTGATTTTCTTGATCCAAAACTAGATTTTTGTATTCGCGACCAAATTCTTGATTTTCTTGATCCAAAACTAGATTTTGTATTCGCGACCCAATTCTTGATTTTCTTGATCCAAAACTAGATTTTTGTATTCGCGACCCAATTCTTGATTTTCTTGATCCAAAACTAGATTTTTGTATTCGCGACCATATTCTTGATTTTCTTGATCCAAAACTTGATTTTTGTATTCGCGACCAAATTCTTGATTTTCTTGATCCAAAACTAGATTTTTGTATTCGCGACCAATTTCTTGATTTTCTTGACCCAAAACTAGATTTTTGTATTCGCGACCCAATTCTTTATTTTCTTGATCCAAAACTAGATTTTTGTATTCGCCACGCAGTTCTTGATTTTCTTGATCCAAAACTAGATTTTTGTATTCGCGACCAAATTCTTGATTTTCTTGATCCAAAACTAGATTTTTGTATTCGCGACCAAATTCTTGATTTTCTTGATCCAAAACTAGATTTTGTATTCGCGACCCAATTCTTGATTTTCTTGATCCAAAACTAGATTTTTGTATTCGCGACCCAATTCTTGATTTTCTTGATCCAAAACTAGATTTTTGTATTCGCGACCAAATTCTTGATTTTCTTGATCCAAAACTTGATTTTTGTATTCGCGACCAAATTCTTGATTTTCTTGATCCAAAACTAGATTTTTGTATTCGCGACCAATTTCTTGATTTTCTTGATCCAAAACTAGAATTTTATATTCGCCATACAGTTCTTGATTTTCTTGATCCAAAACTATATTTTTGTATGCGCGACCAAATTCTTGATTTTCTTGATCCAAAACTAGATTTTTGTATTCGCGACCAACTTCTTGATTTTCTTGATCCAAAACTAGAATTTTATATTCGCCATACAGTTCTTGATTTTCTTGATCCAAAACTATATTTTTGTATGCGCGACCAAATTCTTGATTTTCTTGATCCAAAACTAGATTTTGTATTCGCGACCCAATGCTTGATTTTCTTGATCCAAAACTAGATTTTTGTATTCGCGACCCAATTCTTGATTTTCTTGATCCAAAACTAGATTTTTGTATTCGCGACCAAATTCTTGATTTTCTTGATCCAAAACTTGATTTTTGTATTCGCGACCAAATTCTTGATTTTCTTGATCCAAAACTAGATTTTTGTATTCGCGACCAATTTCTTGATTTTCTTGACCCAAAACTAGATTTTTGTATTCGCGACCCAATTCTTTATTTTCTTGATCCAAAACTAGATTTTTGTATTCGCCACGCAGTTCTTGATTTTCTTGATCCAAAACTAGATTTTTGTATTCGCGACCAAATTCTTGATTTTCTTGATCCAAAACTAGATTTTTGTATTCGCGACCAAATTCTTGATTTTCTTGATCCAAAACTAGATTTTGTATTCGCGACCCAATTCTTGATTTTCTTGATCCAAAACTAGATTTTTGTATTCGCGACCCAATTCTTGATTTTCTTGATCCAAAACTAGATTTTTGTATTCGCGACCATATTCTTGATTTTCTTGATCCAAAACTTGATTTTTGTATTCGCGACCAAATTCTTGATTTTCTTGATCCAAAACTAGATTTTTGTATTCGCGACCAATTTCTTGATTTTCTTGACCCAAAACTAGATTTTTGTATTCGCGACCCAATTCTTTATTTTCTTGATCCAAAACTAGATTTTTGTATTCGCCACGCAGTTCTTGATTTTCTTGATCCAAAACTAGATTTTTGTATTCGCGACCAAATTCTTGATTTTCTTGATCCAAAACTAGATTTTTGTATTCGCGACCAAATTCTTGATTTTCTTGATCCAAAACTAGATTTTGTATTCGCGACCCAATTCTTGATTTTCTTGATCCAAAACTAGATTTTTGTATTCGCGACCCAATTCTTGATTTTCTTGATCCAAAACTAGATTTTTGTATTCGCGACCAAATTCTTGATTTTCTTGATCCAAAACTTGATTTTTGTATTCGCGACCAAATTCTTGATTTTCTTGATCCAAAACTAGATTTTTGTATTCGCGACCAATTTCTTGATTTTCTTGACCCAAAACTAGATTTTTGTATTCGCGACCCAATTCTTTATTTTCTTGATCCAAAACTAGATTTTTATATTCGCCACGCAGTTCTTGATTTTCTTGATCCAAAACTAGATTTTTGTATTCGCGACCAAATTCTTGATTTTCTTGATCCAAAACTAGATTTTTGTATTCGCGACCAAATTCTTGATTTTCTTGATCCAAAACTAGATTTTTGTATTCGCGACCAAATTCTTGATTTTCTTAATCCAAAACTAGATTTTTGTATTCGCGACCAAATTCTTGATTTTCTTGATCCAAAACTAGATTTTTGTATTCGCGACCAATTTCTTGATTTTCTTGACCCAAAACTAGATTTTTGTATTCGCGACCCAATTCTTTATTTTCTTGATCCAAAACTAGATTTTTGTATTCGCCACGCAGTTCTTGATTTTCTTGATCCAAAACTAGATTTTTGTATTCGCCACGCAGTTCTTGATTTTCTTGATCCAAAACTAGATTTTTGTATTCGCGACCAAATTCTTGATTTTCTTGATCCAAAACTAGATTTTTGTATTCGCGACCAAATTCTTGATTTTCTAGATCCAAAACTGGATTTTTGTATTCGCGACCAACTTCTTGATTTTCTTGATCCAAAACTAGATTTTTGTATTCGATACGCAGTTCTTGATTTTCTTGATCCAAAACTAGATATTTGTTTTCGCGACCAAATTCTTGATTTTCTTGATCCAAAACTAGATTTTTGTATTCGCGACCAAATTCTTGATTTTCTAGATCCAAAACTGGATTTTTGTATTCGCGACCAACTTCTTGATTCTCTTGATCCAAAACTAGATTTTTGTATTCGATACGCAGTTCTTGATTTTCTTGATCCAAAACAAGATATTTGTTTTCGCGACCAAATTCTTGATTTTCTTGATCCAAAACTAGATTTTTGTATTCGCCACGCAGTTCTTGATTTTCTTGATCCAAAACTAGATTTTTGTATTCGCCACGCAGTTCTTGATTTTCTTGATCCAAAACTAGATTTTTGTATTCGCGACCAAATTCTTGATTTTCTTGATCCAAAACTAGATTTTTGTATTCGCCACGCAGTTCTTGATTTTCTTGATCCAAAACTAGATTTTTGTATTCGCCACGCAGTTCTTGATTTTCTTGATCCAAAACTAGATTTTTGTATTCGCGACCAAATTCTTGATTTTCTTGATCCAAAACTAGATTTTTGTATTCGCGACCAAATTCTTGATTTTCTAGATCCAAAACTGGATTTTTGTATTCGCGACCAACTTCTTGATTTTCTTGATCCAAAACTAGATTTTTGTATTCGATACGCAGTTCTTGATTTTCTTGATCCAAAACTAGATATTTGTTTTCGCGACCAAATTCTTGATTTTCTTGATCCAAAACTAGATTTTTGTATTCGCGACCAAATTCTTGATTTTCTAGATCCAAAACTGGATTTTTGTATTCGCGACCAACTTCTTGATTCTCTTGATCCAAAACTAGATTTTTGTATTCGATACGCAGTTCTTGATTTTCTTGATCCAAAACAAGATATTTGTTTTCGCGACCAAATTCTTGATTTTCTTGATCCAAAACTAGATTTTTGTATTCGCGACCAAATTCTTGATTTTCTTGATCCAAAACTAGATTTTTGTATTCGCGACCAAATTCTTGATTTTCTTGATCCAAAACTAGATTTTTGTATTCGCCACGCAGTTCTTGATTTTCTTGATCCAAAACTAGATTTTTGTATTCGCCACGCAGTTCTTGATTTTCTTGATCCAAAACTAGATTTTTGTATTCGCGACCAAATTCTTGATTTTCTTGATCCAAAACTAGATTTTTGTATTCGATACGCAGTTCTTGATTTTCTTTATCCAAAACTAGATATTTGTTTTCGCGACCAAATTCTTGATTTCTTGATCCAAAACTAGATTTTTGTATTCGCGACCAAATTCTTGATTTTCTAGATCCAAAACTGGATTTTTGTATTCGCGACCAACTTCTTGATTTTCTTGATCCAAAACTAGATTTTTGTATTCGATACGCAGTTCTTGATTTTCTTGATCCAAAACTAGATATTTTTATTCGCGACCAAATTCTTGATTTTCTTGATCCAAAACTAGATTTTTGTATTCGCGACCAACTTCTTGATTTTCTTGATCCAAAACTAGATTTTTATATTCGCCATACAGTTCTTGATTTTCTTGATCCAAAACTATATTTTTGTATGCGCGACCAAATTCTTGATTTTCTTGATCCAAAACTAGATTTTGTATTCGCGGCCCAATTCTTGATTTTCTTGATCCAAAACTAGATTTTTGTATTCGCGACCCAATTCTCAATTTTCTTGATCCAAAACTAGATTTTTGTATTCGCGACCAAATTCTTGATTTTCTTGATCCAAAACTTGATTTTTGTATTCGCGACCAAATTCTTGATTTTCTTGATCCAAAACTAGATTTTTGTATTCGCGACCAAATTCTTGATTTTCTTGATCCAAAACTAGATTTTTGTATTCGCGACCAAATTATGGATTTTCTTGATCAAAAATTTGATTTTTGTATTCGCGACCAAATTCTTGATTTTCTTGATCCAAAACTTGATTTTTGTATTCGCGACCAAATTCTTGATTTTCTTGATCCAAAACTAGATTTTTGTATTCGCGACCAAATTCTTGATTTTCTTGATCCAAAACTAGATTTTTGTATTCGCGACCAAATTATTGATTTTCTTGATCAAAAATTTGATTTTTGTATTCGCGACCAAATTCTTGATTTTCTAGATCCAAAACTGGATTTTTGTATTCGCGACCAACTTCTTGATTTTCTTGATCCAAAACTAGATTTTTGTATTCGCGACCAAATTCTTGATTTTCTTGATCCAAAACTAGATTTTTGTATTCGCGACCAAATTCTTGATTTTCTAGATCCAAAACTGGATTTTTGTATTCGCGACCAACTTCTTGATTTTCTTGATCCAAAACTAGATTTTTGTATTCGATACGCAGTTCTTGATTTTTTTCTTGATCCAAAACAAAATATTTGTTTTCGCGACCAAATTCTTGATTTTCTTGATCCAAAACTAGATTTTTGTATTCGCGACCAAATTCTTGATTTTCTTGATCCAAAACTAGATTTTTGTATTCGCGACCAAATTCTTGATTTTCTTGATCCAAAACTTGATTTTTGTATTCGCGACCAAATTCTTGATTTTCTTGATCCAAAACTAGATTTTTGTATTCGCGACCAAATTCTTGATTTTCTTGATCCAAAACTAGATTTTTGTATTCGCGACCAAATTATGGATTTTCTTGATCAAAAATTTGATTTTTGTATTCGCGACCAAATTCTTGATTTTCTTGATCCAAAACTTGATTTTTGTATTCGCGACCAAATTCTTGATTTTCTTGATCCAAAACTAGATTTTTGTATTCGCGACCAAATTCTTGATTTTCTTGATCCAAAACTAGATTTTTGTATTCGCGACCAAATTATTGATTTTCTTGATCAAAAATTTGATTTTTGTATTCGCGACCAAATTCTTGATTTTCTTGATCCAAAACTAGATATTTGTTTTCGCGACCAAATTCTTGATTTTCTTGATCCAAAACTAGATTTTTTTATTCGCGACCAAATTCTTGATTTTCTTGATCCAAAACTAGATTTTTGTATTCGCGACCAACTTCTTTATTTTATTGATCCAAAACTAGATTTTTATATTCGCCATACAGTTCTTGATTTTCTTGATCCAAAACTATATTTTTGTATGCGCGACCAAATTCTTGATTTTCTTGATCCAAAACTAGATTTTGTATTCGCGACCCAATTCTTGATTTTCTTGATCCAAAACTAGATTTTTGTATTCGCGACCCAATTCTTGATTTTCTTGATCCAAAACTAGATTTTTGTATTCGCGACCAAATTCTTGATTTTCTTGATCCAAAACTTGATTTTTGTATTCGCGACCAAATTCTTGATTTTCTTGATCCAAAACTAGATTTTTGTATTCGCGACCAAATTCTTGATTTTCTTGATCCAAAACTAGATTTTTGTATTCGCGACCAAATTATTGATTTTCTTGATCAAAAATTTGATTTTTGTATTCGCGACCAAATTCTTGATTTTCTTGATCCAAAACTAGATTTTTGTATTCGCGACCAAATTCTTGATTTTCTTGATCCAAAACTAGATTTTTGTATTCGCGACCAAATTCTTGATTTTCTTGATCCAAAACTAGATTTTTCTATTCGCGACCAAATTCTTGATTTTCTTGATCAAAAATTTGATTTTTGTATTCGCGACCCAATTCTTGATTTTCTTGATCCAAAACTAAATTTTTGTATTCGCGACCAAATTCTTGATTTTCTTGATCCAAAACTTGATTTTTGTATTCGCGACCAATTTCTTGATTTTCTTGATCCAAAACTAGATTTTTGTATTCGCCACGCAGTTCTTGATTTTCTTGATCCAAAACTAGATTTTTGTACTCGCGACAAATTTCTTGATTTTCTTGATCCAAAACTAGATTTTTGTGTTCGCGACCCAATTCTTGATTTTCTTGATCCAAAACTAGATTTTTGTATTCGCCACGCTGTTCTTTATTTTCTTGATCCAAAACTAGATTTTTGTATTCGCGACCAAATTCTTGATTTTCTTGATCCAAAACTAGATTTTTGTATTCGCCACGCAGTTCTTGATTTTCTTGATCCAAAACTAGATTTTTGTATTCGCCACGCAGTTCTTGATTTTCTTGATCCAAAACTAGATTTTTGTATTCGCGACCAAATTCTTGATTTTCTTGATCCAAAACTAGATTTTTGTATTCGATACGCAGTTCTTGATTTTCTTGATCCAAAACTAGATATTTGTTTTCGCGACCAAATTCTTGATTTTCTTGATCCAAAACTAGATTTTTGTATTCGCGACCAAATTCTTGATTTTCTAGATCCAAAACTGGATTTTTGTATTCGCGACCAACTTCTTGATTTTCTTGATCCAAAACTAGATTTTTGTATTCGATACGCAGTTCTTGATTTTCTTGATCCAAAACAAGATATTTGTTTTCGCGACCAAATTCTTGATTTTCTTGATCCAAAAATAGATTTTTGTATTCGCGACCAAATTCTTGATTTTCTTGATCCAAAACTAGATTTTTGTATTCGCGACCAACTTCTTGATTTTCTTGATCCAAAACTAGATTTTTATATTCGCCATACAGTTCTTGATTTTCTTGATCCAAAACTATATTTTTGTATGCGCGACCAAATTCTTGATTTTCTTGATCCAAAACTAGATTTTGTATTCGCGACCCAATTCTTGATTTTCTTGATCCAAAACTAGATTTTTGTATTCGTGACCCAATTCTTGATTTTCTTGATCCAAAACTAGATTTTTGTATTCGCCACGCTGTTCTTTATTTTCTTGATCCAAAACTAGATTTTTGTATTCGCGACCAAATTCTTGATTTTCTTGATCCAAAACTAGATTTTTGTATTCGCCACGCAGTTCTTGATTTTCTTGATCCAAAACTAGATTTTTGTATTCGCCACGCAGTTCTTGATTTTCTTGATCCAAAACTAAATTTTTGTATTCGCGACCAAATTCTTGATTTTCTTGATCCAAAACTAGATTTTTGTATTCGATACGCAGTTCTTGATTTTCTTGATCCAAAACTAGATATTTGTTTTCGCGACCAAATTCTTGATTTTCTTGATCCAAAACTAGATTTTTGTATTCGCGACCAAATTCTTGATTTTCTAGATCCAAAACTGGATTTTTGTATTCGCGACCAACTTCTTGATTTTCTTGATCCAAAACTAGATTTTTGTATTCGATACGCAGTTCTTGATTTTCTTGATCCAAAACAAGATATTTGTTTTCGCGACCAAATTCTTGATTTTCTTGATCCAAAACTAGATTTTTGTATTCGCGACCAAATTCTTGATTTTCTTGATCCAAAACTAGATTTTTGTATTCGCGACCAAATTCTTGATTTTCTTGATCCAAAACTAGATTTTTGTATTCGCCACGCAATTCTTGATTTTCTTGATCCAAAACTAGATTTTTGTATTCGCCACGCAGTTCTTGATTTTCTTGATCCAAAACTAGATTTTTGTATTCGCGACCAAATTCTTGATTTTCTTGATCCAAAACTAGATTTTTGTATTCGATACGCAGTTCTTGATTTTCTTTATCCAAAACTAGATATTTGTTTTCGCGACCAAATTCTTGATTTCTTGATCCAAAACTAGATTTTTGTATTCGCGACCAAATTCTTGATTTTCTAGATCCAAAACTGGATTTTTGTATTCGCGACCAACTTCTTGATTTTCTTGATCCAAAACTAGATTTTTGTATTCGATACGCAGTTCTTGATTTTCTTGATCCAAAACTAGATATTTGTTTTCGCGACCAAATTCTTGATTTTCTTGATCCAAAACTAGATTTTTTTATTCGCGACCAAATTCTTGATTTTCTTGATCCAAAACTAGATTTTTGTATTCGCGACCAACTTCTTGATTTTCTTGATCCAAAACTAGATTTTTATATTCGCCATACAGTTCTTGATTTTCTTGATCCAAAACTATATTTTTGTATGCGCGACCAAATTCTTGATTTTCTTGATCCAAAACTAGATTTTGTATTCGCGACCCAATTCTTGATTTTCTTGATCCAAAACTAGATTTTTGTATTCGCGACCCAATTCTTGATTTTCTTGATCCAAAACTAGATTTTTGTTTTCGCGACCAAATTCTTGATTTTCTTGATCCAAAACTAGATTTTTGTATTCGCGACCAAATTCTTGATTTTCTTGATCCAAAACTAGATTTTTGTATTCGCGACCAAATTCTTGATTTTCTTGATCCAAAACTAGATTTTTGTATTCGCGACCAAATTATTGATTTTCTTGATCAAAAATTTGATTTTTGTATTCGCGACCAAATTCTTGATTTTCTTGATCCAAAACTAGATTTTTGTATTCGCGACCAAATTCTTGATTTTCTTGATCCAAAACTAGATTTTTGTATTCGCGACCAAATTCTTGATTTTCTTGATCCAAAACTAGATTTTTCTATTCGCGACCAAATTCTTGATTTTCTTGATCAAAAATTTGATTTTTGTATTCGCGACCCAATTCTTGATTTTCTTGATCCAAAACTAAATTTTTGTATTCGCGACCAAATTCTTGATTTTCTTGATCCAAAACTTGATTTTTGTATTCGCGACCAATTTCTTGATTTTCTTGATCCAAAACTAGATTTTTGTATTCGCCACGCAGTTCTTGATTTTCTTGATCCAAAACTAGATTTTTGTACTCGCGACAAATTTCTTGATTTTCTTGATCCAAAACTAGATTTTTGTGTTCGCGACCCAATTTTTGATTTTCTTGATCCAAAACTAGATTTTTGTATTCGCCACGCTGTTCTTTATTTTCTTGATCCAAAACTAGATTTTTGTATTCGCGACCAAATTCTTGATTTTCTTGATCCAAAACTAGATTTTTGTATTCGCCACGCAGTTCTTGATTTTCTTGATCCAAAACTAGATTTTTGTATTCGCCACGCAGTTCTTGATTTTCTTGATCCAAAACTAGATTTTTGTATTCGCGACCAAATTCTTGATTTTCTTGATCCAAAACTAGATTTTTGTATTCGATACGCAGTTCTTGATTTTCTTGATCCAAAACTAGATATTTGTTTTCGCGACCAAATTCTTGATTTTCTTGATCCAAAACTAGATTTTTGTATTCGCGACCAAATTCTTGATTTTCTAGATCCAAAACTGGATTTTTGTATTCGCGACCAACTTCTTGATTTTCTTGATCCAAAACTAGATTTTTGTATTCGATACGCAGTTCTTGATTTTCTTGATCCAAAACAAGATATTTGTTTTCGCGACCAAATTCTTGATTTTCTTGATCCAAAACTAGATTTTTGTATTCGCGACCAAATTCTTGATTTTCTTGATCCAAAACTAGATTTTTGTATTCGCGACCAACTTCTTGATTTTCTTGATCCAAAACTAGATTTTTATATTCGCCATACAGTTCTTGATTTTCTTGATCCAAAACTATATTTTTGTATGCGCGACCAAATTCTTGATTTTCTTGATCCAAAACTAGATTTTGTATTCGCGACCCAATTCTTGATTTTCTTGATCCAAAACTAGATTTTTGTATTCGTGACCCAATTCTTGATTTTCTTGATCCAAAACTAGATTTTTGTATTCGCCACGCTGTTCTTTATTTTCTTGATCCAAAACTAGATTTTTGTATTCGCGACCAAATTCTTGATTTTCTTGATCGAAAACTAGATTTTTGTATTCGCCACGCAGTTCTTGATTTTCTTGATCCAAAACTAGATTTTTGTATTCGCCACGCAGTTCTTGATTTTCTTGATCCAAAACTAAATTTTTGTATTCGCGACCAAATTCTTGATTTTCTTGATCCAAAACTAGATTTTTGTATTCGATACGCAGTTCTTGATTTTCTTGATCCAAAACTAGATATTTGTTTTCGCGACCAAATTCTTGATTTTCTTGATCCAAAACTAGATTTTTGTATTCGCGACCAAATTCTTGATTTTCTAGATCCAAAACTGGATTTTTGTATTCGCGACCAACTTCTTGATTTTCTTGATCCAAAACTAGATTTTTGTATTCGATACGCAGTTCTTGATTTTCTTGATCCAAAACAAGATATTTGTTTTCGCGACCAAATTCTTGATTTTCTTGATCCAAAACTAGATTTTTGTATTCGCGACCAAATTCTTGATTTTCTTGATCCAAAACTAGATTTTTGTATTCGCGACCAACTTCTTGATTTTCTTGATCCAAAACTAGATTTTTATATTCGCCATACAGTTCTTGATTTTCTTGATCCAAAACTATATTTTTGTATGCGCGACCAAATTCTTGATTTTCTTGATCCAAAACTAGATTTTGTATTCGCGACCCAATTCTTGATTTTCTTGATCCAAAACTAAATTTTTGTATTCGCGACCAAATTCTTGATTTTCTTGATCCAAAACTTGATTTTTGTATTCGCGACCAATTTCTTGATTTTCTTGATCCAAAACTAGATTTTTGTATTCGCCACGCAGTTCTTGATTTTCTTGATCCAAAACTAGATTTTTGTACTCGCGACAAATTTCTTGATTTTCTTGATCCAAAACTAGATTTTTGTGTTCGCGACCCAATTCTTGATTTTCTTGATCCAAAACTAGATTTTTGTATTCGCCACGCTGTTCTTTATTTTCTTGATCCAAAACTAGATTTTTGTATTCGCGACCAAATTCTTGATTTTCTTGATCCAAAACTAGATTTTTGTATTCGCCACGCAGTTCTTGATTTTCTTGATCCAAAACTAGATTTTTGTATTCGCCACGCAGTTCTTGATTTTCTTGATCCAAAACTAGATTTTTGTATTCGCGACCAAATTCTTGATTTTCTTGATCCAAAACTAGATTTTTGTATTCGATACGCAGTTCTTGATTTTCTTGATCCAAAACTAGATATTTGTTTTCGCGACCAAATTCTTGATTTTCTTGATCCAAAACTAGATTTTTGTATTCGCGACCAAATTCTTGATTTTCTAGATCCAAAACTGGATTTTTGTATTCGCGACCAACTTCTTGATTTTCTTGATCCAAAACTAGATTTTTGTATTCGATACGCAGTACTTGATTTTCTTGATCCAAAACAAGATATTTGTTTTCGCGACCAAATTCTTGATTTTCTTGATCCAAAACTAGATTTTTGTATTCGCGACCAAATTCTTGATTTTCTTGATCCAAAACTAGATTTTTGTATTCGCGACCAACTTCTTGATTTTCTTGATCCAAAACTAGATTTTTATATTCGCCATACAGTTCTTGATTTTCTTGATCCAAAACTATATTTTTGTATGCGCGACCAAATTCTTGATTTTCTTGATCCAAAACTAGATTTTGTATTCGCGACCCAATTCTTGATTTTCTTGATCCAAAACTAGATTTTTGTATTCGTGACCCAATTCTTGATTTTCTTGATCCAAAACTAGATTTTTGTATTCGCCACGCTGTTCTTTATTTTCTTGATCCAAAACTAGATTTTTGTATTCGCGACCAAATTCTTGATTTTCTTGATCCAAAACTAGATTTTTGTATTCGCCACGCAGTTCTTGATTTTCTTGATCCAAAACTAGATTTTTGTATTCGCCACGCAGTTCTTGATTTTCTTGATCCAAAACTATATTTTTGTATTCGCGACCAAATTCTTGATTTTCTTGATCCAAAACTAGATTTTTGTATTCGATACGCAGTTCTTGATTTTCTTGATCCAAAACTAGATATTTGTTTTCGCGACCAAATTCTTGATTTTCTTGATCCAAAACTAGATTTTTGTATTCGCGACCAAATTCTTGATTTTCTAGATCCAAAACTGGATTTTTGTATTCGCGACCAACTTCTTGATTTTCTTGATCCAAAACTAGATTTTTGTATTCGATACGCAGTTCTTGATTTTCTTGATCCAAAACAAGATATTTGTTTTCGCGACCAAATTCTTGATTTTCTTGATCCAAAACTAGATTTTTGTATTCGCGACCAAATTCTTGATTTTCTTGATCCAAAACTAGATTTTTGTATTCGCGACCAACTTCTTGATTTTCTTGATCCAAAACTAGATTTTTATATTCGCCATACAGTTCTTGATTTTCTTGATCCAAAACTATATTTTTGTATGCGCGACCAAATTCTTGATTTTCTTGATCCAAAACTAGATTTTGTATTCGCGACCCAATTCTTGATTTTCTTGATCCAAAACTAGATTTTTGTATTCGTGACCCAATTCTTGATTTTCTTGATCCAAAACTAGATTTTTGTATTCGCGACCAAATTCTTGATTTTCTTGATCCAAAACTTGATTTTTGTATTCGCGACCAAATTCTTGATTTTCTTGATCCAAAACTAGATTTTTGTATTCGCGACCAATTTCTTGATTTTCTTGACCCAAAACTAGATTTTTGTATTCGCCACGCAGTTCTTGATTTTCTTGATCCAAAACTAGATTTTTGTATTCGCGACCAAATTCTTGATTTTCTTGATCCAAAACTAGATTTTTATATTCGCCATACAGTTCTTGATTTTCTTGATCCAAAACTATATTTTTGTATGCGCGACCAAATTCTTGATTTTCTTGATCCAAAACTAGATTTTGTATTCGCGACCCAATTCTTGATTTTCTTGATCCAAAACTAGATTTTTGTATTCGCGACCCAATTCTTGATTTTCTTGATCCAAAACTAGATTTTTGTATTCGCGACCAAATTCTTGATTTTCTTGATCCAAAACTTGATTTTTGTATTCGCGACCAAATTCATGATTTTCTTGATCCAAAACTAGATTTTTGTATTCGCGACCAAATTCTTGATTTTCTTGATCCAAAACTAGATTTTTGTATTCGCGACCAAATTATTGATTTTCTTGATCAAAAATTTGATTTTTGTATTCGCGACCAAATTCTTGATTTTCTTGATCCAAAACTAGATTTTTGTATTCGCGACCAAATTCTTGATTTTCTTGATCCAAAACTAGATTTTTGTATTCGCGACCAAATTCTTGATTTTCTTGATCCAAAACTAGATTTTTGTATTCGCGACCAAATTCTTGATTTTCTTGATCAAAAATTTGATTTTTGTATTCGCGACCCAATTCTTGATTTTCTTGATCCAAAACTAAATTTTTGTATTCGCGACAAATTTCTTGATTTTCTTGATCCAAAATTAGATTTTTGTATTCGCGACCAAATTCTTGATTTTCTTGATCCAAAACTAGATTTTTGTATTCGCCACGCAGTTCTTGATTTTCTTGATCCAAAACTAGATTTTTGTATTCGCGACCCAATTCTTGATTTTCTTGATCCAAAACTAGATTTTTGTATTCGCCACGCAGTTCTTGATTTTCTTGATCGAAAACTAGATTTTTGTATTCGCGACCAAATTCTTGATTTTCTTGATCCAAAACTAGATTTTTGTATTCGCGACCCAATTCTTGTTTTTCTTGATCCAAAACTAGATTTTTGTATTCGCCACGCTGTTCTTTATTTTCTTGATCCAAAACTAGATTTTTGTATTCGCCACGCAGTTCTTGATTTTCTTGATCCAAAACTAGATTTTTGTATTCGCCACGCAGTTCTTGATTTTCTTGATCCAAAACTAGATTTTTGTATTCGCGACCAAATTCTTGATTTTCTTGATCCAAAACTAGATTTTTGTATTCGATACGCAGTTCTTGATTTTCTTGATCCAAAACTAGATATTTGTTTTCGCGACCAAATTCTTGATTTTCTTGATCCAAAACTAGATTTTTGTATTCGCGACCAAATTCTTGATTTTCTAGATCCAAAACTGGATTTTTGTATTCGCGACCAACTTCTTGATTTTCTTGATCCAAAACTAGATTTTTGTATTCGATACGCAGTTCTTGATTTTCTTGATCCAAAACAAGATATTTGTTTTCGCGACCAAATTCTTGATTTTCTTGATCCAAAACTAGATTTTTGTATTCGCGACCAAATTCTTCATTTTCTTGATCCAAAACTAGATTTTTGTATTCGCGACCAACTTCTTGATTTTCTTGATCCAAAACTAGATTTTTATATTCGCCATACAGTTCTTGATTTTCTTGATCCAAAACTATATTTTTGTATGCGCGACCAAATTCTTGATTTTCTTGATCCAAAACTAGATTTTGTATTCGCGACCCAATTCTTGATTTTCTTGATCCAAAACTAGATTTTTGTATTCGCGACCCAATTCTTGATTTTCTTGATCCAAAACTAGATTTTTGTATTCGCGACCAAATTCTTGATTTTCTTGATCCAAAACATGATTTTTGTATTCGCGACCAAATTCTTGATTTTCTTGATCCAAAACTAGATTTTTGTATTCGCGACCAATTTCTTGATTTTCTTGACCCAAAACTAGATTTTTGTATTCGCGACCCAATTCTTTATTTTCTTGATCCAAAACTAGATTTTTGTATTCGCCACGCAGTTCTTGATTTTCTTGATCCAAAACTAGATTTTTGTATTCGCGACCAAATTCTTGATTTTCTTGATCCAAAACTAGATTTTTGTATTCGCGACCAAATTCTTGATTTTCTTAATCCAAAACTAGATTTTGTATTCGCGACCCAATTCTTGATTTTCTTGATCCAAAACTAGATTTTTGTATTCGCGACCCAATTCTTGATTTTCTTGATCCAAAACTAGATTTTTGTATTCGCGACCAAATTCTTGATTTTCTTGATCCAAAACTAGATTTTTGTATTCGCGACCAATTTCTTGATTTTCTTGACCCAAAACTAGATTTTTATATTCGCGACCCAATTCTTTATTTTCTTGATCCAAAACTAGATTTTTGTATTCGCCACGCAGTTCTTGATTTTCTTGATCCAAAACTAGATTTTTGTATTCGCGACCAAATTCTTGATTTTCTTGATCCAAAACTAGATTTTTGTATTCGCGACCAAATTCTTGATTTTCTTGATCCAAAACTAGATTTTTGTATTCGCGACCAAATTCTTGATTTTCTTGATCCAAAACTAGATTTTTGTATTCGCGACCAAATTCTTGATTTTCTTGATCCAAAACTAGATTTTTGTATTCGCGACCAAATTCTTGATTTTCTTGATCAAAAATTTGATTTTTGTATTCGCGACCCAATTCTTGATTTTCTTGATCCAAAACTAAATTTTTGTATTCGCGACAAATTTCTTGATTTTCTTGATCCAAAACTTGATTTTTGTATTCGCGACCAAATTCTTGATTTTCTTGATCCAAAACTAGATTTTTGTATTCGCGACCAACTTCTTGATTTTCTTGATCCAAAACTAGATTTTTATATTCGCCATACAGTTCTTGATTTTCTTGATCCAAAACTATATTTTTGTATGCGCGACCAAATTCTTGATTTTCTTGATCCAAAACTAGATTTTGTATTCGCGACCCAATTCTTGATTTTCTTGATCCAAAACTAGATTTTTGTATTCGCGACCCAATTCTTGATTTTCTTGATCCAAAACTAGATTTTTGTATTCGCGACCAAATTCTTGATTTTCTTGATCCAAAACTTGATTTTTGTATTCGCGACCAAATTCTTGATTTTCTTGATCCAAAACTAGATTTTTGTATTCGCGACCAATATCTTGATTTTCTTGACCCAAAACTAGATTTTTGTATTCGCGACCCAATTCTTTATTTTCTTGATCCAAAACTAGATTTTTGTATTCGCCACGCAGTTCTTGATTTTCTTGATCCAAAACTAGATTTTTGTATTCGCGACCAAATTCTTGATTTTCTTGATCCAAAACTAGATTTTTGTATTCGCGACCAAATTCTTGATTTTCTTGATCCAAAACTAGATTTTTATATTCGCCATACAGTTCTTGATTTTCTTGATCCAAAACTATATTTTTGTATTCGCGACCAAATTCTTGATTTTCTTGATCCAAAACTAGATTTTGTATTCGCGACCCAATTCTTGATTTTCTTGATCCAAAACTAGATTTTTGTATTCGCGACCCAATTCTTGATTTTCTTGATCCAAAACTAGATTTTTGTATTCGCGACCAAATTCTTGATTTTCTTGATCCAAAACTTGATTTTTGTATTCGCGACCAAATTCTTGATTTTCTTGATCCAAAACTAGATTTTTGTATTCGCGACCAATTTCTTGATTTTCTTGATCCAAAACTAGATTTTTGTATTCGCGACCCAATTCTTGATTTTCTTGATCCAAAACTAGATTTTTGTATTCGCGACCAAATTCTTGATTTTCTTGATCCAAAACTATATTTTTGTATTCGCCACGCAGTTCTTGATTTTCTTGATCCAAAACTAGATTTTTGTATTCGAGACCAAATTCTTGGTTTTCTTGATCCAAAACTAGATTTTTGTATTCGCGACCCAATTCTTGATTTTCTTGATCCAAAACTAAATTTTTGTATTCGCGACAAATTTCTTGATTTTCTTGATCCAAAACTTGATTTTTGTATTCGCGACCAAATTCTTGATTTTCTTGATCCAAAACTTGATTTTTGTATTCGCGACCAAATTCTTGATTTTCTTGATCCAAAACTAGATTTTTGTATTCGCGACCCAATTCTTGATTTTCTTGATCCAAAACTATATTTTTGTATTCGCCACGCAGTTCTTGATTTTCTTGATCGAAAACTAGATTTTTGTATTCGCGACCAAATTCTTGATTTTCTTGATCCAAAACTAGATTTTTGTATTCGCGACCCAATTCTTGTTTTTCTTGATCCAGAACTAGATTTTTGTATTCGCCACGCTGTTCTTTATTTTCTTGATCCAAAACTAGATTTTTGTATTCGCCACGCAGTTCTTGATTTTCTTGATCCAAAACTAGATTTTTGTATTCGCCACGCAGTTCTTGATTTTCTTGATCCAAAACTAGATTTTTGTATTCGCGACCAAATTCTTGATTTTCTTGATCCAAAACTAGATTTTTGTATTCGATACGCAGTTCTTGATTTTCTTGGTCCAAAACTAGATATTTGTTTTCGCGACCAAATTCTTGATTTTCTTGATCCAAAACTAGATTTTTGTATTCGCGACCAAATTCTTGATTTTCTAGATCCAAAACTGGATTTTTGTATTCGCGACCAACTTCTTGATTTTCTTGATCCAAAACTAGATTTTTGTATTCGATACGCAGTTCTTGATTTTCTTGATCCAAAACAAGATATTTGTTTTCGCGACCAAATTCTTGATTTTCTTGATCCAAAACTAGATTTTTGTATTCGCGACCAAATTCTTGATTTTCTTGATCCAAAACTAGATTTTTGTATTCGCGACCAACTTCTTGATTTTCTTGATCCAAAACTAGATTTTTATATTCGCCATACAGTTCTTGATTTTCTTGATCCAAAACTATATTTTTGTATGCGCGACCAAATTCTTGATTTTCTTGATCCAAAACTAGATTTTGTATTCGCGACCCAATTCTTGATTTTCTTGATCCAAAACTAGATTTTTGTATTCGCGACCCAATTCTTGATTTTCTTGATCCAAAACTAGATTTTTGTATTCGCGACCAAATTCTTGATTTTCTTGATCCAAAACTTGATTTTTGTATTCGCGACCAAATTCTTGATTTTCTTGATCCAAAACTAGATTTTTGTATTCGCGACCAATATCTTGATTTTCTTGACCCAAAACTAGATTTTTGTATTCGCGACCCAATTCTTTATTTTCTTGATCCAAAACTAGATTTTTGTATTCGCCACGCAGTTCTTGATTTTCTTGATCCAAAACTAGATTTTTGTATTCGCGACCAAATTCTTGATTTTCTTGATCCAAAACTAGATTTTTGTATTCGCGACCAAATTCTTGATTTTCTTGATCCAAAACTAGATTTTTATATTCGCCATACAGTTCTTGATTTTCTTGATCCAAAACTATATTTTTGTATTCGCGACCAAATTCTTGATTTTCTTGATCCAAAACTAGATTTTTGTATTCGCGACCCAATTCTTGTTTTTCTTGATCCAGAACTAGATTTTTGTATTCGCCACGCTGTTCTTTATTTTCTTGATCCAAAACTAGATTTTTGTATTCGCCACGCAGTTCTTGATTTTCTTGATCCAAAACTAGATTTTTGTATTCGCCACGCAGTTCTTGATTTTCTTGATCCAAAACTAGATTTTTGTATTCGCGACCAAATTCTTGATTTTCTTGATCCAAAACTAGATTTTTGTATTCGATACGCAGTTCTTGATTTTCTTGGTCCAAAACTAGATATTTGTTTTCGCGACCAAATTCTTGATTTTCTTGATCCAAAACTAGATTTTTGTATTCGCGACCAAATTCTTGATTTTCTAGATCCAAAACTGGATTTTTGTATTCGCGACCAACTTCTTGATTTTCTTGATCCAAAACTAGATTTTTGTATTCGATACGCAGTTCTTGATTTTCTTGATCCAAAACAAGATATTTGTTTTCGCGACCAAATTCTTGATTTTCTTGATCCAAAACTAGATTTTTGTATTCGCGACCAAATTCTTGATTTTCTTGATCCAAAACTAGATTTTTGTATTCGCGACCAACTTCTTGATTTTCTTGATCCAAAACTAGATTTTTATATTCGCCATACAGTTCTTGATTTTCTTGATTCAAAACTATATTTTTGTATGCGCGACCAAATTCTTGATTTTCTTGATCCAAAACTAGATTTTGTATTCGCGACCCAATTCTTGATTTTCTTGATCCAAAACTAGATTTTTGTATTCGCGACCCAATTCTTGATTTTCTTGATCCAAAACTAGATTTTTGTATTCGCGACCAAATTCTTGATTTTCTTGATCCAAAACTAGATTTTTGTATTCGCGACCAAATTCTTGATTTTCTTGATCCAAAACTAGATTTTTGTATTCGCGACCAATTTCTTGATTTTCTTGACCCAAAACTAGATTTTTGTATTCGCGACCAAATTCTTGATTTTCTTGACCCAAAACTAGATTTTTGTATTCGCGACCAATTTCTTGATTTTCTTGACCCAAAACTAGATTTTTGTATTCGCGACCCAATTCTTTATTTTCTTGATCCAAAACTAGATTTTTGTATTCGCGACCAAATTCTTGATTTTCTTGATCCAAAACTATATTTTTGTATTCGCCACGCAGTTCTTGATTTTCTTGATCCAAAACTAGATTTTTGTATTCGAGACCAAATTCTTGGTTTTCTTGATCCAAAACTAGATTTTTGTATTCGCGACCCAATTCTTGATTTTCTTGATCCAAAACTAAATTTTTGTATTCGCGACAAATTTCTTGATTTTCTTGATCCAAAACTTGATTTTTGTATTCGCGACCAAATTCTTGATTTTCTTGATCCAAAACTAGATTTTTGTATTCGCCACGCAGTTCTTGATTTTCTTGATCCAAAACAAGATTTTTGTATTCGCCACGCAGTTCTTGATTTTCTTGATCCAAAACTAGATTTTTGTATTCGCGACCAAATTCTTGATTTTCTTGATCCAAAACTAGATTTTTGTATTCGATACGCAGTTCTTGATTTTCTTGGTCCAAAACTAGATATTTGTTTTCGCGACCAAATTCTTGATTTTCTTGATCCAAAACTAGATTTTTGTATTCGCGACCAAATTCTTGATTTTCTAGATCCAAAACTGGATTTTTGTATTCGCGACCAACTTCTTGATTTTCTTGATCCAAAACTAGATTTTTGTATTCGATACGCAGTTCTTGATTTTCTTGATCCAAAACAAGATATTTGTTTTCGCGACCAAATTCTTGATTTTCTTGATCCAAAACTAGATTTTTGTATTCGCGACCAAATTCTTGATTTTCTTGATCCAAAACTAGATTTTTGTATTCGCGACCAACTTCTTGATTTTCTTGATCCAAAACTAGATTTTTATATTCGCCATACAGTTCTTGATTTTCTTGATTCAAAACTATATTTTTGTATGCGCGACCAAATTCTTGATTTTCTTGATCCAAAACTAGATTTTGTATTCGCGACCCAATTCTTGATTTTCTTGATCCAAAACTAGATTTTTGTATTCGCGACCCAATTCTTGATTTTCTTGATCCAAAACTAGATTTTTGTATTCGCGACCAAATTCTTGATTTTCTTGATCCAAAACTAGATTTTTGTATTCGCGACCAAATTCTTGATTTTCTTGAACCAAAACTAGATTTTTGTATTCGCGACCAATTTCTTGATTTTCTTGACCCAAAACTAGATTTTTGTATTCGCGACCAAATTCTTGATTTTCTTGACCCAAAACTAGATTTTTGTATTCGCGACCAATTTCTTGATTTTCTTGACCCAAAACTAGATTTTTGTATTCGCGACCCAATTCTTTATTTTCTTGATCCAAAACTAGATTTTTGTATTCGCGACCAAATTCTTGATTTTCTTGATCCAAAACTATATTTTTGTATTCGCCACGCAGTTCTTGATTTTCTTGATCCAAAACTAGATTTTTGTATTCGAGACCAAATTCTTGGTTTTCTTGATCCAAAACTAGATTTTTGTATTCGCGACCCAATTCTTGATTTTCTTGATCCAAAACTAAATTTTTGTATTCGCGACAAATTTCTTGATTTTCTTGATCCAAAACTTGATTTTTGTATTCGCGACCAAATTCTTGATTTTCTTGATCCAAAACTTGATTTTTGTATTCGCGACCAAATTCTTGATTTTCTTGATCCAAAACTAGATTTTTGTATTCGCGACCCAATTCTTGATTTTCTTGATCCAAAACTATATTTTTGTATTCGCCACGCAGTTCTTGATTTTCTTGATCGAAAACTAGATTTTTGTATTCGCGACCAAATTCTTGATTTTCTTGATCCAAAACTAGATTTTTGTATTCGCGACCCAATTCTTGTTTTTCTTGATCCAGAACTAGATTTTTGTATTCGCCACGCTGTTCTTTATTTTCTTGATCCAAAACTAGATTTTTGTATTCGCCACGCAGTTCTTGATTTTCTTGATCCAAAACTAGATTTTTGTATTCGCCACGCAGTTCTTGATTTTCTTGATCCAAAACTAGATTTTTGTATTCGCGACCAAATTCTTGATTTTCTTGATCCAAAACTAGATTTTTGTATTCGATACGCAGTTCTTGATTTTCTTGGTCCAAAACTAGATATTTGTTTTCGCGACCAAATTCTTGATTTTCTTGATCCAAAACTAGATTTTTGTATTCGCGACCAAATTCTTGATTTTCTAGATCCAAAACTGGATTTTTGTATTCGCGACCAACTTCTTGATTTTCTTGATCCAACACTAGATTTTTGTATTCGATACGCAGTTCTTGATTTTCTTGATCCAAAACAAGATATTTGTTTTCGCGACCAAGTTCTTGATTTTCTTGATCCAAAACTAGATTTTTGTATTCGCGACCAAATTCTTGATTTTCTTGATCCAAAACTAGATTTTTGTATTCGCGACCAACTTCTTGATTTTCTTGATCCAAAACTAGATTTTTATATTCGCCATACAGTTCTTGATTTTCTTGATTCAAAACTATATTTTTGTATGCGCGACCAAATTCTTGATTTTCTTGATCCAAAACTAGATTTTGTATTCGCGACCCAATTCTTGATTTTCTTGATCCAAAACTAGATTTTTGTATTCGCGACCCAATTCTTGATTTTCTTGATCCAAAACTAGATTTTTGTATTCGCGACCAAATTCTTGATTTTCTTGATCCAAAACTTGATTTTTGTATTCGCGACCAAATTCTTGATTTTCTTGATCCAAAACTAGATTTTTGTATTCGCGACCAATTTCTTGATTTTCTTGACCCAAAACTAGATTTTTGTATTCGCGACCAAATTCTTGATTTTCTTGACCCAAAACTAGATTTTTGTATTCGCGACCAATTTCTTGATTTTCTTGACCCAAAACTAGATTTTTGTATTCGCGACCCAATTCTTTATTTTCTTGATCCAAAACTAGATTTTTGTATTCGCCACGCAGTTCTTGATTTTCTTGATCCAAAACTAGATTTTTGTATTCGCGACCAAATTCTTGATTTTCTTGATCCAAAACTAGATTTTTGTATTCGCGACCAAATTCTTGATTTTCTTGATCCAAAACTAGATTTTTGTATTCGCGACCAAATTCTTGATTTTCTTGATCAAAAATTTGATTTTTGTATTCGCGACCCAATTCTTGATTTTCTTGATCCAAAACTAAATTTTTGTATTCGCGACCAACTTCTTGATTTTCTTGATCCAAAACTAGATTTTTATATTCGCCATACAGTTCTTGATTTTCTTGATCCAAAACTATATTTTTGTATGCGCGACCAAATTCTTGATTTTCTTGATCCAAAACTAGATTTTGTATTCGCGACCCAATTCTTGATTTTCTTGATCCAAAACTAGATTTTTGTATTCGCGACCCAATTCTTGATTTTCTTGATCCAAAACTAGATTTTTGTATTCGCGACCAAATTCTTGATTTTCTTGATCCAAAACTAGATTTTTGTATTCGCGACCAAATTCTTGATTTTCTTGATCCAAAACTAGATTTTTGTATTCGCGACCAAATTCTTGATTTTCTTGATCCAAAACTAGATTTTTGTATTCGCGACCAAATTCTTGATTTTCTTGATCCAAAACTAGATTTTTGTATTCGCGACCAAATTCTTGATTTTCTTGATCAAAAATTTGATTTTTGTATTCGCGACCCAATTCTTGATTTTCTTGATCCAAAACTAAATTTTTGTATTCGCGACAAATTTCTTGATTTTCTTGATCCAAAACTTGATTTTTGTATTCGCGACCAAATTCTTGATTTTCTTGATCCAAAACTAGATTTTTGTATTCGCGACCAACTTCTTGATTTTCTTGATCCAAAACTAGATTTTTATATTCGCCATACAGTTCTTGATTTTCTTGATCCAAAACTATATTTTTGTATGCGCGACCAAATTCTTGATTTTCTTGATCCAAAACTAGATTTTGTATTCGCGACCCAATTCTTGATTTTCTTGATCCAAAACTAGATTTTTGTATTCGCGACCCAATTCTTGATTTTCTTGATCCAAAACTAGATTTTTGTATTCGCGACCAAATTCTTGATTTTCTTGATCCAAAACTTGATTTTTGTATTCGCGACCAAATTCTTGATTTTCTTGATCCAAAACTAGATTTTTGTATTCGCGACCAATATCTTGATTTTCTTGACCCAAAACTAGATTTTTGTATTCGCGACCCAATTCTTTATTTTCTTGATCCAAAACTAGATTTTTGTATTCGCCACGCAGTTCTTGATTTTCTTGATCCAAAACTAGATTTTTGTATTCGCGACCAAATTCTTGATTTTCTTGATCCAAAACTAGATTTTTGTATTCGCGACCAAATTCTTGATTTTCTTGATCCAAAACTAGATTTTTATATTCGCCATACAGTTCTTTATTTTCTTGATCCAAAACTATATTTTTGTATTCGCCACGCAGTTCTTGATTTTCTTGATCCAAAACTAGATTTTTGTATTCGCGACCAAATTCTTGATTTTCTTGATCCAAAACTAGATTTTTGTATTCGCGACCAAATTCTTGATTTTCTTGATCCAAAACTAGATTTTTATATTCGCCATACAGTTCTTGATTTTCTTGATCCAAAACTATATTTTTGTATTCGCGACCAAATTCTTGATTTTCTTGATCCAAAACTAGATTTTGTATTCGCGACCCAATTCTTGATTTTCTTGATCCAAAACTAGATTTTTGTATTCGCGACCCAATTCTTGATTTTCTTGATCCAAAACTAGATTTTTGTATTCGCGACCAAATTCTTGATTTTCTTGATCCAAAACTATATTTTTGTATTCGCCACGCAGTTCTTGATTTTCTTGATCCAAAACTAGATTTTTGTATTCGAGACCAAATTCTTGGTTTTCTTGATCCAAAACTAGATTTTTGTATTCGCGACCCAATTCTTGATTTTCTTGATCCAAAACTAAATTTTTGTATTCGCGACAAATTTCTTGATTTTCTTGATCCAAAACTTGATTTTTGTATTCGCGACCAAATTCTTGATTTTCTTGATCCAAAACTTGATTTTTGTATTCGCGACCAAATTCTTGATTTTCTTGATCCAAAACTAGATTTTTGTATTCCCGACCCAATTCTTGATTTTCTTGATCCAAAACTATATTTTTGTATTCGCCACGCAGTTCTTGATTTTCTTGATCGAAAACTAGATTTTTGTATTCGCGACCAAATTCTTGATTTTCTTGATCCAAAACTAGATTTTTGTATTCGCGACCCAATTCTTGTTTTTCTTGATCCAGAACTAGATTTTTGTATTCGCCACGCTGTTCTTTATTTTCTTGATCCAAAACTAGATTTTTGTATTCGCGACCAAATTCTTGATTTTCTTGATCCAAAACTATATTTTTGTATTCGCCACGCAGTTCTTGATTTTCTTGATCCAAAACTAGATTTTTGTATTCGAGACCAAATTCTTGGTTTTCTTGATCCAAAACTAGATTTTTGTATTCGCGACCCAATTCTTGATTTTCTTGATCCAAAACTAAATTTTTGTATTCGCGACAAATTTCTTGATTTTCTTGATCCAAAACTTGATTTTTGTATTCGCGACCAAATTCTTGATTTTCTTGATCCAAAACTTGATTTTTGTATTCGCGACCAAATTCTTGATTTTCTTGATCCAAAACTAGATTTTTGTATTCGCGACCCAATTCTTGATTTTCTTGATCCAAAACTATATTTTTGTATTCGCCACGCAGTTCTTGATTTTCTTGATCGAAAACTAGATTTTTGTATTCGCGACCAAATTCTTGATTTTCTTGATCCAAAACTAGATTTTTGTATTCGCGACCCAATTCTTGTTTTTCTTGATCCAGAACTAGATTTTTGTATTCGCCACGCTGTTCTTTATTTTCTTGATCCAAAACTAGATTTTTGTATTCGCCACGCAGTTCTTGATTTTCTTGATCCAAAACTAGATTTTTGTATTCGCCACGCAGTTCTTGATTTTCTTGATCCAAAACTAGATTTTTGTATTCGCGACCAAATTCTTGATTTTCTTGATCCAAAACTAGATTTTTGTATTCGATACGCAGTTCTTGATTTTCTTGGTCCAAAACTAGATATTTGTTTTCGCGACCAAATTCTTGATTTTCTTGATCCAAAACTAGATTTTTGTATTCGCGACCAAATTCTTGATTTTCTAGATCCAAAACTGGATTTTTGTATTCGCGACCAACTTCTTGATTTTCTTGATCCAAAACTAGATTTTTGTATTCGATACGCAGTTCTTGATTTTCTTGATCCAAAACAAGATATTTGTTTTCGCGACCAAATTCTTGATTTTCTTGATCCAAAACTAGATTTTTGTATTCGCGACCAAATTCTTGATTTTCTTGATCCAAAACTAGATTTTTGTATTCGCGACCAACTTCTTGATTTTCTTGATCCAAAACTAGATTTTTATATTCGCCATACAGTTCTTGATTTTCTTGATTCAAAACTATATTTTTGTATGCGCGACCAAATTCTTGATTTTCTTGATCCAAAACTAGATTTTGTATTCGCGACCCAATTCTTGATTTTCTTGATCCAAAACTAGATTTTTGTATTCGCGACCAAATTCTTGATTTTCTTGATCCAAAACTAGATTTTTGTATTCGCGACCAAATTCTTGATTTTCTTGATCCAAAACTTGATTTTTGTATTCGCGACCAAATTCTTGATTTTCTTGATCCAAAACTAGATTTTTGTATTCGCGACCAATTTCTTGATTTTCTTGACCCAAAACTAGATTTTTGTATTCGCGACCCAATTCTTTATTTTCTTGATCCAAAACTAGATTTTTGTATTCGCCACGCAGTTCTTGATTTCCTTGATCCAAAACTAGATTTTTGTATTCGGGACCAAATTCTTGATTTTCTTGATCCAAAACTAGATTTTTGTATTCGCGACCAAATTCTTGATTTTCTTGATCCAAAACTAGATTTTTGTATTCGCGACCAAATTATTGATTTTCTTGATCCAAAACTAGATTTTTGTATTCGCGACCAAATTCTTGATTTTCTTGATCAAAAATTTGATTTTTGTATTCGCGACCCAATTCTTGATTTTCTTGATCCAAAACTAAATTTTTGTATTCGCGACAAATTTCTTGATTTTCTTGATCCAAAACTTGATTTTTGTATTCGCGACCAATTTCTTGATTTTCTTGATCCAAAACTAGATTTTTGTATTCGCGACCCAATTCTTGATTTTCTTGATCCAAAACTAGATTTTTGTATTCGCCACGCAGTTCTTGATTTTCTTGATCCAAAACTAGATTTTTGTATTCGCGACCAAATTCTTGATTTTCTTGATCCAAAACTAGATTTTTGTATTCGCGACCCAATTCTTGATTTTCTTGATCCAAAACTAGATTTTTGTATTCGCCACGCTGTTCTTTATTTTCTTGATCCAAAACTAGATTTTTGTATTCGCGACCAAATTCTTGATTTTCTTGATCCAAAACTAGATTTTTATATTCGCCATACAGTTCTTGATTTTCTTGATCCAAAACTATATTTTTGTATTCGCGACCAAATTCTTGATTTTCTTGATCCAAAACTAGATTTTGTATTCGCGACCCAATTCTTGATTTTCTTGATCCAAAACTAGATTTTTGTATTCGCGACCCAATTCTTGATTTTCTTGATCCAAAACTAGATTTTTGTATTCGCGACCAAATTCTTGATTTTCTTGATCCAAAACTTGATTTTTGTATTCGCGACCAAATTCTTGATTTTCTTGATCCAAAACTAGATTTTTGTATTCGCGACCAATTTCTTGATTTTCTTGATCCAAAACTAGATTTTTGTATTCGCGACCCAATTCTTGATTTTCTTGATCCAAAACTTGATTTTTGTATTCGCCACGCAGTTCTTGATTTTCTTGATCCAAAACTAGATTTTTGTATTCGCGACCAAATTCTTGATTTTCTTGATCCAAAACTAGATTTTTGTATTCGATACGCAGTTCTTGATTTTCTTGGTCAAAAACTAGATATTTGTTTTCGCGACCAAATTCTTGATTTTCTTGATCCAAAACTAGATTTTTGTATTCGCGACCAAATTCTTGATTTTCTTGATCCAAAACTAGATTTTTGTATTCGCGACCCAATTCTTGATTTTCTTGATCCAAAACTAGATTTTTGTATTCGCCACGCTGTTCTTTATTTTCTTGATCCAAAACTAGATTTTTGTATTCGCGACCAAATTCTTGATTTTCTTGATCCAAAACTAGATTTTTATATTCGCCATACAGTTCTTGATTTTCTTGATCCAAAACTATATTTTTGTATTCGCGACCAAATTCTTGATTTTCTTGATCCAAAACTAGATTTTGTATTCGCGACCCAATTCTTGATTTTCTTGATCCAAAACTAGATTTTTGTATTCGCGATCCAATTCTTGATTTTCTTGATCCAAAACTAGATTTTTGTATTCGCGACCAAATTCTTGATTTTCTTGATCCAAAACTTGATTTTTGTATTCGCGACCAAATTCTTGATTTTCTTGATCCAAAACTAGATTTTTGTATTCGCGACCAATTTCTTGATTTTCTTGATCCAAAACTAGATTTTTGTATTCGCGACCCAATTCTTGATTTTCTTGATCCAAAACTAGATTTTTGTATTCGCGACCAAATTCTTGATTTTCTTGATCCAAAACTAGATTTTTGTATTCGCGACCCAATTCTTGATTTTCTTGATCCAAAACTAGATTTTTGTATTCGCCACGCTGTTCTTTATTTTCTTGATCCAAAACTAGATTTTTGTATTCGCGACCAAATTCTTGATTTTCTTGATCCAAAACTAGATTTTTATATTCGCCATACAGTTCTTGATTTTCTTGATCCAAAACTATATTTTTGTATTCGCGACCAAATTCTTGATTTTCTTGATCCAAAACTAGATTTTTGTATTCGCGACCAAATTCTTGATTTTCTTGATCCAAAACTAGATTTTTGTATTCGCGACCCAATTCTTGATTTTCTTGATCCAAAACTAGATTTTTGTATTCGCCACGCTGTTCTTTATTTTCTTGATCCAAAACTAGATTTTTGTATTCGCGACCAAATTCTTGATTTTCTTGATCCAAAACTAGATTTTTATATTCGCCATACAGTTCTTGATTTTCTTGATCCAAAACTATATTTTTGTATTCGCGACCAAATTCTTGATTTTCTTGATCCAAAACTAGATTTTGTATTCGCGACCCAATTCTTGATTTTCTTGATCCAAAACTAGATTTTTGTATTCGCGACCCAATTCTTGATTTTCTTGATCCAAAACTAGATTTTTGTATTCGCGACCAAATTCTTGATTTTCTTGATCCAAAACTTGATTTTTGTATTCGCGACCAAATTCTTGATTTTCTTGATCCAAAACTAGATTTTTGTATTCGCGACCCAATTCTTGATTTTCTTGATCCAAAACTAGATTTTTGTATTCGCGACCAAATTCTTGATTTTCTTGATCCAAAACTAGATTTTTGTATTCGCGACCCAATTCTTGATTTTCTTGATCCAAAACTAGATTTTTGTATTCGCCACGCTGTTCTTTATTTTCTTGATCCAAAACTAGATTTTTGTATTCGCGACCAAATTCTTGATTTTCTTGATCCAAAACTAGATTTTTATATTCGCCATACAGTTCTTGATTTTCTTGATCCAAAACTATATTTTTGTATTCGCGACCAAATTCTTGATTTTCTTGATCCAAAACTAGATTTTTGTATTCGCGACCAAATTCTTGATTTTCTTGATCCAAAACTAGATTTTTGTATTCGCGACCCAATTCTTGATTTTCTTGATCCAAAACTAGATTTTTGTATTCGCCACGCTGTTCTTTATTTTCTTGATCCAAAACTAGATTTTTGTATTCGCGACCAAATTCTTGATTTTCTTGATCCAAAACTAGATTTTTATATTCGCCATACAGTTCTTGATTTTCTTGATCCAAAACTATATTTTTGTATTCGCGACCAAATTCTTGATTTTCTTGATCCAAAACTAGATTTTGTATTCGCGACCCAATTCTTGATTTTCTTGATCCAAAACTAGATTTTTGTATTCGCGACCCAATTCTTGATTTTCTTGATCCAAAACTATATTTTTGTATTCGCCACGCAGTTCTTGATTTTCTTGATCCAAAACTAGATTTTTGTATTCGAGACCAAATTCTTGGTTTTCTTGATCCAAAACTAGATTTTTGTATTCGCGACCCAATTCTTGATTTTCTTGATCCAAAACTAAATTTTTGTATTCGCGACAAATTTCTTGATTTTCTTGATCCAAAACTTGATTTTTGTATTCGCGACCAAATTCTTGATTTTCTTGATCCAAAACTTGATTTTTGTATTCGCGACCAAATTCTTGATTTTCTTGATCCAAAACTAGATTTTGTATTCGCGACCCAATTCTTGATTTTCTTGATCCAAAACTAGATTTTTGTATTCGCGACCCAATTCTTGATTTTCTTGATCCAAAACTAGATTTTTGTATTCGCGACCAAATTCTTGATTTTCTTGATCCAAAACTTGATTTTTGTATTCGCGACCAAATTCTTGATTTTCTTGATCCAAAACTAGATTTTTGTATTCGCGACCAATTTCTTGATTTTCTTGATCCAAAACTAGATTTTTGTATTCGCGACCCAATTCTTGATTTTCTTGATCCAAAACTTGATTTTTGTATTCGCCACGCAGTTCTTGATTTTCTTGATCCAAAACTAGATTTTTGTATTCGCGACCAAATTCTTGATTTTCTTGATCCAAAACTAGATTTTTGTATTCGATACGCAGTTCTTGATTTTCTTGGTCCAAAACTAGATATTTGTTTTCGCGACCAAATTCTTGATTTTCTTGATCCAAAACTAGATTTTTGTATTCGCGACCAAATTCTTGATTTTCTAGATCCAAAACTGGATTTTTGTATTCGCGACCAACTTCTTGATTTTCTTGATCCAAAACTAGATTTTTGTATTCGATACGCAGTTCTTGATTTTCTTGATCCAAAACAAGATATTTGTTTTCGCGACCAAATTCTTGATTTTCTTGATCCAAAACTAGATTTTTGTATTCGCGACAAAATTCTTGATTTTCTTGATCCAAAACTAGATTTTTGTATTCGCGACCAACTTCTTGATTTTTCTTGATCCAAAACTAGATTTTTATATTCGCCATACAGTTCTTGATTTTCTTGATTCAAAACTATATTTTTGTATGCGCGACCAAATTCTTGATTTTCTTGATCCAAAACTAGATTTTGTATTCGCGACCCAATTCTTGATTTTCTTGATCCAAAACTAGATTTTTGTATTCGCCACGCTGTTCTTTATTTTCTTGATCCAAAACTAGATTTTTGTATTCGCGACCAAATTCTTGATTTTCTTGATCCAAAACTAGATTTTTATATTCGCCATACAGTTCTTGATTTTCTTGATCCAAAACTATATTTTTGTATTCGCGACCAAATTCTTGATTTTCTTGATCCAAAACTAGATTTTGTATTCGCGACCCAATTCTTGATTTTCTTGATCCAAAACTAGATTTTTGTATTCGCGACCCAATTCTTGATTTTCTTGATCCAAAACTAGATTTTTGTATTCGCGACCAAATTCTTGATTTTCTTGATCCAAAACTTGATTTTTGTATTCGCGACCAAATTCTTGATTTTCTTGATCCAAAACTAGATTTTTGTATTCGCGACCAATTTCTTGATTTTCTTGATCCAAAACTAGATTTTTGTATTCGCGACCCAATTCTTGATTTTCTTGATCCAAAACTTGATTTTTGTATTCGCCACGCAGTTCTTGATTTTCTTGATCCAAAACTAGATTTTTGTATTCGCGACCAAATTCTTGATTTTCTTGATCCAAAACTAGATTTTTGTATTCGATACGCAGTTCTTGATTTTCTTGGTCCAAAACTAGATATTTGTTTTCGCGACCAAATTCTTGATTTTCTTGATCCAAAACTAGATTTTTGTATTCGCGACCAAATTCTTGATTTTCTAGATCCAAAACTGGATTTTTGTATTCGCGACCAACTTCTTGATTTTCTTGATCCAAAACTAGATTTTTGTATTCGATACGCAGTTCTTGATTTTCTTGATCCAAAACAAGATATTTGTTTTCGCGACCAAATTCTTGATTTTCTTGATCCAAAACTAGATTTTTGTATTCGCGACAAAATTCTTGATTTTCTTGATCCAAAACTAGATTTTTGTATTCGCGACCAACTTCTTGATTTTTCTTGATCCAAAACTAGATTTTTATATTCGCCATACAGTTCTTGATTTTCTTGATTCAAAACTATATTTTTGTATGCGCGACCAAATTCTTGATTTTCTTGATCCAAAACTAGATTTTGTATTCGCGACCCAATTCTTGATTTTCTTGATCCAAAACTAGATTTTTGTATTCGCGACCAATTTCTTGATTTTCTTGATCCAAAACTAGATTTTTGTATTCGCGACCCAATTCTTGATTTTCTTGATCCAAAACTTGATTTTTGTATTCGCCACGCAGTTCTTGATTTTCTTGATCCAAAACTAGATTTTTGTATTCGCGACCAAATTCTTGATTTTCTTGATCCAAAACTAGATTTTTGTATTCGATACGCAGTTCTTGATTTTCTTGGTCCAAAACTAGATATTTGTTTTCGCGACCAAATTCTTGATTTTCTTGATCCAAAACTAGATTTTTGTATTCGCGACCAAATTCTTGATTTTCTAGATCCAAAACTGGATTTTTGTATTCGCGACCAACTTCTTGATTTTCTTGATCCAAAACTAGATTTTTGTATTCGATACGCAGTTCTTGATTTTCTTGATCCAAAACAAGATATTTGTTTTCGCGACCAAATTCTTGATTTTCTTGATCCAAAACTAGATTTTTGTATTCGCGACCAAATTCTTGATTTTCTTGATCCAAAACTAGATTTTTGTATTCGCGACCAACTTCTTGATTTTCTTGATCCAAAACTAGATTTTTATATTCGCCATACAGTTCTTGATTTTCTTGATTCAAAACTATATTTTTGTATGCGCGACCAAATTCTTGATTTTCTTGATCCAAAACTAGATTTTGTATTCGCGACCCAATTCTTGATTTTCTTGATCCAAAACTAGATTTTTGTATTCGCGACCCAATTCTTGATTTTCTTGATCCAAAACTAGATTTTTGTATTCGCGACCAAATTCTTGATTTTCTTGATCCAAAACTTGATTTTTGTATTCGCGACCAAATTCTTGATTTTCTTGATCCAAAACTAGATTTTTGTATTCGCGACCAATTTCTTGATTTTCTTGACCCAGAACTAGATTTTTGTATTCGCGACCCAATTCTTTAT